>VZSC01000538.1:685331-710507 GCA_013398225.1 Steatornis caripensis
AGGGGGAGGATCACCTCCCTCGACCTGCTGGCCACACTCTTCTTAATGCACCCCAGGATGCCATTGGCCTTCCTGGCCGCAAGGGCACACTGCTGGCTCATGGTGAGCCTGTTGTCCACCAAACCCACTCTGAACCCACATAATGCGATGAGCTACTGAAGGGCGCCTGGTGTGCTCCTAGATAAAGTGAACTCTTGCTCTGCCTTTTTCAGCTTCACAGAGAGACTTTCATGGACTTGGGTACCTACAGCTGAGCGACTCTGTCACGCAAACAGCACTGCTCTTGTGGCCTAGGGATCATTTATATTAAAAAGAGAAATACCCAACAAGTTTGTTCAAACTCTGAGCTAGTTTTCTGGATCATTTAGATGTCCTGAGCTACTAAATTCTCTTTAGATACTTGAACCTGCAATTCACATAATCTGGAGATCATTTGCATTCAGATTACACTATAGTGGTCCTATAACACAAAACAAACCGTCTGATATTCTTCCAACATCTTCTCAGTCATAGGCTTTCCTCTGCAATCTGTCTTTGTTACTGAGACAGGCAAAGGTACTGTCTGTAAAGCACTCTGGGACTCTGCAGAAAAGCTAGAGCAAAGTACTTTAGTGAAACAAGAAAATACAACCCTACAACAACAAAGGCAAAACAACTGCTTTGAATTAGGTTTGCCCACACAGACCATTTACAACTTAAATGCCTATAGATGCTGCTGCCCTTGTAGCAACAGACCTCTTAACATCTTGCCTCTTGAAATGGAAAACCGCTTTGCCTACAGGGGAGGTAGCTAGAAAATCTCAAGAGAAGTATCACATACCTGGTACATCAGACACCAGTTGTTTAAAATGTAGCAATTCAGGGACTCTTGAATAAACCTGACCAAACGAAAACCTTAAAAATATGTGCAAAGGATAGATTCGGCCCTGTATAACCCATTTTACTACAATATTGTTTTATAAACACGGAATGTAATAACTTTTACCCCTTCAGGAGATTCTTCTAAAAGATGTGTAGCCTGCATAATTAAAATTGAAGTTCCTGTTACCTAGCTAGAGGCAGAGACCTCTTCGCTGACTGCATGAAAAATTTCAATAGATTTAGTTGTAAAAGGGGACCTTGTGTTTTCTCTGCTTCCAAGGGCAGGTATATAATCCCATAAAAATAGAGTTACTGAGATCCATCTTTAAGCTAGATATGACTTCTATCTTTTCCCACTCTTACTGGAAGATTCTTCCAATATTTCAATGCTCAAGATCTTAGAAATCTTACCATTTCCAGCCTAAACCAATTTATCATCAGATTACAGCCATCTGTTCATCTTCCAACAATATTCCTCATCTTAAAAAAAACTTTACTGTCCCCTAGAGAAGGGCTCATTGACCTGAATAAATGAGAAGCAGTGACTATTGAAGCTGATCAAGAAAAATGCTGTGAATGCCTAGGCCTGACAATGAAACTTTCTCCTAGATAGATATCCCAAGCATGGAGAGATTCTACATTTCCACCATTATCAGCAAAGGGCAGAGACCAAGTCATAGAAAATTCTAATCTCCTGCTTTGATAAGAACACCAATGAAGTGTAAGAAGCCTCTTTGCCTCTTAGCAAGCACACAAATTTACATCTAAGAACTCTGAAGATTACATCACTGTGAAGTAAGGAACTGATTTTGGTGCTGTACCTTGCTGAGGTGCTCTGGGCTCCAGGGGAAGAAAAAAGAAGCAAGCACTACTGTGACAGATATTTATTCTAAGTTTTTATCAGAAAGTTTAGCAATGTCGATGGACAAACTCTCAAACAATCCATTTGACTAAAAGTAGCTGCCAGATTTCCTCACACAGTCTTAGGAAATTTGCAGTATCCAAACTGATGTTAAGAGGCTCAGTTTCGAGAAATCTTGTTACTCATCACAAAGCTCTGCCTAGTACTTGTGGAAACAAATGGAACAGAAAAACAAAATAGAAGAAGTCGTATTGTCTTGTCCGTTTGGAAAGTCGCAGCCAGCCTGTATAAAAGTGGGGAGAGCAAGAGAGGAAAGGCAGTCCCTGATACCCAACATGTTTTTTGCAATGAGTCGATCAATCATTCTTCTTCTGTTTGTAGAAATGCCTTGAACACAACAGAATGGTCCTGAAATGGTTCATCATTCACAAATAATTGATGAAAGTGGATTCGGTTTTTGGTTTATGATACAGCATGCTAGAGGAGATGAGTTTTCCAGATGAGATACAGGCAGTACACGTAAAACCAATCTACTTCTTTCTGCCTTCCAGTGCTGTCCAAGGCACTGGGTTAAAGAAAAACACAGGAGTGGGCTGCTGCCAAAATCAGCCACACAGATCTCACTTATCACTGCTAGAGACATTGATCCTTGTACAATTCAGCTACAAGGCATTGTGGCAAACCAGGAAAACCTCTGTCGCACACATGGGTTATCATTTGTTCTTTAAGTTACTTTAAGCATAAAGCCTTGCATTTTATTAGTCTTCCCTTCAACTAATATCTTTCTCAGCAATCTGCCATTCAAACAATGCTCATCAAAGCTTTCACAAAGGCAGCTGAAGTTTGCTGATTGAGTTGTCTCACAGAAGGCTTGCTAGTAATATACATTTGGATTGCTTTTAATCATTTTACGAAGTCAGAAAATTCTCATCTATTAAACTCCAGTAGACCACAGAGAAAATTTATGGCTCGTCACCAATCGAGATCAGGTGAAAGGAATGCAGAACGGCGCTTTCAAATTAAATTACAGTTTTTCAGGTTGGACTGGCACAATCTGTCTTTAGCAAAAGAGGAGCCTTTTGTGGAATTTTTAGAGCAGATTCAGTCCTCTGATTCACACTGCTGCTCCCTACATTTCATACTAAATTGCACAGTTAAAAAGCTGACTATGGCATTCTCACATATCTTTCCAGCCCAATAGCATTGTGCTATCTGCCAAAAGCCCACTTCCAGAAGAGCTTCAGTTTAGCACAGACAGTAAGAAACAGTAAAGGAACATGGTTGTAATTTGAGGGATTTCACATGCAGATTTAGAGAGTGAGATTAAACTGGCTTTAACCTCGCTCTTAACCTTCATCTTCTGTCTAGTCCCACGAGGCACTTCTTTCTAGCTCACCCAAAGACGAGAGAGCCACTACAGAGCTGCACAGTTGCTACAAGCATCCTTGTATCTGTGAGAGTAGGACGGTATTCCCTCATGACCCAACATGAGAGGAGACAGCTGATTTCTCCACTTCCTCTAATAAGAAGCTTGCCCAATGCCTGGAGAAGAACAGCTTATCGAGGAGCATATAAATTGCTATCAACTGAACTGTAAAAAAAAAGACAAAACAAAAAAAACCCCACAAGTTTGCATGAGCTCTGAATTTGCCTCCTGGGAATGTGCTAAGTGACACTCCCTGAACATTAGTAGGAAGATAATTTCAACCCACCCTCAGCTTAAATGCTCACAGGCAGCGAATGCTTCAGCGATGCTTTCTGTAAGCTTTCTTACCAGAACTCTGATCCAAGCCCATGCCATGACCTCCATTTTTGCAAACCCACATTGATAGACCTGGACAAGAGTCTCCCAGAATGACTGAATGCAAGAAGAAAGGGGTATCGAAAAATGTGCTTTCCAGCTACAGATCTCCTAGCTGAACAGACATGCATAATGGTGAAGAGTCAGGAAAGAAGACTCAGCCTGAAAAGCCACATAACCTCAATCATGTCATGCAACGTGGGAATGCACACTGCACTGGCTGGTGACAGCAGGGGAAACTCTCAGCTCCCATCTCTAACTGAAGCCTGAGGATATAAGGAGATTCTCCTTGAGACCTCTCCCAACACATGTATTAAACACATGCTTCCATACAACCCTGTAATACAAACACTGCTAATCTAGTCCAACGTTACACCGAAAAGGGATGCATTACAATGTTTTGTAAGTGCCAAAATATATCTTGGATTTGTTATCTGCAATACAAACATTTCGTAAGGATAATAAGTTTTTTTCTGAGATTGCAGCTGTAACTCCATAATTGGTCACTAATTAAGTATTTATAGAATATCTTCCTAAGGACAAATAATTACAGAAGAGGAGAGGATGAGAACTATACACAACCAGCTTTTCTGTCAGGTATTTTATAAAGATATGAAATACTTGGTGCATTCTAAAAAAAAAAAAATAACTTTTTAAAGTTATCGTAGAACAAAAATAAGGGAGAAATGGCTCCCAACCTCTCCCCTCTGGGAACATCAGAACACTTTAACAGAGGTGGGATAATGGTGGGAAAGATATTTCAAGAAAAAATATGAGACAAAAAAATCCTCTTCTCCCAGGTTAGGGAGAACCTGCCCTCCTGCACAGAGCTAGTTCCTGGATTAGGCTAAGTAAGAGGGAAGGGCAAATGTGGAATATTCTGTCTCAGCCACAAGAAATATTTTTGCCCTATAGCAAAACATATTTTAGAAAGAAATCTTGCCTTCCAGTATCATAGCTGGCATCCAGTTCTGTGCATCACAGCTTTCATCTTCTTTCCCTCCATTGTGTGATTTTTCCTCTTGCTGTTTTCTCTTGCTTTTGGAGTCTGTCTCATTCTTTTCCCCAGTGGCAAATTAAACTGAGGACACTGCTTGAAAATTCACATCCAGCCTCTTAATCAGTGCATCACGGCTCCTTTTGGGCAAAGAGGTTGTCTCAGAAATATTTTAACACACTAAAGCAGCCAGAATAGCCCAGATATCACACGCACGACAGAGTCTTTGAAAACTGGAAAAAAAACAAACCTTAGAGACAACAATCACAAATGACTCCATTCTGCCCATTTCCACATTTGCTTCCTTTTTTTTTTTCCCCTCACTGGCCTTTCCCACCTTCCCAAGTACATGACTTTTAACCCAGACAA
This sequence comes from Steatornis caripensis, assembly GCA_013398225.1. Taxonomy (NCBI): domain Eukaryota; kingdom Metazoa; phylum Chordata; class Aves; order Caprimulgiformes; family Steatornithidae; genus Steatornis; species Steatornis caripensis. The sequence goes on from VZSC01000538.1 coordinate 690,222, forward strand.
CCCTTCCATCTATCAAGAGCCTGACGTGCATGTTCATACTCCCCCAGGACTAACCTTGTCACTTTACTACGCTAGCTCACGTTTCCATCTCTGACTTGGGGCACGTTTTCCCTCAACCAACAGCTACTTTCTTTAATACGACACATAGCACCTTAGCAGCCAAAGCACAATAGCCTGGTAACTGCTCATCCAGCATCATGTATCTTCTTATTATCTGCTACATTATCCTTATCTAATTGCATGCACTTCGGCTCAATCTGACATTTTCAAAACTACAGACGCTTATTAGCTTTTCTTAGCTAAAAGGAAAGTGTGCATTATAGTGATTAGCAGTTCCTGGCGCTGCCTGTGAAACATTGTAATGAGAGAGACCTTTAGCCCACCATAAACAAGCACAATCAGGTCTGTTTTGGTTATTAGCAATGCTACCACAAATGTTGCCACTGTCAGAATTAACGACCACACTACTAATTATTAATAAACTCCTGTTTCTATGAGTCCTTTTTGGCCCAAAGCTTTAGGGCCAGAGCAGAAATGATTTAATTCTGCACTACCCCAGCGAAGCCACAAATAAAGTCAAGGCCTTGATTCCTTTACGGTATCCAACAGATGCAGATCCTGCCCCACACAGATAAATAACTGCAGCAGGTCAGTGGCAGAGCCAGGAACGGTAAGACTTCCCTAATTTCATTACAATGCTCTACTACAGATCCATGCCACCTCAAACAGGAAGTATAAAAATGTGCCCAGAAATCAGCGAGAACTACCCACTCCTTGAAAAAGCCTCTTCCAAGCACGCAGAAATCAAACACAGAGAGTATAAACAAGGCATGTACAATAGATCGGGTTATTGTGATCCTAAACCTTGGCTAAGTTAGTCTTTATTAATTACTCTTGTTTGCAATTAATCACTGTATGTGTTTTGACAAGTGTTGTTTGTGCTGCAGTTCACAATAGAACAAAGCAGCTGCTTCAACAGCACCCACTTTATTAGAGACACCATTGTGAAGCACTGTAATACCTTTAGTGTTTTCTCCAAGTGTCTTCTCTTGTATATGGGACCACAAAGACCCAAATTAAAAAAAAAAAGTTAATATAGAACAGAGAAACTGTATCAATAAAATGCTTACATTCCATATGCCTAGCAGGAAGAATAGTAAAAGTGGAGATCTTTGGTTCACTATAAACCATTTATGTCTCTATGGCAACATCATTGTTGATTTCTACAGCTTCTCTATCAACAAAGTAATAGATGTTTGGTCTTTTAAATATTACCTTTCTTTTCTCGCACCTAAAGGAAATAAGAAAAACAAAAGCAAAACCAAACCATATTTAATATAGATTATCCAGAAACACAAGGAGGGTTTCAGCAATAAATGACAAACAAAGACAGAATTCTACAGTCAAGCGAACCATAATCCCATGAGCAATCTGTGCAAACACCACAGCTGCATATGCAATAAACTCATCTTGGGACAATCAGGCTCTTATGCAAGAGGTCAAGCACTATTTAAAGCAGATCCTAACATCCTCTTTCCTCTCTGCTCAAAACTCCTTGTGTTCCTCTGGAATACCAGATAACCTGACCTGTCTGTGCTGAGAGAAGAGCAGGGGAGACAGGCAGCAGCTGAAAGTGTTGCAATGCTAGAGGGCATGACACTGTGAGGCAGCTGGAGAGGAGCCATCTAAGGTTTTTGCTGGGAGATCCATCTTTAGGCGCCAGGGCAGAGAGAGATAAGGTTGCCAGCCGCCACCTGTTAGAAAGGGAGGAAGAACTGACTCATGGCTTCCCAGCAGTGCAAACAAACCTGAGTTATTCTCCCAGGATGTAGGGCTGGGGGAGAGGGGAAGAGCTGAGCTGAGCTGAGCTGTGCTTGCAGCCTCTATTGCTCTTAAGGTACTGGGCGGTCTTGGGAGCAAATGGGAAGAGCCATCCACCCCAAAGCCACCTCCCATACCACCCTACCTGCCAGCAGCAGCTGCCAGCAGATTGCTTTTCTATGACCCTGGCACAAGCATAAATGTCTGTTTTTCTACTGCCAGCAGTTGATAATTTTTCTTTTGCCAAAGGCTGGCCTTATAAATACAAGTCTTTTTTAGTCCACCTTAGCAAGAGGCACTGCAAGACACCTGAGTTCATCTTAACAGACACAAACTCTACGTGACTGGGCTCTGCAAACTACTGCTTATACCCTTGAGAAGGGACAACAGGTAGTAACAAGCCTCCTGCTGCTGCCCAGATGCTGGACATTATTCTCCCTCTGCCTCTGCCAGAATGGGAGGAAAGCAGCAGGCACAGGGGTCCTGTGTAAACCTGCTGCTGGCTCTGCTCACCAAGTTCTCTTCAGATCTACAGCCTGGAGACTGCAGTAACATCCATAATTGCTCAGCCTCCGTGGGTTTCATTTCTTCTCTGACCAAAATACCACAGCTACTTTCTTTTATAGATGGTTGGAGCTCATTTTAATGGAAAATAAGGAACACATACATACTTTTGTTACAAATGCTTTGAAATTAATGTTTGTGGCATAACTACAGCTGAGGTTGCCAGGCATTTCCCACTGCTGCTCTTCCATTTCATGTAGCTCTGCACGTCCGAGATAGCAAGCCTGGGGAGAAATTTGCATTTGCTTTTGAGGTCTGCCTAAAGTACAACCTATTTGAAATGCTGGAACAGATGCTATTGACAAATACAGAAGGGAAAAAGAAAAAAACCCCACAACTCCCCACCCCTAAAAAATATTATATAATGGAAGTATTAAGATACTATCCTTCCTTCTGGATGCTTTAAATCTCGTTTTCTCAAAGCAAGCTTCAAACCCTTGAACAGCTAGAGGAAAACATCAGACATTTGAAATGTCGTATGAAAACTGGCACTAATGAGTGCTAGATACAGCTAAGACTTAAATGTGCCAAATTTTGCAATTAATTTTACACCTGTATAAATATCCTGGGTGATAACTAGAGTAATTTTTAGTCTTAAAGCATCTGCAGCCTAAGACCAGAAACTACAATAGCTCACAGGGCTGAGCCACAGCAAACTGTCAGTGCTGTAGAGCTGGGACGCACTGTCTGTGAGACAACATGTCAACTCAGCCTCTGATTTTCCATCTGCAAAATGAAGATAATAATGTTAAATGCTGTTTTAAAAGGCACAGAGACAACAACTGGTGGAAGAATCTATGTAATAGCAGAGATCTACTAACAAGCACTTTGTTTAGAGGAAAATAATTTACAGTACGCAAGCGATAAACAATTGACAAATATTCTCAATGGAAACCTGGTAAGATTTCATCAGCCAAGATTCATAATCTTGGCCTTTTCCACATTACTTCACATGCTTCCATTAGCTTTGCTTAAACCTACTGCTTGCAATGTGGATGACTATCAGACCCCTCTCTTCCTGGCTCCACGTTACAAGATCCCTGAGGCTTAAAAACTATGTTAATCTTTGCTGTATTCTTTGGTAAGGCTTTCAAGTGCTATTGTAGCAAAATAACATATGAAAGATCTCCAAATTAAAGTGCTTAAAAGCTGAGAAATAACCAAAACTCCATTTGAATGTGGGAAATGAAGGTTCCCAAACGCTCTACAGGTGGAAAAGTTGTGAAGGACTTGTGTTTCCACTACACGAAAACCACAGCCGATACACCCTTCAAAACGCCTTACTGGATTGTACCGCTACACTGCTCTGTTCCCTTCTACACTGCTCTGTGCTGCAAAATATACATGTGCCCAATGCCCACATCTCACTCTCATTTTCAGTTACATATTAGCAGTCAAGACTATGGCACACTAGATCTCTTCATATAGACTAATGCACAGACTTAAAATATGTTTTCTCTCAGTTAACTCACCCACACTGAATATCATCATTACCAAACACCTGCAATTTAATGAATACAGATAACATTTTCCAAGGCACATGAGTGAGTAAGAACCTGATCCAAAATGAGTATTTATGCACCTAACTAGGAAATAGACTCCAATGCGTATTTTTTTATTTGACCACAAACTTCTTTTCAAAAAACTCCTGATTTACAAACCTAAATTATCTGTGTGTACTTTTGAAAATTTACACTGTATCACAACCTAGTACGAATGTAAGAGGCTTTTGGGAAAAGACAGGGGGTTTGTTTTCCTTTGGGAGAAGACAGAAAAACATTCCCTTAGAGGAAAGATTCGTTTCTCCTCTCCTTCCCTCGTGCTTGAATATGGGACCATTTAAAACGGGCAGGTTTTAATGAGCTTTAGAAAAAAATATTTCTCCTTGATGGTGAAAAAGAGTTTCCAAATTGTCATCAACTCAATCAAACCTAGAGAAAGCAATAAAGAACTGAAAACAATCCTCACCTGTAGGTATGACTACATAAACAAACGGTTGGTTGGTGCTTTACTATAAAAGCAATGAAATGCTAAGCGCTCTGTGGGAACAGTGTCATCAAGACACGCTGCCACCCCTTGGTCACAGGCTGAAAATGCAGGTACATCACGGCAGCGTTCTGGGAATCATCCAGCACATCAGGCAAAAATCCCAGCAAAACCAACTTGCAGGTAATGAACTCTAATGGGAGATTCTGCTGGACCATCACAAGCATAAGAAATTAATGTAAAGGTTTTTATTTCAAGGGACAAAATCTTCTGACTCCCAGGGAGCATTTTCAATGCTGTGATGGACACCCTAAGAACTACCTTCTTTCTGGTCTTTTCCAAAATAAAAATATACAGAGGAATGGAGAGCAACACATATTCATAGACTTTCCGCCCCCACCCCCTGTGTCTTTGAAAGCCACTTGGAAAACAACACAAGCTGCTCCGACCCTGGGCTCAGTGTCTTCTTTCTACTACTTCTTTTTGAGCTACTAGCTCAAGAGAAATAAATGAACCAAGTACTCCACAGGAGGTATTCCAACTTATTGTACAGTTCACTACTATCAGAGAGATGATTCAGCCTCTTGACACAGTTATTCCTGAATACTTAAGAATACATTCTCTCTGGTAGAATTTTTTTTTGTGGATGCATCATCATCATGGCTAGTAAAGATTGCTGAAACAGACGTTGATTTTAAACTAATAGCAAATATCACAAGGTAGTTTAATTCTAAATGTAGCTATAAAGCAAAGTATAAAAAACATATCACCACCAGATGAGAGCGTCCGTTACTCAGTAATCACAAAACATACAAAGGGCTTCTATGCAAATAAAAGTCACGGGTTTTATGAAGTTTGTAACTATTTCTTTTGAAGGAAGTAAGTTGTAATTTTCATTTATTTCAAAAGGTAAGCTTACAGAATGTCAGTAAGGCCTAACTATTTCCCCTGAAAGACCTAGTCTCAGGCCTCTGCATCTTAATGGCTGTAGGATAACCGAGTTCAGCATCCCAGAACTCACCAAGATGAGGCAGAAGGTGAGACTCTTAGACTTAAACAGTAGTTTCTGTCAATGAACACAGCAGTTCAGATCTGTAGATAGACTTCTAGTTACAATTCAAATTACTGTATGTTACAGTAATGTTATGAATCCCGCAGTCCTTTAAAATACGCACTTCTATAAAATCACATCACTTATCTCTTTGGAAAAAGACCACACTACTTGTGAAATGCCTGTTGTCTGCAGCTCAGGCCTCAACCTTTCTGAAACACTGTCCTTGACACATTTCTAGGAGGCAATACGTCTTCCCATTAGACAAATAGTGAACTACGAATTAACACTTTCAATTACATGCAACAGCAAGCCTGACATACCAATTTACAATTTTTTTACACTAATGGCTTTGATTCTTGCTTTCTCAGAGTCACTCTGTTATCAAGTGATATTTGATTCGCTTAATCCTGAATTTATTCAAGCAGGAAACACAGTTTTACTGAAGTATTTAAAAATTATCACTATTAATATCTGAATGAAAAACTTCTCAAAACATAAATCAGTCTGAATAATTAACTGCAAAACTAGTAAAGTATAACATATGGCTAAATATAGTTTTAAGCAAATGCAGAAAAGAAATAAATATTCAGAATTCAGTTATGGAAAGCATATTCACAATAATGAAAGCTTTTGTACTTTGGGTCTGGCCATCTTTATATGGTTAAGTCTCCACTAAAGCAAATAGGAGTTTTGGCTAAGTAATGAACGTGCAAGAATCCAGCGTATGGCTCTTTATATAGGAAAGTTTTATGATGTTTCAGTGGAGGGTTCAATAATTTTAACACATAACTTATCATACAAAATTTAATTTAAAAAGGATTTCTGTGATCATCATTTTATAGTCAGTGCCTTATAAAACAGATCAATATTCTGTGTTATAGAAAAGTGCTGAATTTCTTATGCACCTGATTAATGCATTGTTATCATCCCAGTAATTAAAAGGAGCGGGGTTATACACAATCAGCATGATACATCTTACTCAGCACCTCCTGGCAGTTGCCTGCAAAAATTAAACTCATTAATCACTGTGATGCCAAAGAAGAAAAAGCTTAGGAAAAAAAAAGGCTCTATTTTATGGGAAAAAAAAATCTCAAGTCAACGTCCAGGAGAAAATCCCTTCCACAGTACAATATGGAAAGCATTAACCTAATCAATCTAAAACGGAGAATTATGTTACCAAAATTCTTCATAATCTGCTATACCAGCACAGTAGATTTTACTGACAGTCTTCACAGAAATTTCCTCATATCTAAATGAACGTAGCAAAAAGGTAATACTGTAACAGAACAGAAGTGTCCTCAGAATTTTGTTTACAGCTATTGCAATAATTAACTTTGGTATCAATACTGCAACAGAGCCAATGGGAAGTGGTTTTCTAGGGTCATTTATACAGGACCTAGTTTCCTCATTACTCCTCCGATAAATAGTATGATTGTCTCATCAGGCTTATAATTAAAATGAAAAATTTGCAATATTTAACCCACATTTTATTCACAAGTAAGGTCCACTAGGTATATTTTCTCATATAGCTAGCACGATTTGAAACACTGTAAAAACTTGTTAAAATACTAAAGAATGTTGTTACTTCTGCTTTGCTATACTTTCATACTACGAAAACCAATGTTCTCAAGTCCATCTCAATGGTGGGTGTAAAGCGAAGCGAGTAGTTGTCATATTAAATCATCTTTGTTGTTGTTTTAAAATTTGTTTATTATGAAGTTACTGCTTCCTTTTCAGCTTCATATAGGTTTCATCTAGTATTTTTCCATCAGTAGTACTTCCAGTGGACAAAATGCTTACTAACAATACTGTGACCTTCAAAGGCAAGATGCTGTTTTGTACTGCACTGAGGTCTGTACTGGTGCTCAAAAAATGTAGTACTGAATGCAGCACACATTTCAATATGGAAAGTCATCATCAGTAACCTAATAAAAAAATCTTAGTTCTCTCCCGGTTACTAACCACATGAGAAAGTCAGGAACAGAAGTCTCATTCTCAGGTTTGTTTTGGTATTTCCAAGTGTGGCCACGAAACAAAACTTTGTTTCAGTATTTTTAAGCTCTGGCTTTTTCTACTAGATCGACAGGAGGATGAAAGAAAACGTGAACGCTCTACTATAATATTTGTGTAAAACAGAAATCAGAAGTCTAATCACCTCAGGAAGGGGTTTCCAATGCTGTCTCGTTACGCCCTTCCCCACGATAAGCAACAGCACACACTCCTGGCACAGTGCACAGACTGCCCTCCTTGCACTTCTCTCATAGTCCTTGCCTGCTGCCTGCCCCATTTTTTCCTTTATCTCCTGGATTTCACATTCGCATTCGATTTCGCATTCGCTCATCTGTCTGCTGTTGCCGAGGGCGAGAGAGAAACCTCGCCAGGGCAAGAGCTCGCCGCCAGCTCTCCCCCGAGTCAGTCTCGGGACGGTTCAGCACCGCGGACAGCTTTCCCCTGCCCTCAAACCACCTGTGCTCAGCACCAAGGACAGCACCATGCCCAGGACAGGCGGGGCTCAGCACCGCGGACAGCTCCGGGAGCTTCCCCCCCCCACCCCACAGCCGGTCTCGCCCGTGCCTGCCTGCTGCCTCCTCCCCTCCGCTGGCAGGCCCTCTTCTTCCTGCAACTCAAGCTTTAAAGGTCATCTCCACCAGCTTTGTCATGATTTCATCCTTCCGACCTGGAGACCCTCCACTGGAGCCCCCCAGCCCAGCCTGCTCAGTCTCTGCTGGACAGGAGCACATTTGACTGCCCGATCCAGTCCACCGAACTTTCTCAGGCATGTTGCCCCCTTTAAAAATAATTTACACGAGGTGCCCACGTGCATTTAGAAGTCACCCCAAATCCGTGTTTCTGGCCATGTTTTTTGCACTTCATTGCAGTGGACCTCTAAGCAGGCACACTTCCCTCTACAGATGGCACTGCACAACAATGCTCTCCACCCACCCACAAACCCTGAGGGGAGAAAAGGCAAAAAAGAGATAAAAAAGGAGGAAAAAGAAAACCTCTCCTTTTAATAGTTTAATATTATTCTTATTAATAATTTTGGAGCCTGTCAGCACAAATCACTTGCACATGCTAAACTGTGTACTTTGTTTCCCAGCTCAGCACTTCTACTGATCACAAAAGCAGTTCCAGACATCTGCCGTCTCCAAACCCAGGAAAGCAAAATTAAAACAGTTAAATAATGAGGCAAATTTGCCTGAGCTCAGCCCCGGCGGTGGCACTCCGCTGCCTCGCAGCGACACCTAGAGCCCAGCACGTCAAGGGAAGGGCCTTGTGTCCCCAGGCACATCAGGGAAGGGTCACGGGTGGGTGTGGGAGTCCGGGTATGCATGCAGGTCCCCTCCCACAGTCGGCCTGGGCCAAGGAGCAGCAGTGCCAAGATCGTTGCTGGTCAGCGGGCCACAGCGAAGAGTTATTCAGGGTCCTGTCAGTGCTTGTCCCTGGGGGTACAGCATGGCTGTCACCTCGGGGAGGTTTAGGCCAATTTGCATTGTTGCTGGCAAAAGTGCACTTGCTCTATCTGCCGCGAAGTCTTTATGAAGGGAAAGGAAAAGAAGGAATTAAAAGACAACCCAAGGAAGTTTCCCTGCGAACACAACTCTCTCCTCCGAGCGAGGCAGACCTGCTGTCTCAGCTTGTGCCTTTCCTAGGAAGTCTCCCAGAGCCAGAGACAAACTTGCTGCAAAGCTAACCCATCCCACCTGAGCAAGAAGTATTTTTAACAGACACAAACATTATTCCCACCTGCAGCCATTTGCTTCCCCTTCTGCGTGCTTGCACAGAGGCAAAACACCCTCAAATCCCTCTGCAATTCTAACACCGCCCAGGCTACACCAGCGATGAGGAGCCACACTGGCCCTCCTTCGTCTCTGCGCTTTCTAAACCCCTCTTCCCCAAGGAAAGAACTAGGCGCGATCGACCCAAGCCAGTTTAACTCCATCAGGCAGAGCAGCGAGCCGGCGGCCTGGATGAGTCAGTCGTTACTACGGCAATATGCAGATGCACCCTTTCAAGTTGCTGCTCTCGGAGGCAGCGCGGGTGCAGAAGGTGCGCGGCCAAAGTTTTGCACCTTCCCCGCGGGGGCTCACCCAGGGGCAGCAAGGGGGGAAAAGAGAGAGAGACCCAGAAAAGGCTGCTCAGGGGTTAAAAAGTTTGCCCGCTGCCAGGTTGGGGGCAGGCTGACGGGAAAGCAAGGAGGGAGGGACAAGGTGAAGACTTGTGCCTCGGGGGACTGTTAAAGGGTAAAACATGGAATAACAATTAAAACAAAAAAGGAGGGAGGGGGGAAGCCTCCTCGCCTTGCTTGGAGGGAGACTGCCGGAGCTCGTACTTGCCGCTCCCAAACGTGCTGACCCCGCGCCCCCCAGCCCCGCTCCGCGGCAGTGGAGAGCTGCGCAAGGAGCCAGGTAACGGGGAGAGGTGCGGAGGCGGGCAAGTCTCAGCTCGGCTCCGTCCAGTACTATCCCCAGCACTTGGAGGGACGAGGAGGAGCGTGAAGACTCGCTTGGAAGAGCGGATAACCGTCAAGAAATCGCCGCCAGCCTCGAGGGGCACACAGGCATCAGGCAGGACGGGGGGCCTGGGGGGGGACGGAGGGAGGACACCCCAAACGCATCCCAACGCGAACGACAGCGGCGCTTACATCCTCCTCCTCGCAGTCACTTCGCGGCTGGTACTGGAAGCGGGGCCGGCTGCTTTCCTGTTGCAATGGACGCGAGGTCTTGCCGGCAGCGCCGTCCTCCTCGCTGCTCTGGGCGCCCAGGAGGTGACTCGCTTCGGGGGGAACAGGGAAGGAGCGGGAGGTGTTGATCTTCCCGCTGAATCGCTGGTACAGTGAAGCCATGAAGTCAATCCGCGGGAAACGAGGGGGAGGGAGGGAAAGAGAGACGCTTCGCCCTCTCTCTCTCTTTTTTTTTTTCTCCCCCTCCTCTCTTCTTTTTTGGCTACAGCATGCTACACGCGGGCGAGGCTCAGTCTCACATCAGTGGAAGGGAGAGCGAGGGATCCGGCTCCCCGGTCCTCTGCACCGGCACCCGGAGAGAAGCGAGGGAGATCGAGAAATCGGCCGGGGAGGGAGTGGTGGTGGGGAGAAGAGAGTAGATAAATAAATAATAAAACGCAATCGAGCCGTAACACCACAGGCCCCGGGAATGCTGCACCATCCAGTGTTGGGAAGGGAAAAAAAAAAAAAAAAGAAAAAAAAAGAACCAAAGCACTCCACGGAGACGTACCCCCGATAATGGCGCCTGAGCGGATCGGCATTAAATGTGCTTTGGGGGTGTGCGTGTGTGTTTGCAAAAGCGGGGGGGGGAAGGAAGGGGGAGGCTGGCTCAATCGCTGTCAGCGGCTCCCCAGGCAGAGGTGGCGGAGCACTCGCCTCCGAGGTCGCATACCAACAGTGTGCACCAGCGAGCGGCACAGTGACAGAGTGTGTGAGACGGAGTGGAAGAGGCTGGGAAGCCTCATTCAAAGCACGTTGCTCTTCTGGGGAGGGAGGGCTCTGCTACAATCGCCTCCTTTTCGGCACCTTCTTTTTCTTCTTCCTATTTCCCCCCACTCTCCCCGCCCAGGGAAACAACTTAAAAAAAAAAAAAGCAACAGACACCTGATCGCCAGCCGTGAGAGGCAAAGAGGTGGGGAGGGGAAAGGGGAGAAGGGACGGGCAGCCGGAGAGGCGCCGGGCGGCCGGTGTGCCCGGAGCGGCTCGGCCCCGGGGAAGGTGCAAGGCGGGGTGGGGGGGGAGGGCGAAGCCTCTCGGCCGCCGCTGCCCTGCCCCAGCCGGCCGCGGGCACGGCTCTGCCCGGAGAGCAGACAAGTGCCCGGTCCCGGTCCTGGTCCCCTCCACGCCTGTCTCCTTCCCCCGGCTCCCCACGGCCGGGGAGAGGAGGGGGGCGAGGAGGGTGCGGGTTTGGGGAGGTTGTTGTTGTTGCTTTTTAAAAGAATCTGGTAAACTGTGTCTCTTACTGTTTCTGTATTAATTCATTTTTGCTGCATTAAAACGTGCTCCAGCGCCCCTCAGTGGAAATCGCCCCACAGCGGCTCCCGGCCGGGGATAAACAAGCGCGGTGCCGGCGCCGGGGGAGGCCGGGGCTGGGTTGGAGCGGGGCCGGGGCCAGGGCCGCGTCCGTGGACCGCCCGCCTCCGCGGCCCTTGCGCGGGGGCGCCGGGCCGCGTTCGTTCGGGTTGGGGAACAGCGGCCGCCAACGAGCGGCGGGGAAAATGGGGCTGTGCTCAGGCCGGCGGCGGGGGAGTTGGCCGCGGGTGTCCAGCCGCTCCCAGCACGGCCGCGCCGGGACAGAGGGTGACAATTCCCGTCGCTCCAGCATCAGGCTCCGGGGTTTCCATAGCAACAGATGCTTAGGTTTAAAGGAAAGTGGCAGAGTTGCTGTCCCCTCCTCTCAGCCCCGATATCCCCCCCTCCCTTTTGACCTCTAGTTTGCCAGAGATACTGGGATTACCGGGCGTCTTCTTATGGGAAACACGGAAACGGTGAAACAGAGCTTGCCCATTCCCGTTGAGAGACGCGCTGCTGAAGAGCTCACAAACTCGATTATGCTTTAGCAAGTGGATTTGATGGGTAGAAATGGTTCTAAACACGGTTCTTACTTAAAGTTTTAGCTGTTAAGCAAATACCGTCTTTGATACATGTCATTTCATCAGTCGTTAAAAACCCTCCACCTCGGCAGATCACACATACAATATTCCAAAGTGCAACTGACCCTCCCCCATGATTTCAACAACTGCCTGATCAAAAATCTCTTTACATGTGAATAGTTGCACCCACTGCTTTTTATTTGTGTCTTCAAAGTCAGAGATGAAAAGTCTTAACATTTAGATGAAAAGGGAACCTTATCTCATCAAGAAAGAAGACAAAAACAAACGCTCTGCCTCCTTCCTGAGAGAACTTGAAAAAAAGGAATCCTTTTGATCTTCACAACTGAGATCCTGACATTTAATTAAAAAACGAGATGAGCACACAATGCTCTGAAGCAGAGGTCTAGCTTCTAAGTCATAACACACATCACAACAGAAATAACTTTCCAGAAGCCACTAGGACCCCTCCTAAGTTATGTTTCGGACACAAATTGACCACACACTAACAAAAATGCGGACTGTTAGCTCAGCTAAATTCCATCTTGAACTGCATTAAAAGTAACTTTATGACTATTTGAAATTGGTGACAACTAGCACTGAAAAAAATAAAGGAACAAGAGATTCAAATGAAAAGAAATAATACATGTTTAACTTCTAAGAAAAACTAGGACACAAAGGAATAATCAGAGAAAGCCACAAAAAGGCAAGATGAAACCACTAAGCAGAAAAAACCACCAAAGATTACACGTCTGAATTAAAAAGTCTCAAAGAAAGTACAGAAAAAAGAAAACATTCTGCCTCACAGCTCAGTTCAAAATTGAAAGGGCCACTAAGGACCAATTCATTGTGGTTTTAATTCTGAAGAACCATGATCACACATAATCAAGTTCATCCAGTCATGCACGCACATATTGTGCACGTACGTACGTACACAGTTCGTGGAAAAAAATTATTAAGGCAACATCAAATCGCAATGTCAAATACTTTAAAAGCTCAGTGAAAAACAACCAGCCGAATAGTCCTCATCTACCAAAAATCCTGATTATGCAGCTTCGGGCTATGATTCATTTGACCTGAAATAAATAACTACAGCTAGTTACAGGCTTTCCCTGAAATAAATAATTACAGCTAGTTACAGGCCTTCTTGATTCAAGCTCTCTACTCCATGACAGATCAGGGACAGCAGAAGCAGAAGTCATGCCATACTCTGGGTATTGCGGTGGGTGCAGGAAGATGGTTTGCACCAGTCGGGAACTGCAAGACATGTTTCTGTAGCCCTGCCATAGCAAGAGTGACGTTGCATAGAAGGGCAGAGCAGGCAACTGGGGGTAGGAATATCTTGAATAACCCCCTGCAATAAGATTCACCAGAACCAGTCTGTCGATGCCATTATTGAAAGCAGGAGGATTTTTCTGAGTCATAGGGGACCCAGATGATTTAATTAGAGGCTCTGGAGAGCACTTCGGGCTGCCTGCACGCAAGTTATCTCGGGATGTAGCTTATCCCCTACAAGCATGTATTACAGTAGTCCTGTCTGCCTCTCAGGGAGGGACACAACCCAGCGCTCCTGAGTCACAGCTCAGTGCTGGAAGTCCTCCGCTCTCTGCTTGCAATGCCATGGTTAGTTTGCTCTTCACCTGTGCATGACTTGGAGCCCAGAGTCCTCTACAGTCTGCTAGTTATATGGCCAGATACTGTCATACAGTGCGCATACCAACAGGGCACAGAACACAGGATGGAGCAAAAAAAACCCACAGGAATCACTGAGACACGATAGTAAAATGGCAATGAACAAACATTGTATCCATAACCAGGGCTTCATTACAGCAAAAGACCTTTTCAGCCTATGGCGAGATCTGAAGAGAAGAAAGCAACTTGCATTATGAAACATATTTAAAGAGGCAAAATATTTCAGAAGTACAAATGTAAGATCCTTGTCTTTAAACACGCATCTTATATCTAAGAAAGATCCTTTCCCTAAATTCTGCAAACAGTTCCCAAGATGAGAATCAAGGCATTTCAAAACAAACAGTGTTCTCAAGTGTCTCTTGGTTGTATATTTAATTCAGTACCCAAAGTTTTGCAAGGAGTTTTGATTCCTAACTAGTGACATTTCCATCACAACAAAGTGTCTTAGCTTAAGATATTTTTCCTGCAGCGCCGAAGTAATTATGTTTTACTGACATTTTTAAAGCATACAGATAAAAATGACAATTGGTTTTTCCAGGTTGTATAAATAAACAGCATCCCCACATTTCAGCACTATTAATCTAACACTATCAAAAGCAGGTCAAACCCAAGCCCTACTGCCTTTAAAACTATACATAGAAGATTTCTTTCTGGACAAGCATTCTCAAAATGACACTTCAAAAGAAACAATCTAGCAATGCTTCTTTTGGATATTTTTTTAGAAATATTACTTATGTCTGCCAGGGAATTCAAGCATTGTTTTTCATGTTCTATTCTTCTCTTCTGTACTAAGCAATTTATGTTTGCTTAAACTTTGAACTTGTCATGTAAATAATACAGTTTGTTGCAGAGCTAAACACGTTTCTAGTTTTCACACGGCGTAAGTTATAAGCAGCTTATTACTGATGTTTTTTAGACAAAAAATATTTTTTCAATAGTTCAGGTGCCATTTTTACTATTTAAAATATATTTTCCTTTTCCAATGAACTTTAAAAGACATTTTAGAATTTCGTAGTTATCTTTTCATATCTCTCCAGAAACACCCAAATTAATATTTGCTCTTAAAACGATTATATTTATTAATATCATCCCTCTGATTTTTATAATAGCAGCTCTCCAGGCACTACAGAAACAAAACCACACTATTTTAACTCCTATTACTATCATTAGCCAGGATAAAAATGTCCAACTTGTGAATCTCTAACGGCCTCAGGCTTATGTCATCTATACATCTGCTGTCTGGTGTCATCTATAAACCCAGCCAAACCAAAACAAAACAGAACAGAAATTCTCCTTCCCCTAAACAGGCTAGCTTTCCAGGCTGGACTAAGAGAAGCATTAGAAAAATCAGTTTTCTGGGTATTACAAGAATAACTCAGTCTTCCACAAGTAGTTGAATTAAGGCTCTTTGTGGGGAAAAGAAAGCACTGATACTCAAGTACTGGGAACACTAGGCAAAGATGGCTTTACAGGATACAAGTTTTGGGGAAGAAAAGATAGTAGGCTGGAAGAAAAGGCTGTTCAGGGGAAGAGATGGACCCAGAGGGAGCAGTGAAAAAACAAAAACAAAGGCACATAGTAGAGGCAGGGACACAGAGAAGTACCAGGAGGGTTGGGAGAGAAAGGAGATGAAGGCAAGTAAGATCAAAGAGACAGAGCAGAAAGTTGGCAGGGATGGAAAGCACCAACACGCCTGGGGAGCAGGGAGACAGGCTGGAGTGGTACAAGGTTAATTGGAGCCACACAACAGGAGGATTTTCAAAGCCAGGGAGATCAGCAGCTCCGGAAGGTACTTCCAACACCTGGGGAATAAATGTTCGCTCAGTGGTCAGTAGACAGGCGATTTTATCCACCAAGAGTCTTGATACATGCCTAGGCCTAATGAAATTAAACCAAGAACATGTAGCAGAATATGAGCAAGTACTCCCCTGTACTGTGAACAGGACCGTTTCCAGAGGAAATGGGTGAAAGTCCTAATGCTGAGGACATTTATAAATAGCCTGTATGAGGCACTAGAAAATGTGTTGTGAGGCATAATCCTGCCAACTGGCAAAAGGACAGACCACGTGACCAACAAGGTTTTTCCCATCTTTAGTTTTTATGATTTTGCAATTGGTGATGAAAGGCACAAAAAATACCACACAGAAAAAAGCACTCAGGGACGATGGTTGTGCAAGTTTGCTGCTAGAAAAGGTAACTGCAAAGCCTATGTAAAAGAGTACAGGTGCACATGTGTTTGTACAGCTGTACAGCACATCGGGGTCCTGGCCTACCACTGTACCTAGGACTGCCTTACATGTAAACAGGAATTTGCGCTGAAGACTGTCTTTCTTGCCTTAATTAATATTCTGTCTTTGGAAGCTTTATCTGAGAAAATTAGGACGAGATCCCAATTTCACGTCGTCAAGAGAAGCCAGGAAGTTAAGCATTAACGTTACAGATAAATACATTTTTCTTGGGATGCCAAAAGCAGTTGGCAGCCATGCAAGACTCAGCTAATGTTGCTGAACTGGTCTCCACTATGCCTAGTCTACCGTGCTTTGCAACTTGTCAGGATTTGATGCTCAAGTTATACAGGCCATGACAACAACCAGTTTGCCTGATTAATGCGATCTCTCACGGGGGTTTTCAGTACGAAAAGGAAAAAATAAATTCTTCCAAGAGACAAGGGAGACTGTTGCAGGTCTATAAAAAAAAAAAAGGAATCATCTTGCAAAATTATCCACTGGCACTTTGATCAGCTACTTTAGATGGACTCTGTCTTAGCATAAGAGATTATGCTCAGCTCTATATGTGAAGGGGATGTGCAAGGTTCCTGCTCCATCTTAAGTGCCTCAGCCACATCTGCACATCCTTAATTGCCCATGTTGGGAGAAGCTGATGCGATTCCTCTCTAATTCAGCACTACAAAATTGGTAGCACACAGAAGCAGCATACCTTGGAGAAATTCTGAATTTCCATTTGCTGAAAAGAACTTGTGCATGCAGAATCTTAGAGAAACAGAAGGGATTTAACCAGTCAGCATTTCAAGTGCATGCTACAGAATTCAAAGGGAGCAGACAACACAAAACACTTTCATTTAAAGACGACTTCTTTACAATACAGAGATTTTCTTTAAACAGATCTGTGACTCTTTGGATTAGCTGTCACTAAATTGACAGCTTTCTTGTCACTTGGAAGAGAACCAAAACCTAGATCTCTCAAAAGACCCAAGAGACATAATGACACAATTTTAGATTTTGGAACCCCAGAGCTGAAAGGAAGATCCTAGAGGGAAATATGAATATGCAGAGGAAAAAAAGCATATATAGAGAGAAGAACATCTCAAGAAGGCTAGCTACCGTTAGGCTAACAAAATATCCTTCTACTCCTTTGTCCTCATTCTGGCCCTGCCAGACATACACTTCCTCCAGTTTGGAGCAGCTTCAGCAGGTTCAAATATTCTTCTCTTGCAGTGTTTAAAAAGAAAGGAGCAATGATGGAGGTTTGCAAAAAACCCACCCTCTGAGACAGTATGTTGGATACTCTCTAGCAATAAACACTGGATCAAGGATCAAAAAGGCCATAGGTACAAATCAGTCTCGTTTCTGTTTCCCATCAGGATTACAGACAGAGGTGAGGAACTGTCTTGAGCTATCTTCTCAGGGCAGTTTTGAATGTACAGAACTGCCACTACAGGTACTTCAGAAAGTTTTCAGACCAAACAGAAAAGCATCTGAGGAGTTCCAGTCATCTGGAGCCGAGTGGTCCATAAGCAGGGACCCTATGGAACACAGTTCTAGATTAGCTGTCTGAAGTCCCCTGAAATCACCTAAAAGTAAATAATCCCTTTTTGGAATTGGCACTAATTTCAATTGGTAGATGTTTGTGGTAGTTCGCTATTAGTGCTGGAGCATGTTCTTTCCTGCCCATTTGTCTTTATAAATTGATTAGAAAAAAAGCTTACCAGTTCACTTACAGTCTTCCAAGTACAAATTACACCATTCGTCCAATTCGCTTGTCTTAGTAACATAAAGTCTAAAACAACTGAGGTTCTCGGAAGCCATTTTAAAGGTTTATTAATGCTTTCGGTCAACTGCCATTACGTAACAGCAAATATACAGGATTATAAACAGCTGTACAGTGTATTCATTTTTCAAGAGAGGAGAGACACAAGGACAAGAATGGAATAAAAGAATGCATAGGAGATTAATAAACTACATCCTTACCGATTTAACATTGGTTTATGAGCACAGTTATACAAGATCCACAAACAAGCCATCCAAAGAGAGATTTTAATTTTAAATACTTCTGAGGATGTGCCTTGATTTAACTCATCAACATATGTGCTTCCTTTTAACCTTACCACAATCTTTCGAAGTATGTAAAACAGAGGCACTAAGGTCAGCTTTGCAAAGGTATTTAGCAATGTGAGGTGCTGGAATACACACTGGAATGATCAAAATCAGATCAGCGATGGCATAATCAATATCAGCTGCTGCCTTGGAAAATTCCAGTGGATATTCACATGCATCTTTACATATTCACTGTATGTACCTAAGTTTAGGGGCATTTGATTTCTAGTTGCTAGTTAGGCTGATACAGTTCTTATTGGCTTGCTAAGTAATATCTTTAAAAAATAAATACACTCAAAACTTCGTGGAACAAGACAAGCATATTTCTATTCCCTCCTGATTTCGAGGTAGATCTATATGTATATTTATTTGCACATGCCAACAAATCGTAAAAGCATGCCAAGTGAACCAAACTAAAGAAAGTGTGAAAACTAACTTTAGAGATGTTCAATAATTTCACTGCAAAGAAAGCAATCCAGGACTCTACTAAGCAAGAAAATACAAGCTGCTTCATCATGATCTGAATACAACTGTGACAAAGGCAGTCCTGCAACATTTTGACTGCAACTGATAATTTCAAACCTCTGAAAGATGTCTGATTTGCTCTTCCAGAGAAAAATAATCTAATTCCCTCCATGTTATGCAAGCACACAGCAGTGTTCAGATCCTCTTGTTCCTCTCCACAGAGCAAGCAAGCAGCAACCAGACAGCTAAAAATGTCACAACAGGGCGCCAAGAAACGACCTTTGAGTCCATCACAGTACCTGCAACAATGACATCAACAAGACTTAGCAACACAGACAGAGCTGCATTTTGTAAAAGCACAAACATCAAAAGCAATTGTTGAAAAAAATAGAAGCCACCACGACTTAAGGCAGTAACAACGTCTGATGAAACATCACTTGCCACGTTAGTGGATGCCTCCTCTCCAGGAACACTACCAGCAATGACCAGACAGGAACAGCACCACCATTCATCTGGAATTTAAGGTTCTTGGTAATCATTAAACTGTTTCTCAATGCTGCATCTTTAATGATTTCATATAAGCAACTGCACTAAAACCTTCTTCAACTTCATAAGACTGAGCAAAGTTTACCATTTTTCTGTGGGATTTGTTAATTCTAGCCATTATTCACCAATTTAAACATGTCTTCACCTACCCAGTAACTCAGTAAATGAGAATTCACTACTGATTCTGGGGATAATAAATTTACTGAGAATATCCTTTACTGAGAAAATAGTATCCTTATTCAAAGGATTAGCATTGCTTGGTATTTTTGGAAGTGGATGACACCTCAAAACCAATTAGCATGTCCCAGTTGTGTCACCTAGAAACATACAAGTCCTTCAAGATAAAGCACATGTGGTACTGACATTTGCAGCACATTATGACAAATGCAGACAACAACTTGTCAGAGGTGGAAACATTTGCTGGGTAACAGAGATGACATAACCAGAAAGCGGGACAGTCACCCCGAAGAGGGGCAGGCACTGTGTTTTGGCTAGAATTTGAGGTGTCACATTGGACTTGCAACAATTTAAATGACCTGGGATTTTCCTACCAAAGGCATTTGCCTCATCTTGAAACACAGAGCTTTCTTTGTATTAAAGAATTTGCAAGAAAGTATTGCAACCTGGCTTGTATCAGAAATAGTGTGGCCAGCAGGACTAGGGAAGGGATCTGCCCTGTACTTGGCACTGGTGAGGCCGCACCTCAAATATTGTGTTTAGTTTTGGGACCCTCACTACAAGAAAGGTATTGAGGTGCTGGACTGTGTCCAGCTGGTGAAGGGTCTGGAGCACAAGTCCTGTGAGAAGTGGCTGAGGGAACTGGGGTTGTTTAACCTGGAGAAAAGGAGGCTGAGGCAAGGCCTTATCGTTCTCTACGACTACCTGAAACGAGGTTGTAGAGAGGTGGGGGTCAGTCTCTTCTCCCAAGTAACAAGCAATAGGACAAGAGGAAATGGCCTCAAGTTGTGCCAGGGGAAGTTTAGATTGGATATTAGGAAAAATTTCTTCACCAAAAGAGTTGTCAAGCATCGGAACAGGCTGCCCAGGGAAACGTTTGAGTCACCATCCCTGGAAGTATCTAAAAGACATGTAGGTGTGGTGCTTAGGGACATGTTTTANTTGTGTTTAGTTTTGGGACCCTCACTACAAGAAAGGTATTGAGGTGCTGGACTGTGTCCAGCTGGTGAAGGGTCTGGAGCACAAGTCCTGTGAGAAGTGGCTGAGGGAACT
>VZSC01000539.1:15208-55840 GCA_013398225.1 Steatornis caripensis
TTGAGCAACCTGGGCTGGTGGAAGGGGTCCCTGCGCACGGTAGTGGGGTTGGAATGAGATGGTCTTTAAGGTCCCTTCCGACCCAAACCATTTTATAATTCTATGAATATGCTCATACAAGAGCACGCTTTTTTGAGATGGGCTGTTAGATTTGGTCCAAACTTGTTTGAAAGCCTGTGTACCATCGTAAAAAAGCAGGGAGTAACTGGAATAGCATCCGTTTTTCCTCCAGCTCTGTCTCCCAGTTGTTGCTGGGTGTTCAGTTCAGCTGTTGCAGCCAGTGCCTACTGACAAGTGTGTGAACAGATACTGAGTTCTCAGCTATTTAAACTCTTGACACCTGTCCTCATTGTCTTGCAGCTGACATCAGCCTTGCAGACTGGGGTCGCAAGGCCATTGAGATTGCAGAGAATGAGATGCCAGGGCTGATGAAGATGCGGGAGATGTATGCTGCATCAAAGCCGCTGAAAGGTGCACGTATCGCCGGTTGCCTTCATATGACCGTGCAGACGGCAGTTCTCATAGAGACCCTTATAGAGCTGGGAGCTGAGGTAAAGTGTCTCTGAGTTTTTCCTTCAGCATGCTTTTAGGTGATGCTCTGCCTGGGGCACTGTTTCTGCTCATATAACTACCTTAGGGGATCTTGGCAAATGTCTGTAGTTTTTCACAGATGGTACTGCAATCTAGGTGGATGGATTGTCTTCTCATCTTAAGCAAAAAGCTTGCTACCTGTACTGCATGCACCTCTGGGACGTGGTATATGTCTTTCCTGTGGACAGGGAAGCTGCATCTTCACAAGTTCCTGTTTTGGGCTGAGTCGCTGGCTTCAGCAGCTCTGTCAGCTGTGTGTACAGCACCCTGAGCAGTGGTGCTGAAAGCTGCTCCCACGCAGTTGTGTTGTGCTTGGGCATGCACTGCTGTTGCTGGAAGTGCTGAAGCTCTAGTGACTGCCTCCAGCACAGATTAGCCTGTATTAAGAACCACACTGTGCCCTGGTAAAATCAGCAAAAACTAAGCTTTCTGAGAGCTCATGCTGGCCCTTGAGCTCTGCAGGAAAACAACAGGGAGGCAGTGTGGCTCAGTGATCAAGGGCTGTGTGCTCCACTGACATTGAAATGATTGTGTGACTATGGACCAGTTACTCTGGTCCGTATTAATGACTGAGATGCTTATAAGCCATTTACTGCATTGTGTCCTCTGTCTGGCTTGCTAAACAAAGTCCAGACATCACAGCTGAGTGTTCACTGAGCAGGGAATGAGGAGAGCCAGGCATGTGAGCCCAATCTGCATAGCTTGCATGCTGAGCAGGGAGCTGACCGGAACTTGATGATGGATTGTGTTAAGTATGTATGTGATCTGAAATGCCTTCTTCCTCAAGTTCATCTGTCTGAATTCAGGCTGCCCGGAGGTACCCTATATAGGATCCCTTCCCAGGAATGGTTAAAAGAATTGAGCAGTGTCATGCTGATCAAAAGGCACTGGGAGAAGGGGAAGTGCTCTCCAAGGCATTTCCTCAAAAAGTGGAGGGGTTTAGGTCTCGACAGTATGCCAGATCATCCTGGGCAAGGCATGTGCTGTTGTGCAGGTGTTCATCAGCCTGTTCAGAGCTGTTCCATGGTTGCAAATGGTGCAGTGCTGAAGGAAAGCTTTGATGTGGAGGTACAGTTCTGGCTTTATTCCAGCTACTCTGTATGAAACTCTTGTCCCTCCACGGGATTTAAAAGAAAGTAGTAGCCACTGAAATTTGGGAAGCTCCTTGCTCCTCCTGTTGCTTGCTGCATCCCAGTACAGCTGGCCTAGGCAGCAGCTATGTGCTTACTTAAACATTGCCAAGCTGTGTTAGTCTGAGCACAACCCCAAATCAGTGTTGTATGGGGGTAATCAAAGTCATTCAGGGAGGTACCTGCAGACATTTCGTTCCTCTACGTGTGAGTTATGTGCCTTTAAGATGTGTGCTGTTGTGTTAGCTTCTTCCTTGTCCTGCGTGATAGTTTAGACTTTGACTTGAGTTTGGATTCAGCCTTGGTTTGTATGTTCTGCCAGAACTTTGGTGCGTGGGAGAGGGGAGTGAAACTCTGATGAAAACATACAGCACCTAATGAGGATGTAGCTCACTGCAGCCTAGCGATCTTGGTATCCCTTTTTTGGCTAGGTTAACAAAGATGGAATAAATACTCTGTGTCAGAGTATAAGTTCTAAATCTGTTATAAAAATGTATCCATTTCATAACCAGTGATATAAATATTAGACTCTGAGCACATCAGGTATGCCAGTTATTCTAGGGTCTACGCTGTTACTGCAACCTGGTGTTAAGAGTCTGAGGATGCAGAGTTGGAGTGTCTTATGTCTTGTATCAAGTGCTTGAAGTGTAAACAATATATTCTGGATACTTTGGGTTTCATGACACCTCCTGATGGCATCTGTACTGATATGGAGGGAGGCTAGAAAAACCCAGGTGAGGAGGTGCAGTTCTTAAGGTCACAAATTCAGTTTTCCTGTGCTCTTTCCAGCTGTGTTTTCTCTGACAAGTGTTGGTTGTGTAGGCTCAGATGAAGTGCTTCCTACTGCAGCTCTTACTTTGAAGTGTCAGTTCTTGATAAAGTGGGATGAGGATCTGAAAACAAGCTGAAAGATTATGCTTTATTGCCTTTTCTCCTCAAGGTCTGTTACAAATAAGCATGCAAATACCTGCCAGTCAGCCCTGCAGGGAGCAGAGTGAGAACTCGTGTGTGGCTCTGGGATGTGGTGGTTTCTGTGCCCGCTGGGGAGCTGCAGTAGGTATGCGGGTGCTTTTCAGTGCAACTCTGCAACATGCTGTTGCTTTTCTAGGTGCCTGAGCCTAGTTATGAAATCTGTGTGGAAAACGCTTAGCTCAGCTGGAAAAACTTCCATGACGGGAGCACAGAGTGGGAGTTGGGTGGGCATAATCTTGGAGAATGCCTGTTCATAGAGAGTAGTTTCAGCTGCATTTCTGACTCTTCTGAGTGCCAGCAGGTGTGTTGCTGCATGTTTATATCCCTCAGTGGACATGTGCTGTGTGGCTGTTCTGAAAATCTGAACTGTATTGACAAAAACTTTCTAAACCCCCACCGTACTGTGCACTTCCTGAAGATCTGTAGCTGAATGTATGCTCTGGCTGTCTCACAGAAGGTCTTGTGAGTAAGGAGATGGGCTGAATATGTGGCACAGCTAATGCTGCGTGGTATTCTCTCCCAAAGTGACATTATTTTTCATGGCCTAGTCAGATACTTAGTTTTCACTTTAACTTTGCAGAGCTACTGAGAAAGGCAGGGATCTGCACTAATATGTCTTTCTGCTCTTACTCCCTTTTTAACTCCTGGTGTCTGGAAGAGAGTGCCTGATATCTCAGAACTTTGTTCAGCAAACAAAACTTGGGTTGTTTTCCAGGTACAATGGTCAAGCTGCAACATTTTCTCCACTCAGGACCATGCTGCAGCTGCTATTGCAAAAGCTGGTATCCCTGGTAAGTTTTCCATGTTCTAATTTGGCTCTGATGGTTGGGGAGTACTGCTTGTTCTAGTTAAATCAAGTTGTGTACAAATCAAGCTCCTCTGAACAAGCTTCAGGATAGAAATAGCCGATCAAAACCAGTGACTGTTACAAAACAGCACATCAAGCTGCATTGCATCAGACTATGCATAGCGCTCCTGACAATGGCTGCTGTTAGGCTATGAAAGAGCCCGGCTGTATGTTACCGGCTTTAAGCCTGGTCATTAAGATGATTGATCGGGCTGGTTAATTAAATGGATTGGTGTGTAGGTGTGTGTAGATGGAGGTGTTTGCTTTCCAGCAAGCTTGGCCCTAAACGGGGGTCAGGGAAGGGATGCTAGCAGCTGTGTGCCCTGTTACAGTGACAGGGTCAATACTCAAGATGTTTTAAGGCTAGAGCTAGGCCAGCTGTGTTGCTGCCTAATATCCCTGAAGCAGTTTATCAGGATGTTGCTGTTTTGTTACTGTCACGTTTCAGTAAAGAGCAATTCCTTGCAGATCAGTATGAATACGTTAAGCTGTCTGCTGTGTTACTCAGCTTAAGGACATACAGTCCCCATGACTCTGCTGGGAACTGCATGACCTGAGCCTGGATGTTGGCAAAAGCTAAATCCATTTTCTGGCAGCCTAGTTCTTTGCTTTGGGAGATGTCTTTCATTTCTGTTACAATTAGCTATTGCCACAAGTCTTTACCCAGCTGTGATCCATTCTAAGGTAACAGAAGAAAGTTGTCCCTTCATCAGTGCCTTTGGCGTCGCTAGCTGCAGGCATCACATCCACTGCCTGTTTCTGGCATGAGATGTCAAAGGACCAAGTGGGACTCTCTAGATCTGATATGAGCGTATTGCCTTCCTCACTGCTCTCTACACCCAAAACTCAACTGAAGAGCAGTTTACAGATGGAGTCTTTGCCTAAGTTTTTGACCTCTGCTCTTGGTATCCTCGTTTTGTGGAACTTGCTTATTTTGTTAATGTTGCACTTCATATCCTGAATTCATGATACCTTGGAAGAGTGCTGATCCTGTGGGTACAGTCTGAGATACTGATGCACATTTCTTCAGATGGGGCATTTGCTCTTTGTGGCTCAAGATTTAGTTTTCTGGGTAAACAGTGAAAACATGACAATTTAGCCAAATGTTGGAGTATGTGCATCATGTGCCTAATATGTGTTGGAATGGCTCAAGTATCACATGAAGCCAGTACAAATAACTGGAAAGACAAAAATACTGCTAGATACAACATGCTAGTCATTGTAGCATGTTGCTGGCGGTAGATGTACTGATCTAGAAATATGCCCTAATAAAACCAGACGAGGCATGGAAGCTTGGGTTTTAGTGTTGTGCTAGATACTAACATTTAAACTCAAATTTGCTGAAGAGTTTATAGTCTGGTGCTTAGCTCATGCTAAAGTTTAGTCTCTCTTTTCTGCTGTGCTAGAAAATGCTGTAGTCATGTTTTCATTTGTCTGTATCAATATATTCAGTGGCTATTTCTAATTCCTGGTAGCGTAGGGTGTATTAGTGGGGAGCAGGTGGGGAGTTGTGAGTTTGCTTTAGTTTGCTTTGCCTTCTCCCTCTTAACATGGAAGAAGAATAAGGAGAGCAGTGAAGTCTCAAAATTTTGACCAAGTTTGTGGCCTCGAACAGAAGGTAAAATTCTTCTAATTCTGAGAACTTTTTTCAATGTGAATGCCTTTTCTGGCCTGCAGGCACAGATAATCATCTGTCTGTCAGCTCTGCTACTGAGAGCTGCTGCTGAAATGTTCCTTTGGCTCCTTTACTACATGCTGAGTAAGAAACTGGCTAATTGTGTGTGTTTGTTCCCATGTAGTGTTTGCCTGGAAAGGCGAGACCGATGAAGAATATTTGTGGTGCATTGAGCAGACCCTGTACTTTAAGGATGGACAGCCCCTCAACATGATTTTGGATGATGGTGGAGATCTTACCAACCTAGTTCATACCAAATATCCACAGCTCTTGAAAGGTGACTTGTATTTTTGTTTTGTCAGGCACAGTTCTGCTTGGCAGGCTGTTTAGGCAGTCTGTTTCTGCAGGAATTCCCTGCTTGTGTAAAAGGGGTGGGGAAAGAGGGACAGGCATGTGCAAACAGGCTATGAATGAGTCTGTGAAAATTGCTTGCAGTCCAAGAACAGAATCTCTTACCTGCAGCAGCTATTTGGTCTCTGCTCTAGTATATAAGCTACAGTGACCTGTCCTTCTGGCCATCCTTCACCGTGCCCATTACCTGACCAGTGGTACCACTGACTTGCCAAAAGCTTCCTGGAAATGGGCTGTGTTTTGGAATTGCTTAATGTCTGCTTGCAATTAATATTTTTAACATTAATGCTCTTTTTTCCCCATCCTCTTAGTGTACCTCTGGATGAAGTCATGACAACCTGTAGCCTTTCTTGGAAACAGAACAGTTTTCTACCTTACATAAACTACAAGGCATTATCTCATCCTCTTTATGTCAGTGAAGATGCTTGTGGAGTCAGGCTTGGGTCTCTTGCTTTGATATACCTTGAGCGTAAGTTAGTAAAACCGAAAACAGATCAGTGTAGCGTTGCTAGCACAAGTTTATGTAAAAAGATTTATCTGAAGGGAGTTTGGCCTTACCTGCAGTAGCAGGCTGATTTGTGCCTGGCCAGTATGACAGATTCTCCTTAGCTCTGCCAGTGTCCATCATCTGTGCTGCTGCAAGCCACAGATGCCCAGTGATGATAAAGGGCATTTTTGATCTGGGATGTTGTCCTGGTTTGGGCTAGAAGAAGAAGAAAATTAGATGGTGATACAGGGTGGAAACTAAACTGATACAGTAGGGTGTGCTAATGTTCATATTTGGTCTGTAGAGGTGAAGTTGGTGTAGAAGCCTGCTAGATCAGCTCTCCTCTGACTCTTGCACTGCTTTGAGGAAGCTACGGGGGGAAAAAAATCTGAAAGTGGCATGCCATGGGTAGGGCTGTGTGAGGAGGGGAGTCTGGGGCTGCTCCACATCCGTGTGCTTGTGTGGGTAGGGGCACAAGGAAGAGAGGAAACTTCTGTGTGAGAGGCCTCACTTTCTCCTTCATCTTCCACCTGATGTCATTAGTAATCCATCAGTCAACATATTTGTGTTATGAAACTGGAATGAGAGGTTTTCATTGGTGGCTGCTCAGCCATGCTGGGATCCTGTCTCTTCCATCACAGGTCACTTGCTTCTTAGATTGCCTCTGTCTGATGTTCATGACCTCTTTCCTGCCATTTGATGCCAAGGAATACCACAATTGATCAAGCCTCCCAGTCTTCCTGGCACTGTCAGAAGTTGAAAGATACGTTTTTCATGTTCATACTCTGTTTTGCAGGGTTGTTTCCCTGACGTGCACGTGCAACACCTCAGTTGGTGTCGCTGTTCCTGGGGATCCAGACACTGAGCTTTCACACTTCCAGCCTTCCTGCTGTCTGCTCCTGTCTCCCCTCCAGCCTTTTGCTCCCTCTTGCTTGTCTTGTGCTCCTGGTGTGGAAGGGACTGATACAGTATGGTACAGTAGGGCAATGGCTGTTGAACTGTCTCCTGTCTTGGCATCTATCTCTAGTCTGCCATTGATTAAAAAAACATCCCTACTACATGGATTTGCTTCCTAAATCTGCAGGAATGGCTCTTCCACTGGGTTTTTGAAGAGTCTAGGCAGGATGCTGTACCTGTCAACATTTCCCTTGCCAAAATGCGTGTGCTAGCTGCACTGACTGTAGCTGAGAAGCCTCCTTGCAGCAGTTCAGTAAACTACTTAAGACTGATCTCTGTGGAAGATGACAGAACTTGATCTGTTTTACCTTCTGGTTCATGCTCCTTGGAAACAGCAAAAATTCCAAAATGGGACCCACTGGGTAGAGTCTTGATCTCATTTAACCGAGCTCTGTGCTTAGCTCTCTGCTGCAAAGACTGCTTAAATGAAGCTGTGTAGCATCTATTTTTTTTGTATCTTGAAGATAATAGAGGCTAATATATCCTAAGGGCTTGTGGTGATATTTGACCTCTTTGGAGGAGAGGTAGGACAAGAGTAAGATTAGCAGAGCATGCACAGTGTGTGGAAAAACTGGATTGTGAGTGCAGGAGACATTTTAGCATGCAGCATCTGAAAGTGCCATTTGCCATTTAAAGGCTAGACAAGATTTCTGAGATATTTCAAAAGGAACTGTCTGTCTTCCGTGCTTCAGCTACTTCTGATTTAAATAGAAGTTAGTTCAGTCCTGGTGTGCAACTAACAGTTGAAAGTAGGGCTCATTCAAGTCTACTTCAACTAGGGGATGTGTTAAATAGGTGTGTGGAAATGCTCAGCAAGCTTTCCCTCTCCCTAATCATGACTGCTGTTATGAGAGCAGAATGGCATTTGTACTATAGGCTTATTCCACTAAACTGAATGCCCTTAAAACCAAGTGAAAAAGGTAGAAGGGGAAAACCAGAAGTGAACAAAGGAGAAAGTAATCTGAACTCATGCAAGGGAGGTCTCTGGCATCTATGCAGAAGGCTACTGTTCGAAAGGTTGGAGAAGATTGGATCATTTGTGATCCATTGAAGTAGACTTGCTCATTGATCAGGTGAGAAATACGGTGGAGCAAAGCAGATCTGAGTGTTTAGCAAGGCTTTGTCAATTTAATTCAACCTTTACCTTGCTGCAGGCCCTTGTAATTCTGCAGGGCGTTGTAATTGTGTGGTGTAGGCAGGTGGTCTTGTAGAGTTGCACAGTAGTTTAGAGCAGGTGTAAATGTCACCTGGGGGCAGCAGGCAGGTGGCCTTCAGGGAAGGGAAGCTGCTGGTGCACATGATGTGAGGTTTGCTTAGTGCAATTTTAAAGACAATCTGCTAAGCTTAGAAATGTCAAACTGGAGAGCTTTTTGAAGGATGACAAGTGTCTCTTGGTTGCTGGGTAGACCAGAAGAGAGAGGGCAGATCTGAACTGGAGGTTGCTGCCATGACCTCCCACAGATTTCTTTCACAAGGGGATGATTGTACTTGATCTCGGCAGTTGCACTGGAAAATGGATGCTTTTGGGAGACTTACTACAGGTGCAATAT
The DNA here is from genome assembly GCA_013398225.1 of Steatornis caripensis. Classification (NCBI taxonomy): domain Eukaryota; kingdom Metazoa; phylum Chordata; class Aves; order Caprimulgiformes; family Steatornithidae; genus Steatornis; species Steatornis caripensis. The sequence goes on from VZSC01000539.1 coordinate 23,769, forward strand.
TTTGCTGTGCACCAGGCGGTGTTCTTTGAACTGTCCTGTCGCCTGCAAGCAAGGCCTAAATATGCTAAAGCCTGAACTCGTTCTCTCTGCAGGTAACCACGTGGGGAGTGTAGTTACCGATGGTGCTGTGTGAGGTTTGTGATGAGACAGACCTCAGTGGGGGCAAATCAGCCCCACCAAGCTCTATCTCTTTCCAATGTTGTTGGTCTCGCTTCCGTTGCGTGGCATTGAGTGCCAGTGCTTCTGCCTGGTGGTCTGGGAAGCGAGAGGCAGGTCTAAGGGCTCTGTCTGTCTTAGCCTCCCCTGGGACGCCTGTACAATCCTGGTTTGAAAGCTGCTTTGAACAGCACTTAGACTTAAAATGAAGTTGTCAGTGTTCTTGGCTTAAACCGAAGGCCTGGATCAGTTCGCAGCTTTTTTTTTTAANGTTGTTGGTCTCGCTTCCGTTGCGTGGCATTGAGTGCCAGTGCTTCTGCCTGGTGGTCTGGGAAGCGAGAGGGAGGTCTAAGGGCTCTGTCTGTCTTAGCCTCCCCTGGGACGCCTGTACAATCCTGGTTTGAAAGCTGCTTTGAACAGCACTTAGACTTAAAATGAAGTTGTCAGTGTTCTTGGCTTAAACCAAAGGCCTGGATCAGTTAGCAGCTTTTTTTTTTAAGCAGCAGGGGTGGGTTTGAACCAGAAATCGGCATCTGCTGAGCAACCTGACTGGGGGAGCCAGGCTGAGGGGCTCTGGTGGCACCTCCGGGCGGGGGGGCTGGCGCTAGGGGGTGGTGTCGTGCCGCGGAGCGCGGGGGGTGCTGCCGCGGTGCCATCGTGTCCCCCCAACCCGTCCCGTCCCGTTTGGGGTAACCACGTCGAGCTGCGCTTCCCGAGGGCCTCAGCCGCGGGCTTTGAAGAGGACTTCAACAAGCTTTATTCTTTCTGTCTTTATTGAGCTCCGGTACATATTTGGGACTTTCCTCCCGGCCTGAGCCCCTGCGTTCCCAGCGGCTCTTGCCGTGGCTCTTGTTCCAGCCCACGGGGTCGGGAGACAGCACCTGCTGCCTTCCCCCAGGAGCCGTGCTCGTGCAGCTGGCAGGGAGCCGTGCCCGGGAGGCAGAGCACCCCTGGGCACCTGGAGGGTGCAGGTACTCGTGGCTCAAATGCGTGCTCTGCCCTCGGGTGCTCTTGCAGGGTACTGGTCCAGCCTCAAGGAGCCTTCCCAGAGCCTGTGGGCTGCTCCGGTGGCTGACCCCTTCATTTGTCCTCTCTGGGCAAAGCCAGCTGCTCAGCTGGAGGTGCTGATCTCCTTAGCTTTGTTCCTGTTCCCCCCTTGGGCTCTGCCAATGCCGTTGCTCCCAACAGTGTTGACTGTTCTGTGTGCCGTTCGGGGAGGTGATTCTCCTGTTATTCATCCTGTCCTATCAACTTCCCACAGGTCTCGGTGGCTGGGCAGGTAGTGACATGTGGACAGCTTCTCTTTGAATACCCAGGATTAACAGACTACGTAAATCATTTGGGGGATTTTGCTGGGGGTGGTTGTTCCTGCTTGCCGATCCCTAAAGTAATACTGGCTACTGAGGAGGGGCGTGGGCTGTGGTTGCAGAGCCCTGCTGTTGCTGCTGGCTGCTGATCTTTGTCTAGTCCTTTGGCCCCCTGTGCTTTTGGTGCTTGTGAAATAGGAAGGCTAGTGCCTGCCTTTTTGAAATACTAGGAGGGCTGTGGATAGCATGTGGATAAAAAAAAATGTATGTAGGAATTGGGAATGTTTACATGTTATACAGTGAGGGAGAGGAATTAAGAAAAATGACAGGAGAAGGAACAATGTTTCTGTCTGTGTGCACTCAAATAGGATGACCTACTTCATCAGTAAAAGGACCTGAACAGAATTTATGAATGTTTATTTCTCACAGTTTTTCTATCAAAATGACTGTAAAATTAGTTTGCTTACGAGCATCCTTTCGATTTTATTCTATAAGATCAAGGTGAGAAGTCACTTGCCTGCAGAGGCAATATCTTCTCTGCATAAATCTCTGATGTACGTAGAACTTGGTATTCATTGTTTTCATGTTTTCTCTTTTCTTCTGAATCTTAATTAGCTCCAAATGCCACATGCATCTCTTTAGAGAGATGTTGCTCGTGTTGGTGGTTTCAGCCCTATTTAGCAGAATTACTCTATTTTCCCCCAATAGTTCATACTTCAAAATAATTGTCTTGCAGTATGCCTCCAGTCCTTAGAGAACAAACATAATTACCATGTCCTCTACAGTGGAAATTCAGCCAGACTGTATAGTTTGGTTTCAGGTTTATTCTGATTGTCATAAATTGCGTACTTTTTTGTGCAGATAGGCTTTCCGAGTTAATCAGGGTGTTGCCCAGTGTAGCAACTAGGCAGTTTATATGCAATGAGATAATATTGAGACAGTAGAGAGGAGAGATATCCAGAAGTTGTGTGCAGTGATGCCACTTCTGAACAAGTGGCTGCTCTCAAAAGGCCCACAAAGAGTCAGGACCCTTAAAGCAGGGGCTGCCTTTACAGCTTTGCGTTTTTGGTGGAATGTGGAGCCAGATAACCCGTTGATAGTTTCTGTGTTATCAGGATCTTAGTCCGTTATATGATTTTGGTGCTTCTAGACAGTTCTTTGACTCTGGTCTCTGTCTCCTGGACTATTTTCAAACATATATTTGAAATAATGTTTTTTGATTGTGCTAGTAATAACCATGAAAATGAAGTTTTGTGTAGCTTGTATCCAGATTTCGGGGGTGTGTTGGCTGTTTAATCAGAGCTGAAGTTGATTATGACAGGAGGATTGGGAATGGTGAACTGGGTATTTGATTTTTTTAAATCTTTTTCAGTTGATCCAAGTGCTTTAGATTTAAGTGTGATTATCTAGGTATTATCTTCTTTCAAGCCACCTTGCAAGAATGTAGAAATATCAGAGGTGAACATCTTGACCTTTTTGCAGAAGTGTTTTGATCATTTTCTGAAAAAATAGATTTGAGTGGGGTCTTTCTTGATTCCCTGGTCTAGAGCTGGTCCCTTCCATTTTTGCAAAGCATATTTTGTCCTATGCTTTTAATTGCCTTGTGGGGAAAGAAACTAATTTGAAGTTTCAGACCACTGTTTGAGGATCCAAATGAGGGTTCTCATTTCTTCCCTGTTTCCTGCAAAGGGTTTGTGTAACTTAAGCCTCTGGTGGATGCACCCAGCACCTGGATGTGTTGGTTTACAGCAGCGTTAACTCCTACTAAGGTGAATCCTTTTACTCTCCCCACAGGAATTAGAGGTATTTCAGAAGAGACAACAACTGGAGTTCACAACCTGTACAAGATGAAGGCCAGTGGGACCCTGAAAGTGCCAGCTATCAATGTTAACGACTCTGTCACCAAGGTAATGCAACTAGAGCCCTTCTGCTGTGTTTTGCTGTCTGACCAGTTTGGTGTTGGGATCTTGTCATTCCTGTGCATATTTCTTCTCTTGGTGAACTATTCTTGACCTGGTACTGAACAGATTTTTGCTATATCTTTGAAGTGATCCCATGATGTCTCTGGTGGGACATGCCATTGTAAATACCCCATTTTCAGAAATGCGAGGCTTTTTTTTGTATGTAAGGACATGCATTCTTCTCCATATTAATAATGTGAAAACACCTTTGGAAATCATGGCTCCTGGGGTACAGTCAGTTCCCCTGGCTACTCACTCTGAATAGCTTAAAGCCTGCAGGTAGGTGGCAGATACCAGCTGGAAAAGAGAGGGGGACCTACATGAGCTTGTAAAGGTTGGTTGAGCTGCCAAGGTATCTCTGCAAGCAGCAGTTGCAAAGGATAGGGCAGGAGGTATTTATTCATTGCTTAGCTATATTACTGCTTCATGGGACAAATCCTGGTGAACTTAGGGATGAGTGGGAATGGTGTTTAAAGGGTGCTGGTGCTTTTTGGATGCAGATAAATTATAGTGGGAGTTTCAAGAGTACTTAAGATTTATGCATCTAGATCTTTGAAATCTAGTTGCCAAATCTATTTCAAGTTACCATACTAGCATTATCCTGTTGGGCATGGCAGTTCTCACTGTTTGGCCTGCTTTCTCTGCAGTTTGTCTGAAGAGTGTCTCCTTTCTGCTCACGAAGATGCATCTGGCATTTTTATTTCATACTAGCGAGCTGGAATCCAGTTGATCGTGCAAGAAGCTTGTTTCTCTGCATCCTTTTCACCTAGATTTGTGCCTCCTGCATCATAACTATTAATACTGTTTAGTAGATTTGGAAATTCTGATGTTTCTAAAAAAGCCTCTTGAGTGGATTTGGGTTGAGCTCATTTCATTCTAGTGCCAAACAAGTGCTTATTTTCAGGTACTGTTTGGTATTTATGTAGTAAAAGATTTGTACTAACCACAATTACAGATCTCCAAGAAGACATGCAACGGAGCTGACAAATTCCGCCCTTCTAGTTTGATATTTTCACTTGGTGCCAGGTTCCTGCACTGGTATTTGGAGAGAGAAGGCAGGCAGCAACTTGTTCTGTTCTTCTGTCCTGACACTCCAATATATTTTTGGATAGGACAGATGTCTGCGTCTGGCACTCTGCTACTTTGCCTGCATGAGAACACACAGGCATCTGGAAGGCTTTGATTGCAGTTGGGGGATTTGGTGATGAGAAATCAAATCTGATTATGCTGTTTTCTTCCATAAGAAGGCTTATACTGTAAGGAAAATATGCTGGAGGACTAGGAAAGAGGATTACCAACTGCCAGTAGCTTTGGAATTTGAAGGATAACACAAATTTTCTGAAATATTAATGGCAAATGTGCCTGTGATAAAACTTACAGGCACTGAGCTAGGAACTTCTGAATCTGAAGTGTATCTTCTTACACATTAGTCCTCAGCCAGGCTGAGTGATCTGCCACTGTACCTCCTAACTTGCTCAGATAATGCTTTGGAGCCATAGTTGCAAAATTTCTATATGTGGACTTCGCACTTTTTTATTATAAAAATTTTACAGTTGTAAGCTGTAGATTGAAAACCAAACTGTAACACCATCTTACACATGCTAGGTGGCACCAGCTGTAGCCACAAGGTAGGTCCCATTTGGAAGATCAATGCCCCTACTTGCGTCTAGGTATACAGTCTTCATATTGCTTATAGTAGACAGAGCGCTGCCTGTGTTAAGTGGAAGGAAGAATGATTGGTGATCTGAGGCTGTAGAAAGCCTGGAGCAGGCTTTGAGACCAGAGTTTTGCTGTGAATGGTGAGTTCTTTATACCCCTGTCTTGAGAAGCGTAGCACAACTTTAGTAGCCAGATTAAGTTCTTGGCTTCTGTAACTTTTCAGGTAATCAGATCTGTTTATACAGCCCCTCCTCCTGGTCAAAACAAAGAGCTCAAGGAATAAAAGGAGAAGCATTGTAAAAATCAGTACAGCAATATGTGTTTCTGAGTTTAGGAAGATGTTCAAGTGGAGTACTGTTTGACATCGACTTAGCAGGGGAATTTTGATTTGGAGTCTGGCTGTTAAGCTCATATGTTAATGTTACAGTAGGAGGACGTTATGTGATGGGGCATTAGGAGAAGAAGTCCAGGGGTTCTTGGTTGCAGTGACTGGTATTGTGAATGGCTGCTTGCTGTTTTTTTTCTAGATGTGAGTAGTGGTGAGGTCTGGCAATGTTAGCATAACTGTTCCTGGGGGGAAGACACAATTTTGATCTTCCTGGGCTGCAGGAACCAATTTCTCATGGTTGATGTGGACAACTTGCTGCTGCTGCAGGTTGCATATATCTTGCAAAGAAAAGAATACATGCTAACCAATTGACCAGGTATTCTGCTGGTGTTTTCTGCTTACCTGTGGCCCTTGGTTCAGTTCAGAGAACTGGTAAGCATCTGGTTAAGGAACTTGGACCTACTTATGTATGCAAGAATTGTTTGTGCTTTTACTTAATAAATTCAGGTTACCTCTAACAAGCTTTTAACATGTCCAAGCCCTAGTCAGTAGATGCAACATACTTATGAAATGCTTCTCACCAGGGATGTGCTGAAGCCTGTATCTGGTATAATTATATGGTTGGAACTGGAGAAATAAAAACATCAAACCAGGTTATCTTCTTCGTGTCCCTCATTGTGGTTAAAGTATTTAGCTGACTGTCAGCCTCCTGGCTTGTAGTATTTGCATGTAAGTCAATTTTGTTTCTCTAAGGAATTTTTACTCTGGTCACTTTCATCTGTTCTGAAACTGCTTCTTTTTCTTCCTCAGAGCAAGTTTGATAACCTTTATGGTTGCAGAGAGTCCCTCATCGATGGCATCAAACGTGCTACAGATGTCATGATTGCTGGGAAAGTCGCAGTTGTGGCAGGTTACGGTGATGTGGGCAAAGGCTGCGCTCAGGCCCTGCGGAGCTTTGGTGCCAGAGTCATCATCACTGAAATTGATCCTATCAACGCACTGCAGGCAGCCATGGAAGGTGAGAACTGAAGGAGATGCAGAAATTAATGCATCTGATGAGAGTCTCTGCTTATCAGTGTAGACCAATATATGGTAGTTGGCCAAGAAAGTTATGGTGGGTTTCAGCCCTGTCCCTGTTGAGGTAGAGGTGACTCCCCTTTAACTGTAGGAATTCTTTCCTTACAGTTAGGGAAGGAATTTGTTAGTATAGGCCTTGAAGTTATATTTGGAGTCAAAGATGTAGACACCACAGTGTGGTAAGACCCTCATTTTATAGCACACTAAGCCTGATTTTGAACGGGTTAATTATCTTCAAGTTGTAACTCTTAAGCTTCAGTGTGGGTTAAGACTTCAATGGAGTATCTTCACAGTAAAACTCCAGGCCCTTCTTTCAGTGGATGTTTTTAGAGAGCAACGCCGTGCTCTCTGCCTTTCCAGCTGTGCTCACAGCATGCTGTGGAAGCTGTGCTCCTTTTCTTCCGTATGTGCCTCATGTAACTGTGCTTCTTAGTACCAGTTTAACCTATTTCTAGTCATACTTGACTAGAACCTGCAGCTGTTGTGGGTGCACTTCCCTCTGCACACCTGATTCCCTGAATCCAGTCTGAGTGCTGTGCCACACCTATGGACATAAGACATTGAATATATAGATCTACAGACTGGAAACAGCTGAGGGATAGATACTTTCGTGCTATGTTGGTATTTAGTAGGACAAGTATGTCCACTACTTTGCATCCTCCATAGGTGATGTGTTGGCACAAACTTCTCTAACTCATTCTTTCTCTGTACTTTTCTACTTGTAATATTTTTTAGTGAATGCTGGTGGTTGGGTAGAGGAATAACTTTTTCTCTTTTCAGGTTATGAAGTTACAACCATGGAGGAGGCCTGCAAAGAAGGCAATATCTTTGTTACCACCACTGGCTGCACTGACATTGTTCAGGGCAGGTATGGTCTAGCCACCTACTGTAGTGAAAGCATACTATACAGTTAGGTTTTTTAATACAGTCATGACTTCTCAGCAGTATGTTGAGAGTTAGCACACAGTCTCATTTCTGGACATCAGGATTTAGCATCAGTTTAGTGAGAAATCAGGGCTTTGGTCTTTCTGTTGGATGGTGCCACGGTACAATTGTTCCGGTCTTACAGAATGTAACGATGGAGAAGCAAAAGATGTAGATGGATAGATAGACTTTTGGAGAACGAGAGCATCAGGGCTAAATTCTGTGTTAGGACAGATAAATGTGAACAGAAGAGGAGGTAGAAAAGTAAAGGTTGAAAGTGATTCCATCAGTGAGTACACATGGCAGACCTGAAACTCACCTGTTCTCAATAAACTACTCTGCAGTTTTTGTTATTGCTGCTTAGATCTTAATTTATAGCCCCTCCACTCTACACAAACTCATTCTTAACTTTGCCATTTTGAATTGTACATGTTGTAGTGAAAGATCAGATTAAGTGGGAGGAAATAAGGCCATTAGTCTCTAGTGATGTAAAACTGCTGGAAAGTTTAAAGCCATGAAGAAAATGATTTCTTTGTGTAGGAAAGAGAATAACTGCAGCTATTTCAGTTTTGACCAATTACAATAGTTCTAGTTCTCATACAGGGAACATACTTTCTCTCTAATAACCTCTTTTATCCTTGGGAAGTGTCCTTCCCTAAAAGCTTGAGAATTTTTTCCAGTAGACTTCACATGCCTGAAAGATCACCAGACCCACACATCTTGTGAGACTCACATGTGGTCAGTGAGCCATGAACTTTTCATTTCTCCTTGAGCAGAGCGATGGACCAGAATGTCTTTGGGTGCTGAAGAAGAAAAATTTTTTGTGCGTTAACTTGTGATAAACTTTTTTTGCAGGCACTTTGAGCAGATGAAGGATGATGCCATAGTGTGTAATATCGGCCATTTTGATGTGGAAGTTGATGCAAAGTGGCTGAATGAAAATGCAGTAGAGGCAGTGAATGTTAAACCTCAGGTGAGACGCAGCCTTGTGCAAGTTCTCCTGGTAGAAAGAAGCAATAGCTACTCACTGTCTGTTTCCAGAAAGGGGAGTATTTCTCTTCAGGTACTTTGTATTTATAGCTTTCTTGGAAGCCAGTATTGCTCTGGGCTGATGAGAATGAAGATTCTGCTCTGGTCTTCCTCAGTTAACATGAAACAAGCTGCTTGTCATATTCTTGTGTTGGTATTAAAGCAATTGATTCCAGCTAGAACCCAGGTCTACAGCGTGGTCTCTGGCGAGAGGTGCTTGGATACATCTTTCTCCATGTGTTCCTACTTCCTTGACAAACAGGAGCTTACACCTTATTGCTAATTGTGTAAACAATTCCATCAAGTTCATTCTATACAGGAAGTCAGCTTTGGGGTATTTCTGTAAATGTGTTTTCTTTGATAGCCCCCAAGCTGAAAACAATGCCATAACTCAGTTTCAAAAAGCAAGTTAAATGATCAGAACAGATCATTAGAGACCATATAAAACTTCTTAAGAACAGAGTCCATAGATTGCCAGGTGGCTGATCTAAATTTCTTCTCGGGAAGCTGCTTGCTCATGTAGTGCTCTGCACCAGAACGATCTAGTGATGCAGAGTCCCAGAGTAAGAGTGAATCTCAAGCGAATGTCTTCTGGGATTCTGTCAAGGTTTGAAAGAATTCTTGCCTCTTTGTTTTCAAAGCAATTTTTTTTTTACTCTGAGATGGAAACCTCCAGAAAGCTTATCTGGAGCTATGCCAAACTCAGACTTCTCTTCCAGACTTAGTGGCTTCATTTTAGAAACCTGTGTAGACCAGCAGTCTATGCATGGGCAGACAAGGCAAGATGTTTTATACTTGCTCAGCTTGCATCCCCATCATGTATTTACTTTAAGCTATGGCTGTAGCTACACAGGAAAATAGGAATCTAAAAATTTCAACTTTTCAGCTGTGCGTCCTAAAGCAGAAAACCAAAACTAAATCAAAACAGTTTTGCAACACTAGTATTGAGGGAGAATATCACATAAAGCAAACCAGGCTTTGTCTGACTTGGCATGGGACTTCTAGTTACCTTTCTAAAGAGCAAGTGTGCTTGCTGATAGCAGGATTCTGGGACAGGTTTTCTACTTTTTTTTTAAAAACACCACACCCAAGCATATGTCTTAGATCTCAATCTGCCTTTCCAATTTTCATAATTCCCTGTGGCTTATTGGCCACCCACATCAAACTCTTACTAAGCAGTTGCAAGAGTCTTTTCAGTATCCTGTTTGAGCCCACTCTACATGGACTCAACTAGGTATGAAGTTATACCCTCAAGTTCTCATTACATTCAAGTCTGTTCTTGCCCATGGCCTTAGTGTGGAGCTGACTTTGCTCAACAGCTCTTGTCCTACAGGAGCCTGCAACTAGCTGCTTGCTTTCCAGTAGCTCGAGTTTTAAAATGAGAACTTGGACTCCTCAAAAAGTAAAGGCTAAATTGAATGTTAATATGGTAACATACAAACTACCTGCGCGTGGCCATTCAACATGGCTCTTAAAGTCCATATGAAAAACTGCTACTGTTGGCAAAGGTAGTAGTCCCTTTTTCTCTATATACTCTGCATTGAAGAAGCCTCTCTATATACTCTGCATTGAAGAAGCCAGTCTGTCAGATGTATTCAGTACCATGAGATGCAGGCTAGTCCAAGNGAAAAACTGCGGCTGTTGGCAAAGGTAGTAGTCCCTTTTTCTCTATATACTCTGCATTGAAGAAGCCTCTCTATATACTCTGCATTGAAGAAGCCAGTCTGTCAGATGTATTCAGTACCATGAGATGCAGGCTAGTCCAAGGCATAAAAGCTGTAACAAGTTTCTGGTTAAAACCCAAATATTACCTTTTCAAAAGGATGGAATTAAGGTCAAAGTCATCCATATGGTTTAATGCTGAAGATCTACCTCCTATCCTGAATCTCTCTGGTCTGTTACATAAACCATTGCTGGCGCAGCAGGATGTTCAGAGTGATGCAAAGGAGATACGTGCTCACAGAGCAAAAAGCTGTGAAAACAGCTGCCCGGCATGCTGTGGGTGCCACAAGTGTGTTTGCTCGAAAGTCATTAGCTGAAGCTTGTGAAAGGTGTCCGCCAGCCCTGAGCAGACCACCTCTGTCTCAGCTCAATGCACAGGTAGCTGAAGCTGTGAGGATTTACTGGAGGAAACAGCACTTTACCCTTAGGCTGTTCTTGTACTTTTCCTTATCCATCTGCTGGTTACCACTGGAGATGGGATGTATCTAGAGGTAAATCTGATCTGACATGGCCATTCCATGTGTTTGAAGCTTCACTGAAGTCAGGATGGCCTATAGATGTGTACATTGCCAAGCCAATAAAAGCTAGTCCCTGGCTCAGGTTAGTACTTGGGTTTTGTTAACTTCTAGCAGTGAATCTGAAGCACTGTTAACTAGTTTGAATCTCCAGTTGGATTCTGTTATTAACATGTTTAATGCTGTATGTAGCTATATTGTGCTAGTGGTCTACCCCTATGCTCCGTTTTGTCTGTTTGTTTCTTGTCCCTAAAGACTTCAGACGTGCATGACAAGGTAAAGAGATATCTTACTGAGCAGGTGGTAGTAAATAAGTTCTGCTGTGTAAAAGCTTTGTTGTTCTTCATTTTCATTCCCTGTGCCTGATTGCTGTGGTAGCTGGGCAGTTGAGCAGAAGTGGACTAAAAGCTTACTTTTTTCAAAAGGGGGAGAGGCAGGACTCAGAAGCAAAACGTGACTTCAGAGCCCCAAATTCCATGCTTGAAACAAATGAAAAGGCATTGAGTAGAAATTTGCTGCAATTGCTTAACTCTTCCAGGACATGCATTAACTTAGGTTTAGAAACAAGCTTCCAGGTGGTATCCTGCAGCTTCTGTCCCTCACCACCTGTGTGGGAATTCGACTGCCTATCTTGGGACCTTTCTTGGGATGGCAGTGATGTGTCATTACAATAATTGATAGAATTGTTCTTACACTGAAATCTGGGAAGGAGCTTACGAGTTTGCTGCTTAGGCCATTTTGTTCATCAAAGATTCATTAAAGGGACACTTTTGTGGTCGTCTTGTCCCCAGTCTTTTGGGGACCTTAAGGGGAGGTTGGTTCTGTGTTAACGGTGTGAGATCTTGCACTTATCCTTAGAATAACATATATTTTCACATCAATGTTCTGGATGAGGTAGCCTATGTTTTATAATAAAAAGTACTAACTCTCTGAATGTTCAAATTTTTATTAAGATCTGGCATGTTTTTTCTATTTCTTGTAGCAGAGAGAGGAATATAGTACAAGAGCAAAAAAATTTTAACGTCCTGTGAAGACATGTGTCTCTCGATCAGAGGATTAATACCAGAGGTCACAGTTGCTAGATATCAGCTACAGGTGCAGAGTAATTGTGAAAGTGTCCAACATGGTAGTTTTCAGTACTTTACAGTAGTTACAGGTGGTGAGCTGGTATCAGAAATGTTTAATACTTGGGAAAGGAAAACATCTTATTTTGCCTTTCGGACTCATCTGTTGCTTTGAAAGTACAGTTAAGGAGGAAATAGGCTTATTACTGAGAAGCTGGCAGGTTATTTTGAATATGGGTTTTCACTGCAGTCCTACTTAGCTGCGTTTTGGTGTGAGAGACTGATGTGTAACACAAGCTCAACTCTAGAGGAGATGGAAAGGTCAGGGAGTGATCAATGAACTTTGGCTCTGAAAATAAATTANGTATCAGAAATGTTTAATACTTGGGAAAGGAAAACATCTTATTTTGCCTTTCGGACTCATCTGTTGCTTTGAAAGTACGGTTAAGGAGGAAATAGGCTTATTACTGAGAAGCTGCAGGTTATTTTGAATATGGGTTTTCACTGCAGTCCTACTTAGCTGCGTTTTGGTATGAGAGACTGATGTGTAACACAAGCTCAACTCTAGAGGAGATGGAAAGGTCAGGGAGTGATCAATGAACTTTGGCTCTGAAAATAAATTATTCATTTTATCATGTGTGGAGGGACGTGCAAAGCAGCCAGGAAGTCCAGCACAAGACAAATGCTGATGGGGAGCAGGGCATTTGTATAAGTGTGGAGGTTAACTTAATGCTTGGATAACTTGAATTCTACTTTGTAGCAATTTCTTGAGCTTATGAATCAGCCTGTTTATCTGCCTGTAGATGAGATGTGTTTCCACAGTACCCGCTTAAGCCTCTGCTGGTACCACTACTATTTTGGATTTATTTCTGTGCAAAGACATTAATTTGCATTTTCTGCATTACCCTGTGCATTGGATGAGTCATTTCAGCAGATTGCCAAAGGTATGTGATTCCATGCACGAGCCAGTGGCTATCTAGGTGCAAATTATGTGGATATTAAATGGATATAATATTTTGACATCTAAACTACCTGATTCAGACTTCAAAACTGAAATGCTACTTAACTGCTACCTTGTAGTTTAATCTGTAGATACAATGTTTAATGTAAGTAATATTTAGCTATTCTCAGGTGTTTTAGTATTTTGTGTTCTGGCTGCTTCCTTCTTTGTTTTATTACTTCCTCCCATAAGCTTATGAGAGCCCAGATGGTGTATTTTGGGTGGACTGAGCACTGTCACTGGTGGTTCATGATGGAGAATCAGCATCCATAAGAAATCTTGCAACTGCTCAGTGGAGAGCATTTTTACTAACCCTACTTTGCTGTACTGCTCTTGGACAGGAGAAATTAGGACAGATAGTTAGGGTGTCTGTTTGAGGTCATTACTGTCTGCATATGTTGAGCTGAAAACGTAATAATGAGTTATATGGATCCAAGAAGTAGAGAATAGTGCTGCGATTGAATCATAGCTAGGGAAGACAGATGGAGGCACAGACCTGTTCTGAATGCAAAATCATCTGTTTTAGTAAAATGATTTCTATTAGTTTACTTGTTATCTCTGGTAAGGATCTGCACAAAGATGTTTTTTCAGAAGGTGATATTGTTACAATTAAAGCTTCATCCCATATGGCTTTTAAGTTACAGGCTAAAGCTTTAAGAATAAAACTGAAAGTGACATGTGTTTTGCTTCATAGTAAATAACTTTTGAGACTAAAAGTATAAATACAACTGTGGGGAGGGATGATTTTAAGTCTTTCACAGTTGCTGTGCTATTGCAGCATAAGATAAATGGACTTGTCTAAAGCATTAACCTTTGTCAAAGTTGGTCGTTGATTTTCTTTTAAGTCTTTCCAAAGGTTAACTCTACTCCCATGTGCTTGTTGTGACATGAGCAATAAATACCAGTGAATACTGAATAGTATTGTAACTTATAGGCAATATTGGCGTTTCATTCTGGGCTTTAATATTGAAACCTCCTGCGGGGGTAGAGGCAGGGGAGAGAAGAGCTAGTGACTGGTGGAAAAGAGAAGCACAGTTAACTAATGTTGCAGGAGCATAATCTGGCCCAGACAGTTCAGGCACATATGGAGTGGCATAATCATAGAATCATAGAATACCAGGTTGGAAGGGACCTCAAGGATCATCTGGTCCAACCTTTCTTGGCAAAACACAGTCTAGAAAAGATGGCCCAGGACCCTGTCCAGCTGAATCTTAAGTGTCCAGTGTTGGGGAGTCCATTGCTTCCCTAGAGAGATTATTGCAAAGACTGATTGTTTGCATTGTGAAAAAATTTTCTTCTTGTGTCCAACTGGAATCTCTTCAGGAGTAACTTGTACCCGTTACCTCTCATCTTTTCCATGTGACTCCTTGTAAAAAGCCAGTCTCCATCTTCTTTGTAGCCACTAAGCCTTCTTTTCTTAAGGCTGAACAAACCCAGTTCTTTCAGTCATTCCTCATATGGCAGGCTTCCCAGTCCTTGGATCTTCTTTGTGGCCCTTCTCTGGACCCTCTCCAGCCTGTCTGCATCTTTTTTTGTATAGTGGGGACCAAAATAACACAGTGTTCCAGGTGTGGCCTGACAAGCACTGAGTAGAGTTGGGATAATGACTTTATCTCTACTGGTGATGCTCTTGTTGATGCAACCCAGCATCCTGTTGGCTCTCTTTGCTGCTGCAATACACTGTTCACTCATATTGAGCTTGTTGTCTACCAGGACCCCCAGGTCTCTTTCCACAGAGCTGCTCCCCAGCCAGGTTGATCCCAGCCTGGGATTATGTTTTCCCAGATGCAAGACCTCACACTTCTCCTTGTTGGACTTCAGGTTCTTGTTAGCCCACTCTTCCAGTCTATCCAGGTCTTCCTGCAGGGTGGCTCTCCCTTCTGAAGTGTCCACTCTCTCACTCAGTTTGGTATCCTCAGCAAATTTCATCAGGGCATACTTGATTCCATCATCCAGATCACTGATGAAGATATTAAAAGGCATTGAACCCAATATCTATCCCTGCAGGACCCCATTTGTGACAAGCTGCCAGTTTGAAAAGGAGCTATTTACTATCATCCTCGGGTTGCGGCCCATCAGCCAGTACCCTACCCACTGCACAGACCACTTGTCTAGACTGTAATGCATCTGTTTCTCTAAGAGCGGGCTGTGGGGAACCATATTGAAAACTTGGAGAAATCCAGGTAGACAATGTCCACTGCTCACCCCACATCAACTGAGTGGGTTACTTTGTCATAGATGATCAGGTTTGTCAAGCATGATTTGACCTTGGTGAAACTGCTAGCTTTTCCTAACTGTGTACTTCATTTGAATTGCGATAGCCCCCAGGAGGATTTGCTCGATTGCATTCCCAGGGGTTGAAGTAAGATGACTGGGCCTATAGTTTCCTTGATCCTCCTTTAAGCCCTTCTTGTAGATGGGTGTGACATTAGCCTTCTTCCACTCCTCTGGGACATCCCCTGATCTCCACAATTTCTCAAAGATTATGGAGAGCAGCCACACAACAACATCAGCCAGCTCTCTTGATGTCCTTGGGTGGATTGTGTCTGGGCACATCAATTTGTAGGGGTCAGGTTCTTCTAATAGTTCACAACTCTTCCTTCACTGATTGCAGGTGTGTGTTTGCATAAACCTGGATTTTTGTTCTCAAGGCCTGGGGCCCAATGGTGGTGGTAAAGACAGAGGTGAAAGCGTTGAAAATCTCTGCTTTTTTCAGCATTGTTGGTGACTAATTAATCTCTCCTGTTTAACAGTGGGCCGGTATTTTCCTTCTGTTTCTGCTTTTCTATGTACCTGAAGAACTCTTTCTTCTAGTTTTGATGTCTCTGGCCAATTTCAATTCAAGCTGGGCTTTTGTTTTTCTAACTGCAACTCTGCACATCCTGGTGATAATCCTTGTAGTTCTAAATGGATATTTGTCCACTTTTCCGTATCTGGTACACTTCTTTTTTGGTTTTGAGCAGACTCAGAAGCTCAGTTCAGCAAGAAGGTCTCTTGCTCCACCTACTTCCCTTACCTTTGCAGTGGATGATCTGTTTTTATGCTTCCAGGAGAGCATTCTTGAGAAACTACTAGCACTTGCTAGTTCCTTTCTCATCTAGGGAAGGTTCCCATGGAATCTCTCCCATCTGAGCTCTGAGCAAGCTGAAGTTTGCTCTTGTAAAATCTAAACCCTCTGTCTTTGTACTAACCTTCAGTGTGCTCAGCAGGGTCCCTGCACAATATTGTGATCACTGCAGCCAAGTTTATCACTAACTCAGATATTACAAAGCAGGTTTTCTTGGTTTGTGAGTAGCAAGTCCAGCAGAGCCTCATTCCTGGTTGGCACATCTAACGCTTGTATGAGGAAGCAGTCCTCTATGCATTCCAGGAACTTGATGGATACGTGAGCTGCTGTATTGTTCTTCCAACAAATGTCTGGGTAGTTGAAGTCACCCATAAGAACCAAGTTCTCTTGACCCGAAACTTGCTTCAGTGACCCAAGTATTCTCTTCTGAGTTGTGTGGGACTCGTATAGCTGAAGACCCATCTCCTTAGCCCATCTGAGACTTCTGTGTGCAGAGTCCTGTTGTCCCCTGCATAGACTGGAAATAAGTCTGAGTGGAGGACCATGTCTTTGGCCCCCTGAGAGCATGGGAAGGTACACCAGAAGCTGGACAGATGTGTATTATACTGTAAAGCATTGGCCTTATGGAAGTGGGAAGAGTTACAGGGGAACAGTTTCAGCAGGCTGAAGACTCTGGGTCTTACTGCTGTATTAGATACAAAGGCTTTGAACTGTTGCACGCAGAGGTGATCCCTCTTCTCTCCTGTCTCTCCACACCAGTTGTTAGAATTAGGCATATATGAACTGCATTTTACTGCTAGTAGAATGCTCCCCACCACAGCCATCTAGGACAACATGCATGTGGGAAAAACAGAACTGGATAACTGCTTAAATACAAAGCAGATGCTAAGGTTCGTCTTCTGAGAAGTCCAGAATAGCTACAGCTTCGCAAACTGGCTGTGAATTGAGGGAGGGGTGGCTAAATTGTAATAAAAGTCTGTTTTGCAAGCCTGCTGCTGAATTGTTGATGCGGGAAGAAAGCCCACCAAGCTTTGCGTGATTTAAAATGCTCTCTTTACCCTGATGTCACACTGCTCTTGCTTTTTCCCACCCAGGTAGATCGCTATACACTGAGGAATGGCCGTCATATTATACTGCTAGCAGAGGGCCGACTGGTCAACTTGGGCTGTGCCATGGGTCACCCTAGCTTTGTTATGAGCAACTCCTTCACCAACCAGGTGCTGGCACAGATCGAGCTGTGGACCAACAGTGACAAATATTCTGTCGGAGTCCATTTCCTGCCAAAGAAGGTGAGTTAGAATGGCAGAAAGATGCAAGCTTATGAGGAAGCCAACTTCAGATGTGATCATATAGATTTGTTTCATTTGTCCTCGAGTTTATTTTCCTACTGAATGTTGTTGTTGCAAGGAGCTGTTATCCTTCAGTGAATGCTTGGCTTTGGGCATGCTGAGTTTTGTGGCTAACCTGTTGTGCAGAACTGTGACTTGTCTGTCACATGTGATAGGAACATCCAGTCACTTTTTGACTTGAACTGGGGCTCTTTGCTAAGGTTCTGGGAAGCCCTGTGTTGCCTCAGGGTAGTCAGGGAGCTTCTCCCAATCAACTTGTTCCTTCTGCTGAATGTCAGTATTCACAGCAAGCTTTTACATTGCTATCCAGCAGGAAAGTCTAGTGGGGCAGAGTTGAAGCTGAACTGAAAATAGGAATTGCTTTTACTGAGGCTGATAGTCTGGGTCCCATTTACAGCTGAGCAGAGCTTATAGCAATCTGGTTCTAATAGCTTGACAAAATACTAATGATAGATTTCTCCGATTTCCCTTTAAACTTACCTCTGCATTCTTTGTTCTTGGAAAAATCTGGATCATGTCACAACTGGCAAATTCCTTTTACAAAACTAACCTGGCTTTAATTTTCCAAAACAAGCCTGAGAATTTGAGGTGGTCCTTGGAAAAGATGCTGGAGTTAAATACCCCTGCCTTTGGAACGCAACCGAGTTTGAAACTAAATGTGAAAATACTTTTCATTTGGGAAGTAGAATGTGTATGTCTGGGTTTACTTACGAAGTGTTTGCTGAAGGACTTAAGCTTCCAAAACCATCCGTTAATGATCAAGCAAAGCATATCAGAAATACAATGTAGCAGTTGATCAGCAAGCTGACACATAATCATCTTCAAATGAAAAGTTTTGTTGATTTGCTCAAAAATGACGGTCCAGTGCTGCTAATAAAATGTGACTTTATCCTCTTCCTGAATAACAATTTTTAGTAAGCTTACTTGAACTGGAAATGAGAAGTAATGCCTGGATCAATTACTTAAATGGAGATGCATGTTAGTGGAGCATATGGCATTGATCTTTTCAGGTTCGTATACTGTGACAAAATGCTCTGTGCTCCGTAGAGAATTTCAAAGAATAAAGCAGTTGCTTTGTCAGAACCAACAAAAGATGGGCAGAAGAGCTTTCTCTGATAATTTTCAGGCTAGTATCTTTTCTTATTCTGTGTAGTAGTTTTGAGGTCCAAATGTAAAATTTAGGAATTACGAAGTACCTTACATTGCACTTTGACTGCAAGAATATTGCTTTGATGATCAACTATTACAAACATGCACGCATTTCTGCGTGTGTGTTCCTGGAAATCTAGGCAAACTGTTGCAGCCATGTTCTTGGCATCAAATCTGTCCATCCTTATGCTCAGCTATCTGATTTTAAGGTAAGAATGTCAGCTTACCTTCACCTAAATTTGTGTACATTTTAATCCAAATCTTGAAATCCCCAAGCTGAAGCAGCTGTGAAACAATTTACCTCTGCTGCAGTTTGAGAACCTGATCTGGGAGATGTCAAGGACTTGGCTCCTTTTCTGAGTGAGTGTAATCTGTCTTAAACTTGCTGGATCTGAGATCTTCATATGTCCGTCTAGTCAACCAGATATGCATTCAATTTTTAACCCTCTTTTTCTGGCAGGATCTACCAAGCTTAAGTACTTGTTTCCCTTCTAAACAGTGTCCTTTCAATTAGCTTTTCTTTCTTTTGTGATTTTCCTGACTCTTACGTAGTGTTAAGTAACTTCCATGGTTCACTTCCACATTCTTAACCACTTCATCTTAGGTTTTGAATTTTGTCTTGTACATCTTTTGGCTGTGTTGATTCTCAAGAGATGTTGACAGTTCTATATTCGCAAGAGATCTTGGCAGTTCTACTGTGAGCAGATTGAGCTGCAGTGAATTATGCTCTGTACAGATGTAGCCTTTTACCCGGTTCATTACAATGGGATTATTTCAGAGTTGTTGGTTGTTACCACACTCCCTTTGAGTGGGAAATCTAGGACTAGTTATTGAATGATTTAGGACTTGCTGGTTCATGCAAGCTGAAGATCTGTCCCTTGATTGTTTTGTTGATTTATTGCCTTTCAAATATATTGCGGCCTTCCATGTCTATTTAACTAGTATAGGGGATATATATCGCCAGTCTTCCCTGTGCTGCTGGAATTTAGACTTGCCTTATCTGTTTCCTTAGCGATGATTCCTTGTATTTGCAGGAATTACAAATGGTGGTCAAACTTGTCTTTCTGTTGTATCTCAGCAGCACCTGATCCCTTCTTAGTGCTCTCCTTTCTATCATTGAGTATCCTTTATGGCTGTACATTCCCCTCTGACATACCAGCTAGTTTGCCATTTTACTGTTTGTTTTCTGACTCTTCTGTACTTACGCACTGTACAAGCACTTAACTGTCTTGTAACTTTACACATTTTTCAATCCCTTGAGTCGGCATGTCTGCCTGATACATCTGGAGTAAAGAAAGTATATCAACGTTTCCTACAGCCACCTTGGCTTTCTTCTTCATGAAGACAATGCCAATAGATACTAGTATTCTTGCTGAATTAGTGATTCTGGAATTAATTTCTTAATACATGTACCCCCAAGATGGGATATCTGGAAAGGAGATGCTTTCCCCCCCAATAGTAGAACTGATCTAAAATTGTAAGATGGTAGTCTAGTATGTCCAGGTGTCTTTGTAATGAAACATAACTGAGGCTTTACCATTCTACAAACTGGGTATTCTTATCTGTGAATAGTTTGATCTCTGTTCTTTACTTGGATGTGAATGCGTAAATGCGATTGATTATATAAAGTTGCCTATCTCATATAAGCTTAACTTGAGTCCCTTGAAAGTGTAAGCTTTTCCATCTGAACATGGTTCTCTGCTCAAAGCAGATGCCTCTGCTCAATTAGGTGAGGTATGTTGGCAGGAAAAGAGCTGTCTGACTTCTCATCTGTGTCAGTCTGTTAAGCCCTCTGTGGGGCTGCTGTTGGTTTTCACGTACTCATTTCTCACTATTGACCATGACTTTCTGATCATTCTGCTAATATTCTTGTCTCAATGTCTTGTTTTGCAGCTGGATGAAGCTGTGGCTGCTGCTCATCTGGATAAACTGTGTGTGAAGCTGACGAAGCTGAGTGACAAGCAGGCTAAATACCTAGGCTTATCAAGAGATGGGCCATTCAAGCCAGACCACTACAGATACTGAGCAGGTGGCACTACCCAAAGACCAAAGTGCAGGGATACAACCTTCCAAAGCTCATGTGTGTGCTGGGCTTCTGAGAACAAGCCCTTTGCCATATTCCTCTTAGTGCTGCAGAACCCCTACTCTTACCAAGGGAGCTTCAGGGCCTTATTTTTTGAAGAGGCTCACTCTGTCTCTTGGAATTAGAATTGATTACTTAGCTAATGTTACGGTGAAAAGGATCCTATGCACCTTTATTGGCTCCTAATGTCCCAGTAAGGGGAGCAGGACAGAAGATTGCTAAATGAATATACATTGTCTTGTCAAACATGTGGCTGACAGCCACTTTGAACAGACTATCCAATAAGATGGGGAATATTATTGGCTTCTACAGGGAGATTCTGTCTACTGTGCCCTGCTCAAATTGGATGAATCCTATTAGGATGCTGGCAGTGTCAGGTTTCTCTTGCCAAAGGTGCCCTAGCTGAAGTGCATGTTGTGAAACTGAGGGATGTGAGGAGAGAGTAGGTTGCTTGGTCTCCTTCCTAGAAAATCAACTTAATCAGAGATTAGAGCTGGAGTTCTTTTCTGGGTTAATTTACTCTGTTTTGGTCAGAACAAAGAGTATTTTATGCTTCTTCCATACCAATTTGAGGACAGGTGAAGCAAGAGTGATTTTTTAAATTTTTTTTTAGCAGTCTTCTAGTGTATTGTGAACAACTGAGAAGCCACTGAGGGGATGGTTAGCTTTAGGGACCTTGTTCAATCCTCTGAAAACACCAGCAGCACACTTCTACCCCCAACTTGATTTTGAGTTGTCATGTCTGCTGTATCTTGTTTGTGACTGACTCAAAGTGCTTTTATTAAAGATCTGACTGTGGCCTGCCTTGTTTTGTATAGTGAGATGCTTTGGGTTTTGCCATGGGTTTGTTTACTTTTGTGTGATTCTTAAGCTACTGAAAATATTTAGTGTATCCACATGGGGTTTCCTCAAGGCAAAACCCAGTGCTGTGGCTAGCCTGTATCCTTTGATCTGGGAAAAGCTGCTCCTCGGGTTTTTTAAATACTTGAAGGGCTGAATCTTACAGCAAAAACACTCTTACCCTCTCCCCACATGGATTTATCTCCAGTATGTCATGGAAGTCCTCTCTTGCCACTGTCCTCTTCAGTCCATGTTATACAGCAGACCACCTCTGGTTTTGGATGTAAGAAGACGAAAGATTTGGTATGATGTTAAAACATGCTTGAAGTGCTCTGAGATTTGTGTCCAAGCACCAGGTGTGATGTCAGTGAGCAATTAAAACACATGGTGTAGAGTATGAACTGTAGGAGGAGGGAAAAAACCCCATAGAATTGCAGGATGGTTTGGGTTGGAAGGGACCTTAAAGATTGTTCAGCTCTAATCCCCTCCCTCGACCTGCTGGCCACATTTCTTTTGATGCAGCTCAGGAAATGATTGGCCTTCTGGGCTGCGAGTGTGCCTCAGAAGACTTGAGATGTTGTGTTTCCTGGTTGTTGGAGCTCTTAAGAAGTCTGGTAAACATGAGGCTCAACATTGGTTTCCAAAAGTATTTCTAGTGAGAGATTCTGTGTGCAAACCTATGTCTGGAGAGCCCAGTGCAAATTCATGTTGTTTAACCCCTGTTCAGACTCCAGAGGCTTTAAGCACACAAAATTGTGATTCCATAGACAATTCGGGGAAGTGTCCAGGCACCAGCAGCTTGACCAGGTCTGAAACATCTTGTCTGCTTTGCAAGGCCCTGGACCAGGGCACTAAAACATTGCTGTGAGAAGGAAGAAAACTGTCTAGTGACTGCTTAGCATGGCATTTTCATTCATCAAACTCATGAAAATCTGATTTGCTGCTGAAAATACAGTAGTTTGAGCAAGTTAATGTGGGAATTTGAATTGAAACATGGTTTGAATTGATAAAATATAAAATTTATGTTTGGAATATATTCTGCTAGATCTTTTTTTTTTGATTGAAGAGGACTAGAACAAACACAGACCATAATAAAATCATTGGCAGGATTTCAGTTCCTTCCTCCCACTCCGTGCAGCACACTTGTGGTTTAGTGCTGCCTCCAGAAGTGCTATGCCCAGTACCTTTTAATAGTATTGCTTGTGAATTGGCAGTGTAATGCAAGAGGTGTTTGATATTTTTGTTCAGCTGTTACTGTGCGTAGCCATTGTTTAGGTACAGCTTAGGAGCCTCTCTTTCTAAACGGAGTCATCTTACCTCTTGCTGTTGTATAAGCTATACTTTGGCCAAACTCGTGTGTTGTTTCAGTTTGAAGTCTTCCTCAAGGGCAATTTTGAATGAACTTTACAGTAAAATGTACAGATTTCACTTCTGTTTCCGAAGCTTTCCAGAATGGATGGAAGACTTTGAAACATGACCTTTGTTTAGCATTGGCCTTGGATGTCACTTAATTTCTGCACCCATGCAGTGACCTCAAGTCTGCAGTATGTCACCAACAGCATGTCCCACAATACCCTGAGAAGCATGTTTGCCGTAGGACTAAGATGATGTAATTTTTGCACTGTAAAATAGAGCTCCCACAGAGTCAGCTTTGGGCATGGCATGCATGAAGTCTTCCTTGGATCCTCAGTTTGGTTATACAAATTTCCATCTGGTTCTCATATAATTCATTTCATCATGAGGTTAGCACTATCTCTGCATCTCAAAGGGACTTTATGGAATCTTTCATCACCCTCAGCCAGAGCAGCATCACAGATGCTGTTGACTTGTCTATAGAACTCAGAAAAAGTTGTTCTACCTTCCATCAAATCTTTCCTTCTGTGAGAAGATCCTAAAAAATGACATGGGGAGTTGGTTGTTTTCCTGCTAGGGTCTCATAGACAGTTTCAGTAATTAGCTTGGAAAACTGTGAGGTGTTTAGAGCTAGTTTGGTATAGTCATTAAGATGTTAATTCTGCCATTTGTTTTATCCATCAGGATAAACTTGGATTTTGAGTGTGACAATAAGCAATCAAGTCAGGACTTTAGATGGGAAAATACAGTATTTGTTAAATTCACTCAAGACAGGCAATATTCAGAAAAGCTAATAGTGATTTATTTGTGCTTAAACCTACTAAGCTTTAATTAGGGTAAAGTTTCCAGTAGTCTCTAGGAGCAGAATTACCCTGTCAAAGAGCATTACTGGGTCTGTCTCTAAGCTTGAATACCAGTAAGTTCTCAGTGGAGATGTTTTGGTATGTGACAGCTGAAAATTAAACAGTCCATCTTTGTCATGTGTATGTTTTATCATCTGTGTGCTGATGACATTTCAGATAGGTCCCTTAGGGAACTTTTACACTTACAAACAACTCCTCAACATAAATATCTGTTCAAACTAAATACAGGAAACAAATACTAGGTGTACATGTTTTACTGATTTCTGTATCCTATCAATATCTCATGCAACATGATGTTTACCCAGAAAAGTAAAGTCACTAAGGCTAATAACAATTTCGGAGTACTTGATTATACATATTCTTTGGTGGGATAGATGAATGGCAAAGAAAGCATAACCTCTTTCTAATCAATTCCAGTTACAAAAAAGTCTTATTAATAAATCAAATTTGTCAAAATGCACTACATATAAATGCTATATTAAAAAGTGTGTGCATATGTGTTGAACCCCCTCCCCATTCTCATGTGAAAGGATCTTTCCTTTTCCTTCATTGTATACACGCACCATCCCCTATTTCACTGGTTCAGCTTCCATGTTTCTGGCTCCTCACTGTGAGTCTCAGCACTTTCTGTTTCCTTAGCTGACAGCCACAGGCAGTGGCTAATGTCTTCATTAATGCTCTGGATGACAGGGCCGAGTGTACCCTCAGCAAGTCTGCGTGTGAAACAAAGCTGGACGGAGTGGCTGCTCGCCAGAGGGTCATGTTGCCATCCAGAGGGACCTGGGCAGCCTGGAGAAATGGTCTGACAGGAACCTCGTGCAGTTCAACAGAAAGTGCAAAGTCCTGCACCTGGGGAGGAACAGCTCCATGCATGATCATATGCTGGGACCCACCCAGCTGGAAAGCAGTTTTGCAGAAAAGGACATGAGGGTCCTGGTGAACACAAAGTTGAACATGGGCCAGCAATGTGCCCTTGAGGCAAAGAAGGCAAGTGGTGTCCTGCGCTGTGTTAGGAGGACTGTTGCCAGTGGGTCAAGGAGGTGATTCTTCCTCTGTTCAGCATTGGTAAAGGCCACACCTGGAGTGCTGTATCCAGTTTGGGGCTCCCCAGTACGAGAGATACGGACATACTGGAGAGAGTCAACTATCTGGAAACACTTTTTTTTAATGGTGATGGTGACTGAGCACTGGCTCAGGGAGGTTTTGGAGTCTCCCTCCTTGGAGATATTCAAAAGCTGTCTGGACATGGTCCTTGGCAACCAGCTCTAGATGGTCCTACCTGAGCAGGGAGTTGGACCAGATGACTTCCAGAGGTCCCTGCCAACCTCAAACATTCTGTGATTCTGCAAAGCTGGAGTGGGAGCTGCTGTCTAGAAAACAGCTGTTTGTTTGATTTCTGGCTCTCCTTCATTCACTTTCTTTTCCTCCTGCTCCCTTCCACTGTGGTAAAACAGAATTTTTCTGACCAGCTGGACATTCTGGTAAGAAAATGGTGGTGTTTCCACATGAGAAGTTGTTGCGTGATTATTGATAGGATTTTAATATCAAGCAAGGACAATTTCTTGTAGTTACAAGAAGTTTGAAACAACTTGATGGGAACCTACATCTTTACGTAATAAAAGAGGCCAAATTCTGTTCCTAAGCCTGTTGTAATGTATCATTCTTCCTTCTCATCCACTCTTTGTCATAACTGAATGGCTTACAGATTCCTGAGCCAGGATATCTGATTGAAGTACATACTTATGTACATTTAAAAGAATTCAAGCTTCTATCATATATGGCAGCTGATGTATTTTATAAAAGACAAAACCACAATGACACCCTGTCATCATTTGGGCTGTTTCTTAGATTAATTGCTGTCATCTATATGTATTTCAAAGATGACCAAACGTATCTGTCAATATCTGACCTATATTTTGAGCTCTGGGTTTTGGAATGATTATTAGAAGAAACAAAAAAAAAAGGCTTGAGCCCCTTTAGAGTGTCATGTGTAATGATACAGCCACAATATTATTCATTGCTTTGTCTGCCTGGAAGATTTTTGTGGCCCTCAGCTGTGCTTAGAAATAAATCAGTAAAGAAATTTCGTCTCAATTAGACCTGTACAGAGCATTAGAAAATCCAGCATTGGGATTACAGATTCATGGATAGAAAATCTATGATTGTGAAAGCTAAAGAGCATTGGTAGGGACACTGGTGCCGTCATCTAGCAGGCAGGGGGAGTGAACAGGTGTGGGTTTAGCCCTGGGAGTGCACATGGCTCCTGTGGTGACTGGCAATAGCAATGGGATGAAGGGAAAATAGTAAAATCAAGAAAGACCCACAGAAGAGAAAAGGCTGTACAAGAGTTGGGGAGAGCAATATTGTAGATACAGAACAGAGGAGATAAAAAGCAAGAGCTGGACTTTGGCAGATGAAGAGTCTTTAATGCTGTGGACAGCTTCTGGATCTGCTCCCTCCTTGCTGTCCTGTGACCTACCCCGTCTCTCCTGGCAGTTAACCAAGAAGGAGTTTGCTCCTGTGCCATCTTGGATAACTCAAGATTTAAGGCAAACAGCTTCAAGAACAAGATAAAGAAGTCTTTTAGACACCTGTTTGCTGCTACCTTGGGCTTCATCCATACTTTCAGAGCTGTTTCTGAGCCTTTAAATGTTGATACAGCATTCAATATTTTTTTTTCCTGTGGTCACTGTTTGCATGCAGCACATGGAGATTGCCACCTAAATGCACGCTTGGGGTAGGTGCTGGGAGTTGCCCATAGTAAGAATAGGTAAAGAAGGAGAGACTGATTGTAATGGTTTTCTTTGAGATGCACGTGTGGGATATGCATTCATGTTTTGCTGATCTTTCCTTTCTTACTCAAAGTCCTAGATACGTGTTCCTGCTTTTTTGGGGGGGCTCTATATGCACTGTGTCCTTGGTAGCAGGAGAAGAAGGGCTGAGGACTGTATACCTATAGATATGACTGGGGAAAAAACTCTGATTTTTAAGTCGTGAGGCACAGATAGGTTCAGAGTTCAAGTATACATGTATATTATATGCCTTGGAGATACTGGTTACTGGTAGAATGACTGAAAACCCTGGAGGTGCGTGTACTGATGCTCAGCTGGGGGTGATTAAAAAATTGTCTTACTGTTTCGGGTCTGTCTTTTTAGGTAGAATAACCTATACAAATTCTCATGCTGATTTTTGCTGAATGTGTGAAAAGAGAGGCAACCCTGAAACCTGCATTTTCAGCGTGATATTTTGGCTGTGCTGGAAACTGGTGCTGTGCTGTCCTTGTGGGCAAACCCAAACTTTGGTCCCTCACTCGATTAACCAGTCCTGTGTTAGTGTGGCCATTTGTGTGCCATTGGTGCAGGTTTTGTGATGCCAGTTAGACAACGCTGCAGTCTGTGTTTATTATGACCTTTCAAAAAAAAAAAAAAACCAAACCAAACCCCAACCAAACAAGAAAACCCTAAACCAAAAAGAACCTAGAATTCTTCTAAAAGCGCAGGTCAGTTTTGCTAAAAATATTGGTTCAATGTCAATCTCCCTGGTTGCCTGCTCCCTGGAAAAACATCCTGTTTATAATAGCATTAGAAAATTGTCTATTTAATTTTAAGAGGGGCAAATCCAAGCTGCCAGCTTCAAAGCTCTCTACTTTGATTACTACACGCATGGGGCAGTTTGAAACATACACTTGAGAATATATTGAAAGACAGAAGCCTTATTGTGTTCCCAGATTGGCTTAGCACTTTGGATTTAACATTAGACATTGGCAGATGGTCTGAAAAATTCTGCATTTGCACAAGGCACAGTAGTTACAACATGAATTCAAGTGTGGTTTGCAGGTTTTGAAGTTTGGCACGCAGTCAGCAGCTGGTGTGGGCCTTGGTTTCGGAGATGTCTTCAGTCCGGCATTTTTCTAGAAGGACAAACATGAAAGTTCATGTAAATGTAAAATGAGTATGGATCAGAATAAAGCATAGGTGCAAAGTGAACTGTGGAATCTCTGGCTTGAGATGAGCAGGTGGTTGCTAGCAGTGAGACCTGTATCAGTAGCAATATGGAGATGTGGTGGGACTCCATCGTGGGAAACGCTGGCTTGAGACCAACCTACCAAGCAAAATGGTAAACCTCATGGGCCCCATATTTTGAGCAATTAGAAACATGACCGGGTAGAGCATTGGAAAAAGCTCTGTAGGGAAGCATGTGGCAGCAGCGAAGAAAGGGACGCAAGAGTCTGCAAAGACAATGACATTGTCAGTAAAACAAAGTAAAGAATTGCTCTTGGGTCCCCAAACTTCCAAGTGGAAGAGTGAAGCCTCCCTGTCAATCTGTGGGGCTAGTACCCGCTTTGTTTCCTGAGCTTCAAGGCTGAGAGAAAGCGGAGGTGACTTGGCAATGCTCTACGTCGCATGGTTTGTTTGTCAGGCTGCCTTTGGAGCTCAGTAATCCTTTGTGCATCAGATTTGTGCATGGGAATCCTCAACTGCAGACACAGGTAAGTGAGCTGAAAAAGATCTCTCAGACTACCCAAGCAGTGCTGCTTCTCTGTCTGTGATTTGGAAAGGTAGAAAACTTTGGGTTGATCGGCACGTGCGTGGGACCTGGGAGAGATCTCTGGAGCTCTCCAGCTATGGGCACCCTATGCACTTTTTAAACTTGGGAGTTTCTCAGGAGTTTCAATTTTAAGGTAAAATGTTCTGTGGTCTCTAAGTGTTTTAGGAGCTTTTAAGCCAAAATACTTCGACAAAGTTTGATAGCAAGAATGTCCTGCTTTGAGCTGAAGGTGTAACTAAATGACGTCCTAAGGCCCCTTTCAACCTGGGTCATCCTGCAAATTTAGGAAGTGTTTCAGGGAAGGTTAACAACGCAAGACATCAATTAGAAAGGAAAAGAAGGAGCTCCAAATATTTCCAGTTGCAACAATGACTGGTTTGGCTATAAATGGCTATCATGACATATTAAAAATAAAGTTAAAATGCTATTTTCTACTCTTCTAGACAACCTTTAAAATAGAGAGTACAGCCCATGTAATATTTCACAGCCAAGACCCATGGGCAGCAATCACATTAAGGTAATCTATCAGTCTGAACCTACTGATCGGATAAAATTACTAGTTAACATTTTCGACCAAATACCAACTGCTTTGTATGCCTCTACTTTAAGTTTTTGGCACCTGCAGTTAAAAATCAGCAGATAGTGAGTTTGTGCCCCGGGCTGCAGAGCCTGTACATTTAGCCCACCAGGTGTGACTGGCAATGATACCATTTTAGGGCAGGTGCCTAAAGAATTTTACAAATACTTAAACCAGCTCAAGGTTAAAGTACTTTTTGGGTAACCGAGGAATGTAAAAAACAAAAGCAAAATCAAAGCCAAGACCCCCCAAACCTAAACGATAACCTCTAACTAATCTAATGTCACATAGTTTTCTTTCCACCATTAATGTTTTGCGTCTGTTTTTACAGTATTTAGAGCTTCAAACTGTATGTGATTTATTTAAATCGGGGAATGGCTGTAAAAGCCTTGCAACTGAATACACTGAGGAAAAGTGTAGAAGTAATAAATAGTTCTAATTCAACAACATTTTCTAAGAAGCCACCTACCTTAGAAGATTTCTTGTTCTCTGCCTCTTTCCTGCTGACTTTCTGGGATCTTTTAGTTAAATCTTCAAAGAGAATAGCACAACATAATATTAAATCAATTTTACAGCATGTATTATTCAATTGAGATGCTTAATACTATTTCTGTGTGAGAGAAGACAGATAACCTGCATTGCCATCTCATCAGTGCATGTTTTTGCAGTGAAGACGTTCATCTCTAGGAGCCGTCCTCACTTAACACATAGCGTGTCGGAACTCGTGCCCTTGCAGTTGCTCAGGCGAGGCAGAAGAGCACTGATGTTTGTGTTTTAGGAGGGCTTTTTTACATGTTGCTTGGTCAGATGTGAACAAGGAGAATAACTTCAGAGAAATCCTTTAAAAGGTGATGTCACCTGCATAATTTTGGCAGGAATTAACAAGAGTACGCTGGTTTTCACAAGCAAAAACCTCCTTGCTGATTTGGCATAAACTCTTCAATCTGTATGATGCCACCTTTCATTCTTTAGTTCTTTGTTCCTTTTCCACCTACCATCTTGTTTTATAAAATGTTACTTGCAAAGATGTNAGAGTACGCTGGTTTTCACAAGGAAAAACCTCCTTGCTGATTTGGCATAAACTCTTCAATCTGTATGATGCCACCTTTCATTCTTTAGTTCTTTGTTCCTTTTCCACCTACCATCTTGTTTTATAAAATGTTACTTGCAAAGATGTTTCTTTAATGTGCCTGTAGCTTTGTAAAGTTTGTGAACGTTTGTAGAGTTGAATCCTGGATCTGGTAAATTTAGGGAGGGGTGTTCAGACTTTGCCCAATTCAACTTTTTTTCTTTCTTTAGATCAAATCACTAGTATTTGTGAACTCCCTCATATTATCCCTCGAGGGCTAATAGCACTTACTGCAGTTGTTGTATTATTATTATCGTATCAGCTCTATTGCTGTTCATTACTATATATAAATTCCATGAATAAGAGAGGCTGCGGTTATTTAAACTCTTAATATTTGCTCTAAATTAATTGTTTCTGTGGCAGTGATGGGAAATAAAAGCCTGTTAGCCTTTTGCCACGATACTGTTGTTGTAATAAATACTATGTGCGGCTTGATCCTTGCCCCCAAGTGTTGCAGGGATTTGCTGGGGCTGCAAGCAGAGGGAGCAGCAGCAGGGTTGGAGGAGCTACCTCTGCACCTGCCCTTCCCACTTCTGGCTGGCTGCTTTTTCCAGCTGCTTTCCCCAGTTTGCTTTAGTTTCTCTCATTTTGACCCATTTGCATCCTCTGCAGGACTGCCTCCAAGGCAGCCTCTCGCCCTCTAGCAACTCTTCCCACTCATTTCAACACCCAGAGCCGTGAAGGGCACAGCTGCGTTTGTTCATCCAGCTGCTGCGTAATGCACGGAGCCTGGCAAAAATCAGGCGAAAAGGATGGGCCACCAGTTAAGTCTCACAATATGCTGGAGTGAGGCAGGTAATGTTATTCCCAGCTCACTTCAGTGAAAACGATGGGATCTGCTGTCACCCTCCTGCTCTCAGTGGGAGGTATCGGCAGGGCTGGAAGGTCCCTTGCTCTGGTAACGTGAACCACGGAACAACGCCAGTGAGGGTCCTTTCTGCTGAACCTTTGCTCCACCCGTTCGAAAGGTCGCGGCTGGGGACTTTCAAACTCTCTTCATATGCCATGCATTAATGCATGCTTTCAATTAATGTATATTTAGTTTATCAAGTTATAATGCAATTATTTTAGTTAATAAGTGATAGAGGTAATGTGGCTACTGGTTGTCTGAAATAAAACCTAGAAAGGTTTGAGCATGTGCCATTTCAACTCCAAAATAAACTATTGCAAAACTTAGGCCAGATTCTATTGAATGAGAAAAAGAGGAATTATTTGTCTCAGTTTTATTACTCACATTGCTGTATTTTTCTTCAGGTGTGCAGTAGTGGAGGATCAGACTGGCCTCTCACTTTTGAACAAGTGGGCTGCACAAACGCCCTGGGATACTTCTAGAATTGCCTCATGCCCCTAGAAAGTGAGTGCAGCCTTGGCCAATGGTGTTGCAGTGAGTTTTGCATCTGTGTTTTCCTTTTTGGAATAGTCAGCCAAGACAAGCAGACTATGGAAGAGGTGAGTGTTAAGCCAAGATCTGCTCCTTTGAATTATTCTTGCATTTTCAGTGTCAAATGTTCATTCTGTTTGCATGCAAGAACAAGTGTAAAGGTGAGCTGGAGGTTATGCTGTTTGCTTAGATTCAGCCCCGTAGCCTGCTGTGGATTTCTTTTCTTACCTTGGCTAATTGCTTCCTCTCTCTGTTGACTATAAAATGGCAAAGCAGTGCAGCTGGGCTTCACTGCGGAGTTGTGAGCACACATGGATGCTCGGCTCCTGCGGGAGGAGGCGTCTCTTGCAGACAACCAAATGGGGCAGAGAGGCAGGAAGGGTTTTTGTGAGGCATTGCAGAACCATCCAAAGCAGAAGGACCTGACAGTGTTAAGGTATTTGTGCTATCTTGGATGTCTGTTGGCAAAGCAATATGGTGTGACATAGCCTATCTGCCATGTTTAAGGCATGGGCACATTTTTGCAAGAGCACAGAGGAATCTGCTGGAGGGAATGTATTTTGTATGTTTGATTTTAATTGGAATTAAAAAATTATTGGAAGTGTGAGACTGAAGGCATCTAAGATCACAAGGACCATGAAATGATATAGCTGGTCCTGTCTTGGATAGATAGATGACCTCTGGCTCTCCCTTGCAGTCCTCTTTTCTTCCCCTGGTTAAAGATCGCTTGGCACACAGGTAAATTGAGGTTATATTAATATCTTAGAGAACTGTTGATTTCTCTGGCACAAGAGCAGATCCTAAAAAAAAAAGTTATAGTCACTTTTTCTGTTTGCATTAGACTTTCAAAGGACGATTAATGCCCATATTAATGGAAAAATATTTATCTTTAATATAAAATATTCAGTATGATTGGACCTGAAGTGAAATCTGTAAAACTAAAATAAGTTGTCTGATTTTTTTTTTTTTTTTTTTTTTTTTTTTTTTTGAA
>VZSC01000539.1:73707-126655 GCA_013398225.1 Steatornis caripensis
GGGGGGATAGGAAATAAGTCTTTGTAGATTCTGCATGGTTTGGGCTCAAGAAAGGTGTCTATATGGATTCTTTCTAACTCATGTTTTTAATTGATCACAGGAGTGAGCTGGATGTGCCCAGCACAGAGCTTTATTTCATTTTATCGTATGTTATGATCAAGGAGTCATTGTGGATGGTTGCCCGCAGTGGGATTGGTCACCTTTGTAATTTTTTTCTTAAGCAAACATATTACCACTAACAAGAAACATGGGTGTTGTTACCAGCTGCAGCCTTCCCAGAGGCTCTCCCCGAAAAGGACATACGTGCTGCCATCAGCAGCTGGATACTGGACCTGCAGCTGCTCTGGGCAGAGCTCCTGATTTCAGGGTTGCTTTACGCTGGTCCAGGAAACAGCTCAGCTATAGACACCTTTGAAAAGCACATGGCAAAATCCATGCTACTCTGCAGGAAGAATAGAAACAGGCTTATATGTGTGCACTCAGTTTAGACATTTTTAACTGGGATACTTTTACTGACAGGATGAAAACATACTTTGTATTTTGCTAAACAGTTAAAATTATAATGTTGAATGGATTTGGAATGCTTAATTAAACACTATTATTAATGTAATGTCTTCCTAAGTATTTGTAGGTGAGAATGCATCTCAGCTTTTTTTCACGGCATGAGCACTTTAAAAATGCAGGGAGAAGCAAATGAAAAAGGTGTGGTGAGTGCTTCCTGGGTAGAGCACTGGTCAGTGCTGCCTTCTGCTTCCTTGTAACTCAAATTCAATATACTTGTGTATATATCTATATACTATAAATTAATTTTGAAGCACTCGAGTCCGAGAGGATGAACAGAAATAGTGTGATTTGAAAAACACATTTCAGAAGCAAACGCTATTCAGGAATTCAGTGGGTCTTTCCATTAAACTTGCTAGTTTTAAGAAATGTTGTTAAAACTTAAAAAAATAAAGAAGTTATGCAGTATTTCTTCTGTGCAAATATGTATACCACTTGAGCATGCACATTTATTCAACAAGGTGTTTACTATCTAGTCAAGGATTTTAGTAGGTCTTCACTCTGTAAAATACAGGGGGCTAATTCATGCATGTAACTCTATTTATAATAGAGTCCGTTCATGTGTAACAGATTAAAGGGAATACCTAGGATAAAAACCTGTGGCGAAGCTGGCAAAATTCTTCTTCAGTTTTCAGTGAATTACCTTTTTCCATGTACAAGAAAAATAACATTTCTTCCTAGTTATACACAAATGATCACCAATAGGGAGGATTTTTGTATTTGGGCTAGCATGCTCGTGAGAGCTTTCTGAGCCTGCTTCAGTAGAGGGGGGGAAAAAAAATTCTGTAAAGCGGGAGAGGCATAGGGAAGTGTAACTTTGATATTTGGAAAGCCAAACAAGAGATGTGCTTTTAAAAAAAAAAAAACAAAACCAAACCAAACCAAACCAAAAAACCCCAGCCAACAGAAAAAGCCCAAAACAACGACCACAACCAAACCACAACACTCCCCACTCCCCCCAACTTAATAGACTCAGAAGACCTTTTCAAGAGAGACACTGACTAAAACTGCCCAAAACGTAGACTGGAGAGACTTTGTGCTATTCAAATAAAACGCATATAACTCTGACGGGGGAGGGGGGACACACAACAGACCCTGCAGTTCAATAACACCTCTGAAGAACCCTTCCTGTCTCAATCAGAAGTGTTTCTGATATGAAGAAGATGGCCCACAAACTATGAAATGCCAGCAAAGAAACAAAGGCAGTTTTGAATACGAGCTATCTTTTTCTTTCATCATATGGCTGAAAGTCAAAAGGAAAGAGAGACCTGTATAATATACAAGGAGAAATAAGGTAGGAAAAAAGTAGACAAAAATATAGAAAACAGTAAGAAATGCGTCTGTTCAGGAAAACAACAAGCGTAATAAAAGGAACAGTTTTATTGTTCATTTCCTAGTGACTGCGGTCACTATACAATTGATAGAAGTGCTGTAGAAATTTAGGTTGGAAGAAAAACGCTGGCATTTCAAATGGCAATTATAAATTATGTCTCCATTTCATACTTGTTAACTATGTAAAGCAACTGTTGCTTGCCAAACTTGCAGAAAATTTTGTAATATTATGAATACTAAAGGAGGATTAGACCTTAGGATATGTGTAGTGTAGAATTACTTTTTTGTAACATGCTACAGAGAGAACTAACAGGGCAAATCAGAAAAAGAATTAGAGTCCAAAGTTTGAAGAGAAATATTACCACTCCCCAAACAAATAAAATCTGAACTCTTAAAATCTTTCAGGAGTTATAAAAGCTTCAGGAAAATAAAGGGGTTATTTCAATATTATATAGTAATTTTATTTACCTCACTTGGATGGGTAAAAAAATACTTTAGCTGATCCATTGAAGCAGTGTAAAAGTACAGCTTAGGGAATGTACTTTGTTAAAATTAAAATCACACAATAAAAGAGTGTATAGAGCTAATATAACGTTTAAAATAATTCCAGAAAAAACCCCTTAGATACAAGTAGACTAAACTAAAAAGCAAAATTTGCAAGGAAAACTTGAAGAGCCAGATACATCAAACAGAAGTGAAACAATCTAAACGCTGGCAACACCAAAAAAAGAAGTATTTGAAGTTGAACAGCAAACTGGAGCAAATAAATGCAGAAAGGCAAAAACGTGAAATATCAAAGTAAAGAGAGTTTTAAAACTTCACTGTTTCCCAGACCAGTGAAATAGATTTGCAGGACTGATTCGATCGTAAAGGAAGACAAATATCTCCGGTGCCATGTAGCAATAAAACACGATCTTTTAAGTCCAAGCAACACAGTGGAAGTTACGTGCCCTTTAGAAGAGGTTAAATGTTTTGGTCCTACCGAAACAGTAAGCTGTTGTCCTATTCATCAGGCTCTAATGAAAAACAATGCAGCTGGTCTCCCTTGTTCTGCTGGTCTGCAGAGAATATAGGCAAAGCTTTTGGAGTTGTTTGTACTCCCGCTTGACTGCTGAGCAGCCTCCTTTTAAATATCACCTCCTCCCGAAAACAATGCCGAAGCATTTACTAAATTCTAGCTGACAAACTTATGACGAGGATGAACAGTCTATTCTTTCCTTGAATTTCTGGTTTTTCTCAGTGCCTTTTTTTTTTCTTTCCTCTCTTCTCTCTTTCACTGTTGCTTGAAAAAATCTGGTGGAAAGTTGACCCTCAGCCCCTCCTTTTTCTCCCCATTTGAAAACCATAGGGACAATCCTGATCCGGCAGTGTTCAGGCAGAGACGTTTTCAGCTGACGGCAGCTAGTTTTTTCTGTCACTCAGGTAGAAAAAGGTACGTAACAAGGGAACAACTGATAAGACCTGTCCAAATATAATCTGGTGCGCTCTTCAGTACTCGTTTAGGGCTCATTACCGCAAGTTTCTGTTATCTGGCAGTCTTGCTCCCTAGAAAGATCAGTATAAATGCTGGATATGCGCATGAGCAGCTCCTCAGCAGTTTCCTAAGCATGAGAATAGCGGAGGTTTTCATTGATTAACTCCACTCCGATGAGATAGTTTTGTGGAGTAACTAAAAGGCACACCATAGAGGAGGAAAGGCTCTTTACTTAAGCTTGATAACTGCATCGGCAAAACCCAGATGAGTTCACCAGAATGTGTACACCATTATTCAAAACATATTGATTGTCCCTTTATAATTTCAAGTGTTCGATTATACATTTCAATGGTATAGTAATGCTTTTTGTTGCATATTTTACAGCCATATGCATGTCATGTGTGCCATGGTTTTTTATTTTTTTTTACGTCTACTTCCTTAAGTTGTGTGCAAGGGGAATACTAGATAGATATAAGTAATCATTAAGCTATTTAGCCGCTAACAAGATGGCTTGTGTTTGCAGCCTAGGGCACCAAAAGTTTCAGGTTGGAATAAATGACAAAGCATCAATGGACTTTTCGAAGCTGAATGTTCAAATTTGGTTTAACAGTCTCGCGTGTTTGTATGAAAAAGCATAACGCAGTGGGGAAAGCCCTGATATGAGATAAAATTGCAGCCCCTTTGCATTTCCATGTGTGAGGAACAAGTCTATTTTTATAGAGACAGTTTTTAGCGTTACCTCAGGATCTCATCAGGACTATTCCTGGGTTGGAAAAAAACCCTCTTTTGAGCGGTCTTTTTATTTATTTATTTTTTTCCTCAGTAGGCCTCTCAAAGTGTGGTAGTTTAGGTAAGAAAGATGATACTAAGGTCATACAAGCTGACTTTACAGGACCCGAAACATTTGTAAAAAACATGCGGCCATGGGAATTGCTGCTTTGGTGTTGGAACCACTCCTCACAACGCACATATTGGAAAATTTTATAAACATCAAAAGTTTAATTGGTTTTTTTATGACTTGTGATTTAAGACACTAACAGATTGTGAAGTTGCTTTTTTTTTTTGAAGTGCTGTCTAGAACGTAGCGTACTTTTTGCCGTATATGAAAAGTTTATCAGTTTCCATCTATTTAGTCACAGATTTCTTCTGAGAGGAAACGAAAACAATGCAGATGCTTTCTTTCTAGTAAATCATCCTAAATCTTCACGGACTGCAGCCATTTATTTGCTTGGTTTAAAATCCTGTGCTCTTGTGATTGTCCTGAATGTCTGTCATGACTGATTTCCTAGGAAACTCCTATTGTAGCTCACAGTATTGTGTGTATATGCTATAAGTACGCTGACTTTATTTTTTTTTCTTTCCTCCATTCAAACCCTATTTTCTCCATTTTTGTACTGGGGTTTTAACTTCCAGTGTTACAGCTTCAGTTCTCCTGTTCCGTAGTGAAGCAGAACAGTGAACAGACCATGGTCACATGATTAGAAAAGGATTTGGCACAAATACGAACAGTAAGACTTCAAGGGGACAAAGAGCGCATAACTATGTGCTTTAAATATGTAGGTAATCTGTTGAAGTGGGTGAAGTTAGTAAAACACTTCAAAGTCCCATGGGCTTGTATGTTTTCCTTGTTCAAGGTTATTTTTTTGCATAGAGAGAAGTCTGAAGTAGTTTTACTTAAGTCATAATGCAACGATTAGAGATTTGCATCATTTGGAGATGATTAGAGTTGGAGAGTAAAATTTGATCAAAAACCAGCAAAAATCAACCAAAAATCACAGGAGACTTATATAACCATGTAATATCACTATGCAAATTCAATGCTAAGGAGTCTTACTGCTGCAGTAAACTGAGAGCACTAATGTGCACTTCCAACATTTATACTAAACCCCACCAGGATGAAAAAGGGCTGTTAACACCTTCTGGTTCAAACTGAGTAACTTTATAAATCAAAGAAAACCTTCTGCATCCAAGATGTCTCTTTTTGTAACAAAATTTGAAGAAACATGTTTTTCCATTGTCTTCCCTGATATTGTCAAATGAAAATTTCAAAGTTCCTTCAAAGAAGTAGTAATTAAGAATTTAATATTTACATTGTTAGACAATAAGAAGTCACTAAGCTGCACATATGTGACACTCTCTTAATATTCTTTACTAAGATATGTGCTGCTGTAGTGAAAAGATGTGATCAGGAACTAAGTCTTTAATGTGAAACCAGCCATTTGTTGCCAAGCCTCTTTGCAAGCCAGCAGCAACGTACAAGGACTCAGCCAGGAGATGCAGAGATATTAGTCAGTTGTTAAGCATGCATAAGGACACGACTTGTACCGTGGAAGGCTGGATACTTGAAGCAGTCTTGCATCCATAGGCTATTTTGCTTGTAATCCTTTGAACAGCTAACTGAAAGTTAGTGTTCCCCATTTAATTTGAAATGTGTGCAGATAACCCTACCTAAGTATCGTGACATCAATTTAAGTAACTAAATCCAGTTAGAGCGTTGCTCAGCTGTTGTTACAGACAAATATAGCAAAGGCCAAAAGGTTTTCAGTAACTGTCATGTTTGGTGTTAATATATGAGCAAAATTATACAGCAGAACATCGGGGGATTTCTGTTCCTACGAAAGGAAATGCAC
This sequence comes from Steatornis caripensis, assembly GCA_013398225.1. Classification (NCBI taxonomy): domain Eukaryota; kingdom Metazoa; phylum Chordata; class Aves; order Caprimulgiformes; family Steatornithidae; genus Steatornis; species Steatornis caripensis. The sequence continues at coordinate 79,705 of VZSC01000539.1, forward strand.
AGTGCTCAGCCTCTGCTTTTGCAAAAAGCATCCAGAGCGTCAGCTTGGATCCTGGAGCACTTAAAGATTCCCTGCCAACAGAGTTCCTGCACAGAGGACAGATGTGTCCAGCAATGTGGGGAAAAAAAATAACGTCTCTGAGTTGCCCGAACATGCTTGAGAAGCAATGTTTGAGGGACCAGATGGAGACAAACACGGTGAGCAAATGTAACTGCGTGGTGCTCTGAGTAACTTCTCAGAGTAGCTCTGAGAAGAAACCTAGAACAGCGGGAGGAAGACAAGCTTGCATGAACATAAAATCTTCCTAAGGCTTTTGAAAGGACAGATGTTCTTCCCTCCTTGTTCTCTGCTTGTGCTGCTTCACTTTTGTTGGGTGGTGAATAGGAAGTGGCACACTTCGCAGTAGAACTGTTCAGATTTTAGAGGACTGGACTGTTCTCAGTTGTTAAAATTGACATTTATCACATGAAAAACGTTAACAGCAACCAAATTTTCCAGTTGAAAGTATTCCAATTACAAAATTTTATATGCCGATATCTGCAGGGGAATTTACGGCATCAGCAATTTCCTTTCTTTTGAAAATGCTTTTCTTATTCCATTGCAAAAGTTCAAGTTCAAAATGTTCTGATGCTATCTTTTTTTTTCACTTGAAACAAAAAATAACTTAGTCAAAAATTGTCATAAAGGACAATTTATTTTTCAGACACTGTTATCTGAATTAGGACCAAATTCTGCTCTTAGCTTCTATTCCCGCCTTCAGGCACTGAATTTACATCTTGTTATATTGTAGACATTTATGGGATGTAATTCATTTTCTTATTTAAGGAAGAAAGAAATCCCAGGGATTTGTACTGTGCTACTTTGAAATGAAACTCAGCTGTCACTGTGGAGAATGGTTTAGGTTGTCAGACATGGTGCAGGAAGGCTGGCTTACACTCACAGTACCAGTGGTTGTAGCCTTGTGAAAAATTTGGGGAGGTGTGCCCAGTTGTGTGTCTTTCTCTCCTCTGTTTGATCTCAGTCCGTGTTTCATTTTCTCCCTGTTTGGCTCATTATATTTTCTGTTGTAATTAAAAAAAAAAAAAATTCTTTTCCTTTTTCCTTCTTATTTCTCCCTTCTTTCCACAGCTGGCACTTCCTGGCTTTTCTTCCTCTTCTTGTGTACTGTCTCATGAACATACTCTTCTATGACATTTGTTTTTCCACACTTCTTTTTCTATCTGACTTTCCCTTTCCTGTCTTTGATGAGTTTTCAGGCCTCTTTTGTGTCTTTCCTTGATGCACTTTATTGTTTTCCTATCCATCCTTTTTTTGCTCTCTATCTGTTCCCCCCCTTTTGTCATCCTCTCCAACTCCTCATAATTTCTTCTGGCTCCCGCACCATACGCTTCATCACTGTTTGTTATCCAAAGACATACTGTTGCGTGACACCCTGACTCTTTCTTGCCTACCCCCTGCCGGTACCATGCACCCTCCTTGTGTGCACAGCTTTCTGTAGATGTTATTAGTTGCATCAGGACTGGGATGAGACAAGAGAAGGACTTGTTCTCCTGTTCCCATAAGGATCTGGGTACACATGGGGTCTCTTTGCCTTTCAGACAAGGCTCAGCGTGCATCCATCATCTGCAAAGTCCATTGAGTAGTCTGTGGATAGTCACAGATTCCATTTTTTAAATGCCTCATACTACCTTATAATAGGATTGGATGTCTTTCGTGGGTGTATGAGACCAGACTCCTTTTGGCAATGTTTCTTTGATTCTGAATTTATGTTTGTGTGACAGAAAGCAGCCTGATCCATCCTTGTTTTGCCGCATTTATACAATGCGAGTATGTAACACTTCTAATTTATTTATTTTGTCTCTGTTGCAAATGCTTTTATTGGTGAATCATTGCTATTCTGAAAACCTTTGCAACTCGGCATAAGGTGTTTTTTCCAATATATGAATAAGAAAGTTAGAAGCCCTGCTTAAATAAAAGTTGCTATTATTTACAGGACTGCCACTGGTTTTAGTAGGAAGAAAGTTCTCTGCTTCTGTGACATGTTAATATTGGCAAGTGATCTAACCATGTTTGCTGGAAAGGCGATCTGGAGGGGCAGTTACAGAGTTCACATGAACTTGCTGCTCACTTGTAAGAGGAGAAATAACGTGTCTTTGGGCAGCAATACAGTGCATGGATGGGAAAGCCTATCTGAGCAAAATAAAGTTTCCACTTTTCTGTACTTTGAGACTCTCGTAAGTTTTCTGAATCAGTTTAAGTCAATAACATGTCTAATCTGACATTTTCTGATTAAAAACTTTAATGTTTATCAGATACAGTGAGATCTGGGAAGACAAATATGAAATAACTGGTAACTAACAAAAATCTTTTAATAGAAGGAACATCAGAGTGGAAATTTAGAGATTACACACCTAATATTTTTAAAAGGGAACAAATTATTACAGGCAAATAAATCCTTGCCTATGCATGACAAAATGGATAAAAATAAGTAAAAGTAGAGTAATGAACTGTCTGAAACATCACGTAGCATGAGGGTTGAACAATACAATCATCCATGAAAGAGTTCCTTTGCAGAAGGGCTATCATCTCTCCGTGAGGTTTCTCATTCTCTTAAATATGAGGTCCTGATCCCTCCTCAAAACAGATCACTTGGTTAAACGATTATATCTGGTCTAGTTCTTGCTTTTGTATGGGTGTAGATGTAACAAAAATCTCAGAAATACCACTTTGTGCACACCTGGCTTTGAAAAAATCAGTGGAAGGCAGTTCAAGATCATTGTTATTTCAGTGGTACATCCCTTGCTGCTAGTTCTGTGGAGTTGCGCCGCTATAAACTCAGAGTTTTTTCTGTATTAAGTAATGGAGAAGATGGGTGTATTTGGAGAACATTCAGAGAAACCTTAGCATTTGGAGAAGTAACACATGTGAATGACGCATGCGAAATTGATCTGATTTATGTTTTTGAGTAAAATATTGTGAATAGTTGCATTACATTTTGGTAAAATAACAATACATCAGATGCTCAGAAGAATGTCTTATCTTTAGGCTTGAGAGCTCTGGTATTTAATGGTTTATCATCAAATCTGAGAAATCAAAGAATGCTTTTTCACTGGAAGCAGTCAAAAGGAGTAAAATCCACACATGGCTGCTGGTTGGTACTAGATTTACGGCTGTGTTTATGCAACATAAAAAACTGCTTCCCCTCCCTGCCACATTTATATGCTATGGTCACAGTTACCACAGCTTCTCTCATTCGTTTTCATTGCTGGGAATTTAATAACGTGGGTTGTCTTTCACTCTCAAGAAGATTTAAAGTCTTTCAGCCAGATTTGGTCTTATTTCTTTACCTGTCGCCCTAGTTTTCAGAACATTGTGGCCAATATGAGATAAAATTTTGCTTTGCAATTTAAATGCTTTATTTCTCAGAGAAGAGAAATAGAGTTTATTGATCGTAGAAATATTGAAAATGTTAAAGCTTTTGGATTGGAACAATGCTAAGCAAAGTATTGACTGAAAAATTAAAAAAATTAATCCATACCTTTTTTCATTATGTTTATTTAATAATGGCAACCACCCATGAACAGTTAATCCTAATGGGTTTTTTTTCTTTCATACTTAATCAGAAAGAAGTTTAACTCAAGGCTAAATGTTTCAAATTTGTGTTATAAACTTATCTAGCTTGCTCCTGCTTTCATAGAAATGTGGTAAAACTTTAGAGGATGTGTACTTAATTGAAAGTTTCTTTGCTTGCCTAAAGAATAAAGACAGCAAGAGCAAAACAGGTAGAGCAGAGCATTAGAAATAATACGGGGAAGAAAGAGGCAAAAGTGACATAAAGGTGGCAGACATACATTAATTACTGTCAGTAATGTTTTCTAGCTATGCTACTTGTTGAATCTGTTTCAGCTCTGATCATGTCTTGATAGGTTTTCAAGACTTTAAATTGTAAACATTTTTAGGGAAGGAGTTTTTATTACTCTTTGAAGTACCTGCTGCATTTCTCATCACTGCAAAACTAATACGTGGTGCATCACTATGCCTCAAAATGTCAAATATGTACGCTACATACATATATTATGTATATATAAAATGAGGTTTGGGAAGTGTTTCAATATTTTACATTGAATTCTTCCAGTCTTTGCATTTTAAATTACAGGCTCCAATGATAGTCATGACCAACTCATGAAAGGAAAAAAAAGTATTTTAAGAAATAGCTGATTTCCATTCTACATTCATAGCTTTATTCCTGTTACAGTCATAACATTTTTCATACCTTAGTGATTTGCTGTGTGTTAAGCAATGGCTTGAAGCATTGAAACAGGCTGTGCTGTTGGTATCTTGAAACCACCTAAATGAATTTTAATTATTCTACTACATCTAGTTTCTAACTAAACATAGAAAAGGATTTTAAGTACTCCATAATATTCAATTAATATTCTGACATTTCTGTCTGTTGCAACAACCCTTTGTATGGGACATTTCTCAGTAGTGCTACTGCATGTTTTCAGATAAATCAGTACATTTTTTGTTGCAAAGGAGTTTGAAAGGGAGGGAAAAAATTCCCTCACAAAATCAACAATACACTATTTTTTTTTTATTTTCTGCCATTCAAAACTTAAAGCCACTTGAAATAAAGGTTGTTGATCTAATTGCCCTACACAAAATTATCTGAGCTTGCTATCCTCCTCCAACAAGTGGAGACAATATTCTAGGAAACATGATAGAATTAATCTCAATGCGTAAAACTTCATTAGTGTTTGTCCAAGAGCCACAGAACTTCACCCAGATGAAATCAAGCATCACATTTAAAGACCTATTCAGTAAATTCTTCAAATATTCAGAACTCCTGCCTTCTTATTTTCTATACAAGAAAGGCAATGGACATCTAGTCCTGGTTAATACGATCAGTGTGTTTACATGTTTCAGAATTTTATGCACATCATAAAAAAGTCTTGTCTAAATCTGAACATATACAATGTATAATGTTTATAAATAAGAACTGGAAGTAGTTGAAGAGGACAAAAAAAAAATTGAAATGGCTTAAAAACCCCTAAAAAACGTTCAACAAAATCGCTCCTGAAACAGAAAATAAGATCTAATTCTCCACAACAAATTTACTTATTTTTCCCCTACAGTAAAAAGAATTTGAGGCCAGTACAAGGCAAAGCTCTAAAATTGAAAAGCAGAAAGAAAACACTATCTTGCCCATAAAGGAGAGTTGCAGAAATTACTATTTTCATTTAACTAACACGTTGTCTCCTTTTTTAATTCATTTTTTATTTCACAACAACTGGTGTGTAGTTATTACCCTTCATGTTTCAACTGACCAGTGCTGTTATTTTTAAAGTAGATGATATATATCTACTTCTGCATACATACAAGCAGACTGTTTAAACCATAGCTTTCTCTGGCCCCTGTATTTTCATCTTAGCTGGTAAACAAATCCGTATCATACCTACAGTTATCGCTGGAGATATATCTTCCAAAATATTTTGTTGTGATATAGAAAAACAGTAAAAAAATACAAATTTATTATTAAAAGTAAAACATCCACTTAAGTAACAAACAATTTACTCACCCAGGCATGTAGCTGCTGAGGAGAAAGTACTTCCAGCCAGAAGTACTTCATAGCTGAAGTGCTGTACATTGTCTGGCAGTTCTGGCTTTTCTCATTGTAAGAAATTTCACTGCAAATCAAGTGAAGCTAATCCTGCTAAATCCTTTGATTTATGGAGATCTTCCTAGGTAACTCAGGTTTTAAGGCCTTTCTATAGATTTACATTTCTTAAAAATAAACCACCACAGGAAAGGAGGTAACTGTAAAAACTGCTGTAGCATTAAGGCATCCTGGCATTGTAGCATCAGCCTAAGGGCAGCAAGGAACAGCAGGACGTACTCAATACATTTTGTTTAGCTGCACTAGAAATGAGCCTCCAATTGCATTTACCACATACCTTTCTTACAGGCCTGCCGCTGTCTGTATTTTTAACATTCTGGTTCTGCTTCCTTTTCACGTAAATCAGAAGTTAACCTTCAATCAGTGAATTAAATATGTGAGAGGTCTTGTTTATATTGAATATCCAAGACACGTTGGCAGGGGCGGTACTTTGAAAGAGGTTTTTTCCGCCCTCTCCAATGCAGTGTCAGACGGGACTAATGCTGCCACTTCACACAGTCCTTTGTACTTAAACAATAAAAGTTTATACATCAGATAAGTAAGAAATAGGAGACCCCGTGTGCAGTTCTAGAGGATCAAGCAACTGATAATATTGTATAGTTCTTCTATGTACAGTTATGTTTCTACGGCTATGACCTGTTGGTTACCTGTTTTGTGCCTTTGGTATTGGCAGCTATCAAAAGTTGGAAGCAAAGGCCTGAAGACTGTACTCAGTATAGCCTTGACAGCAAGTTACTTCTACAGACTCATCATAGAGGCAAGCCTGTTGGTTTAGTACCGTCCTTTTTGGAAGCAAGAAGGGGCAGAACGGTTGGTCTAATGGGATTTCTAGGTTTTCAAAAAACCCACACATCCTCAAAAATTAGGCTTCACTAACCAGATATTTCAGCTCCTCCAAGGGCATGATGTCTCATGGCCTCCAGAGCCAGAGACCTCTTTTCGCTTCAGTAACGGTGGGCAACAGCACTGGAACCTTTGAGCATCCAATGCTAAAATCAAGCCACTGAGTGCTGGGTTTCTGTCAAATTTGTGGGGGACTAAAAAACGTCAATGATCTTTGGGGGACTGTAGAGAAGGTAAATGCCTCTTGCTGGCTCCTTTGCCAGGTTTCCTTGCCAGAACGTTCTGATTTAGCTCTGAGGCTCTTCCACTAAGGATGACATTGTCTTGTAGTACAATGTGCCGCTGAGGACTTGGGGCTGCTTCTCTTTTGCCGCCTTCTGCAGTTGCAAACCTCTTCCTCCCGGAATAGAAGAGCATTTCCTTCCCTCCCACCCCCAGGATGCTGATCCCATATGTGCTGCAGCTCTGCTCCAGCAACTTGCTTAGGAAACGCAGGAACACCAATGGCTAGGGGAAGAGGAGGGAGAGTGCAGCCTGGCTCTGGCTCCTCTTCTTTTCCCACTCCTAAGGTAGAGAAGGACCACAGTGATGGATAGCACTGTCATGGCCTCGAGGCACAAGATGGGGCAGAGACACAGCAGGGCCAAGTATTGCAGAAGAGGGTCTGATTTGGCCGTGTAGGGCAACAGGGTGAGGCACAAAGTTACCACAATGAATACTGTGGTTGTATGGATGCCTGGCTGTAATGTGTGGTTAGCATCATGCTACTGCTGTAGCATGGTGCACCATCCGTCCTTACGCTGGAAGTGTTGTGGGCTGTATGCTACACAGCAGCTGTGCCTGGACTCAAGGCTTGTGCCTGGGCACTGCTGGCTGTGGGTTTCAGGGATGTGGCCAAAAGTCACCTGTGTTGGGGAGCACATGCAAGACCCCACGGCATTTTGTACAATCTGACTCATGAAGTGTTCAGCTCGTACAAACCATACTCACAGCAAAGAAAGGTGCAGATAATACTACAAGAACTGGACTCCTTTATCCCTCTGTCTTGTCCTTGGTCGTCATCCTCCATTGTGTGAGTTAAGGGCTGGGAGGAGAGGCCCTTCTTCACAGCAACCGAATGGCTCTTGTATTGATGAGGGGATGATGCCAGGACAAGACGAGAGGAAGAAGTACCGAGCTACAGCATTCAAACCAGTTCCTGCTTCCCTGGTGGCTGGGGATGACATTCTGGTGAAGAGAGCTCTGCTTCTGCAAGACCTGCTTGACTGTTTGTCCTTCTACCTCTGCTGACAGGGCCTGCCGTAGGTCCTCCTCTTGCATTTCCCTTTCTGCAGCTCTGCCTTTCTCAAGTATAAGGATATTTCTTTGAATGGAATTTTTTATTAAGCAATTACTAAGCATGAATAAGCATTATGTATTCTTAAAAACCCTCTCCTTGTTTTCACTGCATGCAAAACTTGCGGATTTTTATTTTGGCTAGCGGCATGACAGCAGCACTACGCTGAAAGCATTGTGCATAGAGAGCTGTGCTTTTTCGCAGTCCAGAATGTACCACACACAGGCTGTGAGAGCGTGTCCATCAACGTTAAGTATGGGAACTGAAACTACACATGTAAACAATCTATTTGTTCAAGTTTTCCCAAGAAGGAAATAAGAAAACAGAACAACAACTTGAAGTAGATAAATGCTTAAAGATTGGGACTTTAAAAAAGGTGGTAAAATAATATCTTGGCCATTATTTCTATAAGAAGAAATTTCTGAAGTTTTGAGGCTTTTCAGGCTCTTGGATGTATAATCTTTAATAGCTGGAAGTAAGGCTTTCAGTAGATGAAGATACTCCCTATTATCTAGTTACGAAATTGTTTTGAAACAATGCTTCTTTTAAGCTATCAAGACAGAGAGCCAAGAATCGTTAATGTTGAATTTACACTTTTTTGTGTTTCCAAATTAAACCCCAGCTAATGTGAAATGTTAATTTCATTTTTAAGGGGAAATCATGTCATTTGTCGTCCTTTTCAGTATTCTCCCTGCAGCATTTTCCCTGCTTTTTCTTCTTGTTTCAGTTTGTCTGGTTTGCATCAGGCTGAACCTGGCCTAACATATGGCTAGCATACAGCCTTGCCAGAGCCAGCTGGAGCCTCCTCGCAATTACTTAAAATCTCTGATTATTTCAGCTTCCTACGACAGTGATTACACAGGGAATCTCCCCTAGGGAATTCGGTTGTATATTTACCAAACGTGCCTCTTAAGTTCTATACAGAAAGAAAATTAAGCTGAGCGTAAGTGTTTTAATTCTGACTGTATAAGACGCGATCTCTCCTCTCTCCACAAGCTATATATTTTTCTACTGTCCCCTTTCACACAACACAATTATATTGTTTAATTTTTCTGTTAGCCTAGAAGTAATAATATTTAGTACTGAGTAAAAATATTTAATATTGAGGACAAGATCTTCAGACGATTGAAGTTAATAGGTCCAAACCCAGAGGGCCAGGTAGCTTTTAGTGTTCTCTCTGCAGCTGCACTGTCCTGGCGCTGGTCAGGGTTTCTTCCAGGTGAGTGCTGCTGGGTGTTTTTTGTGTCCACATGAAACACTTCCCAGCAGTGTACCTATCCCTGGTGGAGACCAGGCCAGGAGGCCTCCAGGAGCTGGCTTCCTACCATCAGGAGAGCTAACATGGGTGGTGGTGTGGTTTAACCCCGGCCGGCAACTCATCCCCACACAGCCGCGTGCTCGCTTCTCGCTGACGGGATGGGGGAGAGAATTGGAAGGGTAAAAGTGAGAAAACTCATGGGTTGGGATAAAGACGGTTTAACAGGTAAAGCAAAAGCCACACACACACGCAAAGCAAAACAAGGAATTCATTCACCACTTTCCATGGGCAGGTGGGTGCCCAGCCATCCCCAGGAGAGCAGGGCTCCGTCATGCTTCACGGTGACTTGGGCAGACAAACGCCATCACTCCCAACGTCCCCTCCTTCCCCAGCTGTATATGCTGAGCGTGACGCCATATGGTACGGGGTATCCCTGGGTTCAGCTGGGCTCAGCTGTCCTGGCTGGGGTCCCCTCCCAGCATCTCGTACACCCCCAGCCCACTCGCTGCTGGGGTTGGGTGAGGAACAGAAAAGGCCTTGGCTCTGTGTAAGTGCTACTAAGCAGTGACAAAAACATCCCTGTGTTATATCAACACTGTTTTCAGCACAAATCCAAAACATAGCCCTGTACTAGCTACTGTGAAGAAAATCAACTCTATCCCAGCCAAAACCAGCACTGGTGCATAAGACACAGACATGGTTTGGAGACACATGGTGGGGAGGAGGATGAGCCCCCCATCCTTGGTAAACTTCCCCCTTCATAATGAGCGTGACATTTATGGTACGGGGTACACGTTAGGCAGCTTGAGTCAGCTGCCCTGGCTTTTGCCCCTCCTAGCTTAAGCTCCTGGCTGACTTGAAACTGCTAACAGTCTGCATACCTATGATTCTATCCCAGCGAAACCAGGACAGCTGCCATAAGGAACTTTGAATAGGATGTGCTTCTCTGGGCGTCCAGATGGTTCCTAGGGTTGTAAGTCTTATTTATAACTAGTATCATCTATAAAGTCAAATTTCATTTAATGAAAAGTTTTACGCAGGAGAAATGTATGCTTGGTTTCTTTTGTGACTATGCAAAAAATGTTAGCCGTTGCCAGGAAATTATGATGCTTATGTGGCTGTTGGCAGGTCCTCCCCTAGTGCTTTGTTGGGAACTGGGAAGAAGAAGAGTCTCGTGCAAGGTTTGTACATGCCAGTTTTGAGTGCTCAAGCCAGTCAACTATGAAGCACATTGTTTCCCTTTCTGTAAAAGAATAGAAACTATAAAATTAATATGATAAATTTCATATATCAGTTTTGCTGCGTGGATCAATTAAAGCTACTGTTCTGATTTTGTTTAGGACGGGGTGCCTGTATTCCTGTCCGAAGGTCCTGCACAGAAATCTGGGAGTAACACATAGGGAGCAGCAAGCTTCGAGTGAGAAGAGGCGGATTTGCACGGGCACAGCTCTTTCCCTGGTGCCGGGTGGTCTGAGTGGAGATGCTGCTCCCACTCCAGGCGGGCTGCCTGATGACTGGGACGTGCTGGTCCTGCCAGCGCTCCACCACAAATGCATTTGTGAACAATAGACAGCATTTTCATCTTGCTGTCCATAAATCGTACGTGCACAGCCATTTCCCTGGCTGCAGGCAGTCTGACTGGAAATACCACTACTGCGCTCTATAGATTGCCAGGTATAGGAAATCCACAGCAATTTCCTGATTTCTCCAACCTCTTCCCTTTCTTCCACCTGAACTCGAATTGTAGTGAAAAAACAGGGCATGCAGCCCCACACATCTGGAAAAAATAGATTGCTTAGCAGAAGTTTCACTGACTTGGTATTTTCATCAAAAGCTCTGATTTTTATCTAGTGGGGTTTTACAGCAAAAACTTCTGCTAAGTGTTCTCAGCAGAGATGCTATGTCTATTATGCACCTATAAAATGCTGTGTGCATTTTTATACCCCATTGCGACTTACCTGCATAGGGTTTGATAGACTGAGTTGATTTTGGTCATCTTTCTCCTCAGAGAATACACATATTTTACTGCTCTTCCAATTACAGCAATTATGTTTAGTATTATACCGTAGTAAAACTGTTTGCTAAACAGCAAAATAGTAAAAGTAGCAAAAAAGGCTAAAAAGTATGTAACTTCTTAAGAATAAAACTTGTATCATATTTTTCTTCCTTTTTAACCTTGTGAAAATTTTCCTGGGTTTAGTGAAAATCATCAGTAATTAAGGTGGCACGTGATTACAGCGCTAAAAAGAAATCTATTTTTTTGCGTAAAGGATGTTTCATCTCAGTGCTACTTGTGTTTCTGAGGGGGACTATATCTCAACAGCACGGTTTGATGCTGTGCATAGTGCTTACCCTCGCCAAAGCCATGCTTTAAACTCATTGATGAGAAGTTTATTGTTCTGGGGATGTGAGGTTAACCTCAGAATTTCTAGGTAAAGTTCCCCTGCTCTGAACATAGCATCTACAACTGAGTCACAGGTACTACCCTCTTTATCTGGAGCTTTTAAAGCAATAGGTAGAAATATTTAGTATTTGGTCAGAAGCTGCAGTCCTTATAGATGGATTTCGTGTAACTAAATGCAGAGTTCAACAAATAAGTTAATAAGCCAACAATGCTTTTACTGTCAAAAGACAGAAAGTGGTGCATTTAGAGTATCTTTTCCTAAACGAAACATCTGATATAGATTGGATGGCTCACACCCCGGAAACGTCTTGTGTTCTCCACTGGATAAAAAGATGCATTTGCAGATGTCTAGCCTGATACACAAATAAAAAATAATATTGCATAGACTACTTGCAATGAATAATTCAAGCCATTCAACTAATGCAGAAATCTTTGTTTCAACAGAAAACATTTTGGAAAGCCTAAGTAAAAGTGTGCTCATTAATAAATCAACAAAGAATAAGACTAACAGGAATTTTCTGTTAGATGTTGAGCAGTAAGACGTAGTGTTATAATACCTAGTTCTTTAAGACAACGTCTGGCAAATGATTCACTGTGTAAGTGGATATCTGTGCTTATGGTCTTTCTATGAAAATTCTGAGTCTTATAGTAACTCAGAATTTGTCTGACAATGTAGATAGTAAGTGAAGTGCAGAAAAACTTCAAAGATTCAGTCTCCAGATACAGAACTAGTAGGTTTGTAGCAACACGTTTAGTAAGCACACAGAAAGGGGAATTACCATGTTAATTTATCGATTCTGCGGTTTTTCTAGGATCCAGACTGTTTGCCCCATTTTTTTAATTCTGAAAATGAAAAAAAAATTCATGTATTTGGACCAAGTTTTGAAAGGCTTAATTTATCAACGTTTGTTAAAGATCTGTGTGCTTGAAAAGGGCAATGGAAGGAAAATGCTATCACCATTTTGGACTGACTATCCGTAGCAGCATCTGGCCGTGATATCCTCTTAGATCTAGGATGGGTAGATTGTGGTGTTTGAAACCCTGCTGTCAGAAGGTCACATTCCCCTCCACGTGTCATGTAAAGCTCTTCTTTCAGTTGACTTACAGATAGGAGGTGGTATCTCCTTATAGCTTGTCAGTTTAACGTGGCACAGTGTTTGAGTCTGAGGCGAGAGTTTCACTGCAAAAATCTGACGAGTCCTTAAGAAATAATTCTTAGGCGAAGAATGCTCTTTGTTTTCATACTTTGGTTCTTTGCAGAGAAGTCAATGCTTTATTGTTGTTGTGTTAATAAGTGACACATTTTTTTTCTCTTGTTTCCCCTTCCTTAAGGGCTTGGTTTTGTTAAATGTTGCAGTGCTTTGTCTAGATTGCCTCTCTTGCCCCATGCGGGTGTAGGTTTTCTTAAAGGCTGGGCAAATAAACTAAGGCAAACACTGACGCGTGGAACCCAGAACCATTTCTGTGCTCAGAACAAAGATAATTTAATTATTTTTTTTCTTTTTCTTAGGAGGAGCAGACCTAGAGGCTGATCAGAAAGACAGGCAGATCATGGGGATTGCTTTCCTTTTAGAGCAATTCCACTGGTTGAACATAGAGGTTCTAGGTGGGTGAATTCCCACTGACTGGAAGCTCAGGGTAATCAGAAATGCAGCCTGAGCAAATAAATTACCGTATTTCTTCTCTGACAGATAGAGACAACTTGGCCCAGATTGCATGGCTGTAAGTATGGAAGGCAAATTAGTCAGATTAGCTTCATTATATGTGGAGCAGAGCGAGAACTGAGCTATCCAAAGTTAGAGGTGTAGTGCAAGATCTGAGCAGGAGATGGTGGACAGAAGCAGAAATAATCATACTTGCTTGCAGCTGAATGAGAAATGAGAGACAAGTCAGGATAGAAGTAATCCTGAATGTTTCAAAGTACTACCTGTTACTGATCTGGTCGTAAATCAGTGAGAGGGAGAAGAAACAGGGTTTGAACTCTTCATCTGCAGTCAAGAAAGTGTCTTCTACTTGTAAGTAGGTGATTTAATTTTTCTGAATAAAGTCCGAATAAAATAAACCTCAATTTAATTCACAGTTGCAAAGCAATTACATTTGACTATTAGTAGACTAGTGGTCTTTCTAGCTTATTGTTCTCCTTTCTATTTACAATTGTATTTACAATCACATCTGCTAAGGTCGGCCAGCCAAATTAACAGATCAGGGTTCTAGTGACAGATAGCGCCAAAGACAGCATTTGTTTTCACCAGGGAAAAAATGGAGTTTGCTGAAATTGTTTTGAAAAATATTTTCCTGGCAAAAATGCTGTGATGTTTTTCTTTTAAGTGAGACATTTTGTAGAAATACAGAAATTATGATCAAATTTCTTTTTGAAGAACAAAAGAGTTTAATGATATTGAAGTAGTTTGCTTTTTAACTTCACTAGGATGTGAGACTTTGCTTTTATATTTAAAGATGGCATTTCATTTCAAATCATACCTTTCTAATTTTGTCCAACCAAAGGATCTTTTGCTTGCACAACACTATTTGTATGAGATGGAAAACTTGTTTCCTCCCTAGCTGCAAAACATTTTGTTGGAAATCCTGTTATTTGATGTCAAGATGAATAGAACTTGGACCATAAGTATTTAAGATGCATTGTGTTGTAATGGTTAGATCTAAGGCTGGGCTCAGTTGTTAGGCTGGGCCATTTCAGTGTATTAAATTTATTTAGTGCTTTAAACCACATAAGCCCCAAACCCCTTTACGTTGTTCAGAGTAATATTTGACTCCTTTTCACAAAGTAGTGCAATTACTTTAGAAACCTGCAAACTATAGCGTGGAATGTATTTGTTTCTGTCAGTGTGCTCAGGATGCACCAAGTTGTTCTAAATTTGCCTTTTGTAGAGCGAATCATATGAGCTGAAGTAATAGATAGACTTTCTATAGGTTCTCCTGAGAATACACTGGTGTGTGCGGAGTTTTATTCTGCTCACTTTGGCCTCTAGGGTCCAAAATCTTCTGTCTTCTGGGGTTTTTTCCCTACTTGTTGATGACAGAGTTTACTGCCTCTTTTATAGAGTCTCACTGGGTACTATGTCAAAAATGAAATCGGAGCGCTTACTACCGATCTCTTTTACTGGTAAATGCTGGGCCAAAATGTGACCGATGCTTCATTAATGCTTCTGTAATAGTCTCGGAAGCCCTAAGGCTTCAGTGTATACGTGATCTTCAGAACATTGACTCTTCGCACCACGTAGGCTCCATAGTCTTGTACTGCCAAGCAGATATCTACCCAGCAATCACATATACTGATCCCAAACAAATTTTCCAATGTCTTTAGCAGTTCAGCAGAAGAAACTGCTGTAGGAAACAGCTACTCATTTTCTAAGTGCGGTGTGTGTTGTTCTGGCCCTTCAGGAGCAGGGTGAGAATTTGAGTGCCTCATCCTCCAGTTCTGTGAGCACTTCTGGTCTTGAGAAGGTCTTAGTTCTACTTGTTTCTGCTTTTGGGTAAGATCTAAAGCAAAAACTTGCCAAGAGAATTTAACTAGGGAGATGGAGAGGCTGTACACCTCCTGTCAGTCCTGCTGATGAGGTATGCATACCTTTTCTTTTTTTGTGTGTGGGAGAGATACTCACACGAATGTGCAGTTCTGTTGTCCGGATCAGGGATATGGCTGCGTGTAGATTCTGGTGTTGATGTAAGACTGGTACTGAGCCACATGGTTTGCAGACTATGTAAAAGTTGTGCATCTTTTTAGATCTTGAAAGGACCACTGTGATAACAAGAGCCTTATTATGATAGATGAAACAGAGAGAAAACACTGTCAGATGTGCTCTCTGCACTGTCCAAGTGCCACGTCTAGTCTTTACATAGGTCTCATTGAATCTTTTTTTAAGCTACAAGGAACGCCTTGAGTACACACCACAGCAGACCTGCAAGCTCAGGGTTCCAGGGAGAGCAAGGACTCTATTTACCCCATCCTTAGTGGCACTCCGACTTGGACCAAGTGCAAAATCAGGAAAGCGATGGAGGAAAACCTGCTGTTAGCAGAGAGTCAGAATGAAAAAGAGAAACTCAGAAGGGTCTTTGTAATGTGCTGGTCCTGCTGGTAGCGAAGGCTGTGATACCAACTTTGTGTATTCCCTTCAGGAGATCACTTGAAAAGGTAACCCTCCGAAAGTGGACTGCAGTTCAATATGTGTTAGAGATGGGTGTGTGTATAATTTAAATTTGTAACTTATTCTTATGTTTTGATTGGCTGAAATTGGTTTTGAGGTGTTTTTTTTCTTTTTTTTTCTTTGTCTAGAATAATCTTGTTTTCTTTAACTAGTTTACTTGCTAGTTAATTCAGTCATCCCAGACAAACCAAGGATGCCTCAGCTTTCATGAAAATAAATAATTAGAAGAAAGCAATGATGAAAACAAATACTCAAAACCAGAGGAAGGTACTTAAATCTCTGGACATACATTTTGTTTCCCAGCTTGGGGTCTGACAAGAGAGTGTCTCGTCAAGAGACGGCTCTTGCCGTAGATCTTAACTAACATCCCTTTGAAGAGGTGGTCCACAATTTTTAGTTATTCTGTACAGGTTCAATCGTGCTTCACTGCCTCTACTCAACTGTTTCATAATCACAGGTTGACAAATATTTAAGTCAAATATTTAACATAAGAAGTTCATGCAAACTCTTCTTCCAGACCCTTGGTCTGGAAGCCGCCCTAGCTTTAGAGTATTCTCCCATCTGCTTAAAGATATTTTCTTTTTTCAAAAATCACTTGGTTGACAGTCAAGCAGCCAGAAAACACTATTATATTGAGAATGCTTGAATGCATCTGCAGATTTGTAGGCTGGAACCAATTTAACATATTTCAAGTGTAGACAGGAACTGAACTTCTTCAACTATGCCAAAGATTGGAGACATTTCTTATACTTCAAGTGATTACATTCAGCTGACTGGGAGGAGAGCATATGCTGATTGCTTCCTGAGCTTGCACTGCTGAAAGTTAGGAAAAAAACATCTTTAAACAATTAAGCTGTGTACACTTGATAGGGAGTAATTGGAGTAATTCTCCAAGTAATAACTTGGAACACTGCTGAAATATATTAACAGAAAATACACATATTCTTGCTTCAAGTCACATTTCTGAGTGCTTTGTTTATTTCTTGTTGAACTGAATCAGCCTCATATGCCCCATGACCAGTTATGTGTAATTTGATTTTGTATTGCTCTGTGGTGCTTAGAATAAAACATGTGTTTTTCCTAATTATGTAGCATACAGCGGGTGACAGTTGACTATTCAGCTTATTGGTAGCTGCGTCCCAAATCTTGAATGGAGCTAGCTTTTACTATGCAGGTTTCATTAAGAGGAAAGAGGAGCTAAGTCCTTTGCTGTGGTCAGCTCTATCCCTTTGGGCTGGCCATGGCCAAATCATGGTTCCAGTTGGCTGAATCATGACTCTTGCTAGAGCACTATCTATTAAACCTAGTCCCCGGAAATAAAGTGGTTTTTGAATAAAAGACACTTTATTATGCCCTTTAAAAATCCTTTGGATGACTCAGCTGTATTTAGTTTTTAGTCTTTCGTAATTTTCTTAAGAAATAATGCTGGCAATATTACTGGTGAATATAGTGTATGGAGAAATACAGTATTACTCAGTAGAAGATAATTCCAGAAAGGTAGAATGAATTTTTGAATGACTCAGTAACTTGTAATTTTGGGATGGGAGTTGCATATTTAAACTATAAATGTTATGCATTTGAGGAGGAATAAAACAATTCTTTATGACTGCTGCTATTTCTACGGGAAGTGCTGGAACAGAAATGCACGTGGTATGTGGAGATCAGTGTTTTTTCTACGTTCCTTGCTCATTCTCTTATTTGACATTAGTCAAGTTTCTTTAACTTCTTCCTTTTCTCTTCTTTTTTCAACTTCTTTTTCTCTTAGGCTAGACTTCAAGGAACTCTAAGCCACCATAACCTGGTACAGCTACTGCAAGTGACAACATCATCCTTCTTGTAGCCCCCAACAGCTTATTCTGCTTTCTTGTGTAACTTGTTCATGACAATCTTACCTGGCTGCACCAGTGCTTGTGCTAGAGCAAGGGAGGGAGGGCAAAGCAGAGGCAAAACCAAGGAGCTTGGCTGGGAAAAGCTGATTCCTGTAAAACTGTTGCTGTGCGTGGCTTGAAGCAATAGTGCGATTCCAGCCTCATGTTCTTACCTCCTACTCCTGATTTTCTCTCTTTTGTATGTACCTGAGGAGGATAGATAGAAAGACAGAAAATGGGGGAAAGGAGAGAGGAGAAGAAAAGGAATGATAGAAGGGAGCTCTCTTCTGGTGAAGGCAGTTTAAGTCATGTACCATGCTGGCAAGCGTTTGGACTTGTCTGGGTATGGGGTAGTTTGACGGAAACCCTCAGACCTACATTAATAGGAGTGGGGACTAAAGATCATATATGCAGTGCAGGTAGGAGCTTTGCTGGTTTGAGGAGAAGAATGGAGTCATCTGCTCATGGAGGCACTTTCAGGGCAGAAGATTGATTTGAGACTCCTACGAAAGAGGGTGAAAGAGAAGGCTCTGCAGATGGTAACAGGAGGAGCAAAAAAATTGGTGTTTCTGGTCTTGCTCTCAAGTGGGTGAGTGAGGATCTCCTAATGATACCTACGGAAACTTTACTAGGGAATTTTTAGCAAAATGAGTCATCGTTTCAATGAGTTTATTCAGATGAAAAAAAATCATAGAGATATAGTACCTCTTTCAACAAAGGTACAGTTTTGCTAGCAAAACAAAAGATGCTTATGTGTCCTAAAACAGTATGTAATTTAGCAGGAGGGGCAGCTGCACATCATCAAAGTTATCAGATTGGGCACTATGATTTTAATATTCCACTTTCCACAAACAGACACATTCTACCGAAGCAGTTAGCTCAGAGTTACCTAATTCCTGACTATTTAAATATGCATAGGCAGTACTGTGTAACTGGGTGCTCAGGGCTTTTGGCGGGGGGTATAGGATGCCATAGTTCAAGTTCTGGCTCAAAAACTATGTATTTGTGAGATGAGCAGCTTGAATCTGCATTTGTGCTGCAGCGGAGTGGGCACCTTTTTTTCCCGCTATGTAGCGCTGGGAGCTCCCTGTTGTGTAAAATCTGTTTTGAATCAGGTAGAGCAAAGGTGTGTGTATGGCTATGTCCCACTTCCCAAGTGACAGCAGATATGTGGGTCTTCCTAAGATCACAGAAGATTTAATGGGATGAGATTTGCTGGTTTCTGCCAAACAGTGCAACGCTTTGGTGTCAAAGCACTGACAACTTCAGCCATTTCTGTTGAGTAACGCAAACTTTCCATTTGGTAGAGCTTTAATCTTTTGTGCGAAGATATATATTTGTGCTCTAATACAAGCTTTTGCCAGGGTCAAAATAAAGCCCCATACAGTGCATTTACCTGCTTTTTCAACTTCTAAAATGCATAGGATAATCTCTTATTTGACAGTTTGGTTTCTTTCAGGATGCTCAAATGTTCTGCATATGTTCTAATAATGCATTATCTCTTCCAATGAACCTTTTCTAACCCCTTTGAAAAAGGTCAGGGAAGAATGTAATTAATATATTAAAGTGATTTATTGGAGTCTGCATTCACTTCGGTATTAATTTATACAGAATTATTCTATATCAGAAGTACTTACATCATTAATAAAGAAGTTACCACAGTAATCATAGCATGTGTAAAGTCAGGAAGCATTTTAGCTTTGAGGGTTATTTGATATGGCTGAAATAAGGACCTTATTAATGTGTCACATTTTTATAGCACTTGGCACTACATTTATCATCTGCTTTCAAAGTTTTATGGGAGTTTTTCAACTTAACAGATTCTAGAATTTCAGAGAAAAAATGCTGCTCTTTTTCTAACTGAAAAGGAAAACTTCAAGGAAACACTGCTCGTTTAACACTTTAAAAATCACCATTGATTGATACGTGATATTCAGCAGTTCACAAAGGAGTGATTGATCGAAGCCTGATTGAAGACATTATATAGAAGTGGTGTCTGTGAATTACTGTATGAAATGAATGTATTTTCTTTTCCCTCCTGCAAATGAGGGTGGGTGAACTTTCTAATCATCTTTGACTGTGTCTACCTTCCCCAGTTCTTTTGCAAGAAGATGGAAGGCGTTTTGTTTCCTGTATTAATATTTCTGTAGTGGTTTTGTGTTTATTTATTATTTTGAATTCCTTTGTCATGAGATGATGTGCAGATTGTACGGTGCATTTCAATTTCACATTTTAGTAACAATAAGATTCCCTGAAGCTGCCTTTTCTCCTGGCTCAACAAGCCCAGGTTCCTCAGTGTCCCCTCTCAGGGTGAGTGCTACAGTGCCCTGGGCATCTTCAGCCATCCTCTGCTGAACTCTTCTGTGTCAATGTCTGTCTTGTATTGAGGAGCCCAAAACTGTTTGAGGTATTCTACACATGGTCCAGTGAGTGTTGGTATGGAGAATAGTGAAGATAGAAGGGAATGTTAAAAGGGATAATTACTTCCCTTAATCTCCTGGCTGTGCTCCTTGCTCCTACCTTTCAGCTCTGCTGCCAAGGCACATGTGTTCAGCTTACTCTCCGCCAGCATCTCCAGGTCTTTTCCAGCAAAGCTGTTCCCCAGCCAGTCCATCCCCAGCATGTACTGTTGCAAGGGGCTGTTCCTTCCCAAGTGTAGGACTTTGCATTTGTCCTTGTTGAATGGCACAAGGTTCTTCTTGGCCCTTTTCTCCAACCTGCCTAGGTCTCTCTGGAGGACTGCCATGCCCTTGAGCGTACTGCAACAGCAAGTGCTCTGTTGACTCCTCCAAGACACTGACAGAAATATTAAACAGGACATGTCCCAGAATAGGCTCCTGCAGTACTTCGCTTGTTACTGGTCTTCAGGCGGCGTACGACCCTTTAAGCACAATCATTCAACCAGATTTTTTACATATCATCTAGCCTTCCAACAATTCAGACTGTATTGTCCTTACTTGGACACAAGAATATTGTGGTAGACAGTGTTCTTGGCTCTCCCCACTTCCATAAAAGTCAACTTCCCAATTTCTATTTAACAAACCTGTGAATCTATTAATAATTTCACTGCAACTGTCAGAAATTAATCCAGCCAAGTTAGTGATAAATAGATCATAACAGGATACTCATCTGGTGGTCGGCAGGTAGAAACAAAAGTGAGTGGCCAGGGAAGATAACCCTTTCTGCTCCTAGAGAATTTGGCTATTTAAAGGCATCAGCAGTGGTGCATATGCTCACCGCTTTTGCTACAAATACTGAGTTTTGTTGCTTTTCCTTCTGTCTGTGTAACAGATAAGGTAAAAGATCACAGACCAATACTGAAATTTTTCTAAAGACTCTAGACAATGTTCAGCTGGATGAAGGAGCATTACTGACGTATAGATCTTGGTATAACTTGCTAGTGCAACCTTTATGCAGGGAGAAGAGCTTGCATATTCCTATTCTAGCTCAAGTTTATTGTCTTGGCAAGAAGACAGACCTTTTTCAGACACAAAACCTGTATTTTAAATAGGAAAAAATAAACTCCGAGAAAGAAAGGTATTAGAAATGCTGTCCGGTTAGGTTGTCAGCATAGACCTGAGCAAGATGCCTATGCAGTGCAGGCTGCACCATACTTCAATTCAAAGAAGCAAAGCTTAAAAAACCCCCAAACAAGCAAAATTAGAGCAGCATCCCAACTAGCTAACTAACTATATGTTTCTATATCAGTGTTTTTGTTCTACAGGACTCCTCTCTTTCAGTCCTCTCTCTACGTGCAGCTTGTTGTAAAATGGTCTAGGAAGCAAATAAAAATATGTTTTCCGTTTGTTCTGGTCATAGTGATTTAGATTATGAAATTTAATTTACGTTTATATTGTCCCAGACTTCATACCTTTGAAGTTGCTGAGGTTTATAACTTTGGTATCAAGAAGACCAACTTCTACAAAAGACCGTTAGAGGAGATGAGAGAAATAAACCCTTTCTTGCTCAGCCCTGCATATGGTGAAGCCCGCAGAGCTCCAGGCCAACAGCGGAATGTGCACAGTAGCACGTGGACAGTACAGCACTGCCCTCAGGTGTGCACGCAGACCAGGCTGGAGAGGTGCCCTGCCCTGACCACCTCTTAATGCATCTCCGGTCTCCTCTGTCAACTCCTTTGTGCTTGAAGAAAGTCGTGCTTACTGGGACATGTCCAAATAGGATGATGTTTCCAAGAGCTATCCTGGCTTTGTCCCTGCTTGCTCTGCCTATTAGCTCCTACTTCAAGGCAAACTGAACATATTCAGGCACAGCATAATAAAGAAGTTGGGAATTAGGAAGAATAACTGAAACTTGTAATGACAGATGTTGAGTGGAGAGAGCAGAAAGCTTTTCCTCTGCTCTGATTTCTTGAATAAACTTTCCTTAGATATCTAGATAACAAGGAGTACTTGGGAACGGGGGAAGAACATCCTCTTGCAAAGCCTGGAAAGAGCACAGTAGGTGTTCACAGGAGGTAAATCCCAGAATGATGCTTGGAAAGAGATGAAAGTGTCCAGAGGGAAATAGGGGCCAAGTTGTTCCTGAGCTCTGGCAAGGGATTCAGGTTTGTATGGGTTTGTGTGGCTTTAAGGGCAGAAAGATAGCACTAGAAGTTGGGCTCCGGTAAGTTTTTATAAGATACCTAAAAGAGAAGGGATTTGAAGATGGTCTACACAAAAGCCAGCCTTTATTTTTATGAGCTAGTCCACTTAGTAACACTTCTTTTCCTAAATGGTCTGCAAATAGATTGTGATTTCCACAGGTAATTACTTAGCTGACTCTTGGCTGACTTACTGTGGGCGTGTGTTTCAGTGCAACGCACTATATCTGATAAATATTTGAAACATGAACTATTTTGGCAGGAGACATGCTTGTGACTTACCATCTCTGACTGCATGAAACCAACACATTTGAGATCCCAGAGCAAATGCAGTGACATCAAACGTAAATATCTGAAGATATTTTCCTGTGTTTCATTCAAAGCAGCTCTCTCTAGGGACTTTAATCTGGTAGTTGTATATTTCTGTATCTCTGCAGGGACTGCAACCTCAGCTGAGCAGACTCTCAGTATTAGCAGAGAGCAAATTTCTTTGTTTTTTAAATTTTCCTTGTTTGCACAAACACAACTTTGACTATATGAAATACTGATTTGGTTTTAAGCCTAAACTTTCAGAATTATCATTTGCAAAAATGACAGTTTGACAGGCTGCAATATTTCCCCAAATACAGAACAACTATCTGAACATTTTAAAACAGTAAACATAATTTACAAATAACAGCAAATTCACTCACAGCTGTTCTTTATTTATCGTGCAGATTTGTCTGAGAAGAAATAACAAAATAATATGCAAAAAAAAAAGAATAAAAATGTTTCATACCATTTATATTTCTTGTGAAACAAAACATTGTTTTCTGTAGAAAATTCTTGGTGAATTCAAAGTGGTTATTATTAACTTCAGAAATAATAGGAATAGTGGGGGAGGGGGAATACATAAACATTACATCTGAAGTAAAGCAAGACTTGTTTTTAATCCATTTTTGAAAGAAATTATTTTTCATGGAGATGGGAATATATGGTCCACCTTACAAAGTGGTTTGTGGGATCAAGATAGATACAAGATACAAAGAATAAAATGCATTATTTAGCTGCACTTGGGTTCATATAACAGTCCCCTACTACTTTTTATGCTTATTCAATGAAAGAGAAATTCAAGGTATTTTAAACATGCAGTTTTAAACCTGATAGTTGACTGCAATTTTATAGAGTGAAAATTTAACCTCTCAGTTTCATAGTAAAATTCCACACTGACCTGAGTGATAAATAGAAGATTGTCTGTGAAGCTAGAATTGAAGGAGAAAGAAAGAAATTATGGTTCTCTGCTTCTCCTCAAAGATCGAAATACACAAAACTGAAAAATAAATAAATCTCTTCTTTGAACTTCAAAAATACTGCTTAAATAGATTTCTGCTGAAGGCAAATATTTACAGACCATAACATGAACAGAAACAGCCGCTTGTGGATGGCAGCTGAGAACTGAACACGTACCACAGTAGGAAAACATCTGGAAGCGACACAGTGCAGGGTCTCCCTGCGAAAAAAAGAGGTTTTATAGTATCTGTGCAAGGAATGTATCATTTGAAAACTATATTCAGTAGAGTACTGGGAAACCAGTGTTGCTTTTGTTGTCCCTTCTTCCTTGGCACGTGTGTATGTAAACAAGCAAACCCTGAAATCTTTTGATGTTTTCCAGTAGCTTCTCCACTGCAAACTTTCAGTTGATGAGGATGAGTAAAGTTCATATAATTTATGAAGCCTTCTTTCTTAAAAACAAAAAACTGGAAGGCCTTCTGATGTCTTAGTTTCTTTAGAAAGCTTTCTGTCTTGGTTTTTGAGAAGTATACTTGGATGAGGCTCGCCAAACACGTTGAAATGAAATACTGGCAGCTGAAATGTGTGGGACTTGCCCCAGCAGCACCGATGGTGGCTCTGCAAGCCATGCTGCAGCTAATGAACGCTCTCTGCTCAAGCCTAACAAATAGCTGCTATTATCCTGCTGCTGGAAGTACTGCTCCCCTTCCCAAAGTCATGTGGCACAGGCACTAAGCTTTAGTTCAGGTTTGCATCCCTTTGAAAGCTTGAGGTCTCTCAGTATCACCCGTGGGACAAATTCTTAGTCTGAATTTTCTTTTCGCTTTGACTCCAGCAGTGCACAAGGAGTGAGTACTTACCGAATATCTTAGTCACCTAGTGTAGCAAGAGGTATGCGAGCGGAGGATGGTATAGGAGTGGGAGCACAGAGCTGCCCTGTCTGGCCCTCTCACTCCAGCCAGTGTTCTTTACTCTCTCAAGTACTTTACTCTCTTTTTGATCTTGAAAAGAGAATTTAGCTATCAACATTTGTTGATTTTTCCTTAATCCCAGCTTCACAGTCACTCTGCTGCCACCAGCCCAATTGTTGTTTGTCAAGATGAAGTGGTTTAAACCACGGTTTGGTGAGGATTTTTAGGTCTGTTTGGCTTTTAGGGTTGTGTTTTTTCCCATCAAGCTGAAATATGAAATAAATTTTGCTGGAATAAAATTAGTCATTTACAAAAATACGCTTGCCAGGAGGAAAATCGTTCTCCGTTCCATACAGATACCCCTGTGGTGCTGACTAGTATATGCTGAAATGCTCACAGTCATACTTGTGGTCACTCGAGACGTGCTTGTTGAGGGGTCCTCACTTGGTGGCCGTGGCAGGTAGTCTCCTTATTTTGAGAGCAGTCCAAGACAAACCGTTGTGCAGTATAGCGGAGTGGTTGTTTCCCTCCCTTATTTAGCCAAAGCATGAGCGTGTTTGGTGCTTTTAGAAACAGAAAGAAAACCACACATCTGCAAAAGACTTTTAGCCAGAATGTTTGAAGCTTTTTTCCTGAGCAGTTCACGCAATATGGAAGAGGGGTTATATTCCAACTGCCTGAGTTGAAATTTATTTGGTTTCCTGGAGCTGTCAAAGCCCTGAATAGGTTTAGCGTGACCTGAAGGCTTTTGTGGTAGACTACATCTACACGAAGTGGAATTCAGAACAAATTTGAGAGGTGAGGTTCATCAGACTTCCACTTCAGATTCTTCAGGGCTGCAGATATAGTACATGACTGCTGTTAGATTGTTAGATTTAGATGCCTGTGAACTGGATAAAAGAAACTTAGACGTGGTCTGGGATGCTCGTGCCTAGGAGCACGGCCACAGGTAAGGAACACTAGGAAAGACTCTGGGTTGTTTTTCTGACATTAGACCTAAAATGTTAAATGCACTGATGGCTCCTTCCCAGATTATAACATTGCCCTGTGGCACGTTTTAGTTGTATACTGGAGTGATCTTTTTTTTTCCGACGTCTCTAGCCAGTAAGCATTAAACAGATAACAGAAATATAAGCGGCTATCACTTAGTGGTACTTTCTTATTTTAGCTATCACAGTTTTCTATTTATTTTTTATAAGTGGTTATAAGTTTTTCACCTGAGATGCTATCAATTAAATAATATGTATGTTCACACAAGATGTAATTAGAAGCATGGTCTGGAGATTATTGGTTTCCTATTTAGCTGGATTTTTTTTGACAGAATGCTAATAAGTCAAAAGATTTTTTTTTTGAAGCCTGCTAGCATATTCATGTATGATCATTAAGTGCATAAATAGTAAAAAACCTGTTTGAGGCAAGTCTCTACATTTTAGTGCTGTTGAGCACCTCCATGTCCATGTGCACGAGACACAACTATTGATAGCCATTGCCTCTGAAAATCAAGTCTTTAAGCTAGTGTAGCTCTACAGATAAAGACATTTAACCTTTTCCAACTGAAGTTTCGATCCTGTGCAGATATTTTACCTTTGTAGTCACCGGATGCATTACTTCCTATAAAGGCAATGTATTATTTATTACCTTTTTTTGGCCCAAGTTATCTCTTTTTCAGCAGCTTCATAAATCTAGGTGATGGCATCTCTTTCTCCAGAAGCGGCAACATACACTTCTGTTGTTAATGTTGCTGTTAGCACTCTACTTTTGAAAAAAATTCCATGGTGTCTCTGCAGAATCAACTCCCCTGGGAAATGTTTCATTCTTTAACATCTCTGACTTCAGTTTTATTTAAATATTATGCAACTAGAAGCAGCATCTACAGTCCCAAATACTGAATTATTATTAGATTTTGCAGAAAGCAAGATTTTAAAATACCAAAAAGCTTAAAAGGCACTGGATTATTTTCTTCTAGATTCCAAGCCTTTAGTACATGTTTATGTCTTGGTTTCAGGTTTTTCTGCCCCACTGCTTTCTTTTATGTTTGGTTTGTTTGAGTTGTTTTGGGGTTTTTTTTAAGAGAAAGAAAGGAGAGGAGCTGAATTCCACTTCTTCACATAAATCAAACAAGTGTAATTTAAAGAAGATACCATACTCTCAGAGACCTAGAAACAAAACCAGCTGTTCTTTGCAACCTACAGCTCATTTTTTTTTGTTGGCAGATCAGAGCTTTGTATTGCCATATAACAGCAGCTTGCTCCTCTATCATGTGAGTGCCTACACGTCTTAAAACCTTCAGGAGATAGTCTATTGCATACCTAAGAAAGGGGCTCTGGTGGCTCCTTTCCAAAGATGTGCTGGTTGGTTTGTTTGGGTTTCTTTTACTTGGTAGTCTAGCTTCAACTTGTAGTCGAGTGTTATTGTGCTTCTGCAAAAGAAAAAAAGCTGTTTACTGTAAAGATGTGTTCCCTACGTTGCTCTTGTTGATTATAGTGAAGTTGGGTCTTGATTTCTGAAGCCTCATTTATTACTGAAGGCATATTACTGAGCATTAGCTCATAAATGTGGAGGCACGTGTTGGTGTGGTTTTGCGTGGTTAGGCTCACTCACCTTCTGTGGGGGATGTAATTGTGGGCATTGGGTTCATGGCCTCTGTCATTTATTAGCATCTTAAGTAGTTTCACAGAAACCTCTTTTATGTTGTTTGAACATGTAAGTAGTTGAAAGAAAGTCAGTGGTGAGAATTCAATTATCTAACTAAAAAAGTAAAGGGAAACCTTTAGGTCTGAAAACAGATATATAGAATTACTTTGTGTGCTTTTAACTGTAAAATCTTGTGTGATGCTAACTGTGGATAGGATTTAGTTCTGAACAAGCCTTTTTTCAAATATACCAATGTTCCTGAGCGTAGGGAGGAGGAAGCTGGATATTGGCTTCATCACTCAGGATGAGTTTTCCCTGCTGGAGCAGAAATTGCATCCAGCTGTATGGAAATCAGTCCCTGACTTCTATGTTCTGGCCATACTTCTGACCTGATAATTTCTTTTGACTTCTCTCTGTCTTTTCTGAGCTAATATAAAGGGACAATAAAAATCTCCCCAAATACCTGACATTACATTGAAATGCCCATAGTTTCAAGATTACAACCAGACAAATTGAGGTGAGGGAGAGGGAAAAGCTGTGGTTTCTGCTATGGAGAGGAAGAGTTACAGGAATAACAACATACATCTGTAGTGATTATCTTAATACAGTTATCCATCTGCAAAGGCTGATAGCTCAAAAATCACAATGAAATCATACGTTTTTTGAACATTTTTTCAGCAGCAAGTAGATAGTTTTGAAAAAACTCCTATAAACTCTTACTCTACAATCATCACAGTGACTGGAAGGCAAATGAGCGTCTTAACAGAAGTCATTAACAAAGGTAAAACCTCCGTTTTGACTGAGAGTAAGAAAAAATGCAGGCAGGGCACGCACAAAGTTCTGGACTGTGGTGGGTTGCTCTGCAAGTGAGTTTCTGGAGCGGATGTGTGTGATCTGGATCTGCTACGAGCCGAGATGTAATACGGCAAGATGTTTTTTAAAGTGGTGTTCTTTAGCTGACTCTCTTTTAAATGCTGCCGAGGTGGAGTGCCGTACTGAAGCTGCTGTTAGAAATCCCAGGACCCTTGCACAGTCTTGCAGTGCTGATAGTACTTCAGCAAGCAGATTTGAGGACCGTAATTCTGTAAGTGCAATATTCTGTTTGACATAATACGATGTGATTTACTTAACTGAAGAAGTGGGGTGGGACAGGGGAAGAAATGCACGAAGTTTAGCTTTTTCTTGTGAAAATAGAAAATGTGGATTATACTCTGTCGCTGGTAATAAAATGTTCCATTTGACTTGGCCCTAGTGTTGATAAATGTTTCATTTCAAGTACTCTATGAAAAGCAAAAGAAGAAGAAAAAGCTTCTTCATTACTTGCTGGGGCAGGAATAGAAGGAAGGGACAGTGATTGTACTAATCCAAACAGGCAGCCTGAGCAGAATATTATCATTGCAAGGTAATTTTTTTTAAATTACTATACAATCGGGATATTTTATAATCATGTGTTTGCCAAATTTAATGAGAAATAGGTATTGTCTTTAATGCAGTTATCACACAAGGATTCAGAGTGTTTCCTGAAATTAAAACCTCTAGGAAAGCCAACATCGAGGTTGTTACTGCTACCTTGCCAAAAAAATCTCTTTGCTGCCTTATTCCAGGCACTTAAATAGCTCTTTTTGGCTACTACCTTACCAATACGACAATGTTACTTGAGGACCATTATTTCAAATGATCTTCTATTAGTTAAAATTAAAAACCAGTAAGGCAGAACATGGTTTGGACTTAGAACTTCAGATGCATGTAAAATAACTATTTCTTGTGATACAGTTTGTCAAGTCGCAAATACCATAACCTTGATTTCTGAAAAGCCCTTATTATTTAATTGTATTGTTCTGGCCTAAAGATCAGGAAATGAAATCTAACCTCTGTTAAATAGGGAGTGGCAGATATCCAAGCTCAGAGAACAAGCAAGGGAGAAAGATATAATCTCAACTGCATTCTTATTTGCTTAACAGTCAGAAAAGGAAGCCGTGAATAAACTCTGGGAAAAGAGGAGGAAGAAATTCATCTTGAACAAAAGCAAGGGACATAATCTGAGAGCTGCTACTTCAGGAGCAGAGATTGGTCTCCTTTCTTCCTCCAGCTCCTTGCACATGTCTTTTGAGGCATTTCTTCAGCAGTCCCTGCAGCTCTGATGCATCTTCAGACAGCAAGGGATATGGAATGAAGAATTGACCTCTTTATTCTTCAGGTTACATTTAGTTTCTTTACTCTTATTTTCTTCTAATAGCACTTACGTTCTCGTACTTAAGGACTAACCTACCTTTGTGTGGTGTCCTGCCTTCCCAGTGCAGGATTAAATACAGTCTCAGTCAAGGTCAGACACTTTTGCCCTCACGGTAAGCAGGGGGAAGAAGTCATGGTGTAACCATCTCTTCTCAGTCATTTTCTTTCATGTTCCCTGACTGTTCACTGAAAAACCTGACTATGTTTTGTCATGGTATCCAGCTATGTAACCCTCAGGACAAGTGTATCTAAGTTAGTAGCTTGTCATCAAGATCAATCCACTTGTAATCTTCACAAACAGACTCTTTAAAGCATGTACTCATATACGTAAACAAAAACTTGAAAGCTACCTTGCTTAAAAAAAGAAGGAAAAAAAGGCAGAGGATTAACTTCACACTTTGGTACTAGGAGAGATGAATCCCAGAAAGCCAGCTCTTCCCATGGAGCCCTATCCTCAGCGCCATCCAAGACGTGAAGTTCTATGATGAATATAAACCAATAAATGTTTCCCAGGGCAGACTGGCTGTCTGCCTAACCCCATACTCTGTCTCCAGCAGTGACAGGAAGAGAAGCTATTCAAGGAAAGCACGTGAGCTAAACCATAAGGGCGGTTTGTTGTGCTGGTACTTTCACTCTTCTCAAGGCGCTGCAACTAGGCTACTCGCATGATGGTCCCAGGTTTGTTCCAGGCTGGATGATGCAAATATCAGAGAACGTGACCCCAGCTATTATGGTGTAACAGGCTAGCCTGTCTTCTCAAATGGACTTCAAGTCCGCTTAGAAGTTTGTACCTGGAAACCATTTTAAAGGAGTGGTGCTTGCAGGGTAAATTTTTCCTGGAAACAGGTATGCAAGTGCTCACAAATGAACATGCAATTGTTTGACACTTATATAAAACTTTATTTGTGATTACAGAATCACATCTGTAATCTTAAAATCATGCTGGGGTCCAATTGTTTTATTTTGCACTGATGGTAGTGGTGTGAAAGTAAGAAGTCATTTAAGTGAAGATGTGGATATCTGTCTTTTTTTAAATTATTTTTAGACCAAAACATACTGGTTTTACTTCTTAAGGATTTTTTTCTTTTTTTTTTTTTTGGAAGTTGAATAAGAAACAGTGTTAGCTGGGATGCAGCCTGCATATTCTCTAGTCATGGTCACTGATGAGCAATCCAGGTAGACTATAGCTAATTGAAGTTCTCCATAATATCTAATAGCAACTTGCAAGTAATTTTTTACTGAGGGAAGAATTAAGAAACATAGTATCTATTAAAACTGCATGTAAGAGTCTGGATCTGGTGAAGAGAAGGCAATTATGCCAGAAACTGCTTCTACGTGTTTTGTGTAGGTGCAATGTAAAGTGTGTGCCTATATCAGTGTCTTAGTTCAGACCAAGAGTACACTTTTGAAGGAGATCTCATGATAGACTCTGTTTCTCACCCTTGGGTTTGCGTTGCATCCACTGGGTTTGTTCCAAGTGAAACTGCACCCAAAGACTCCAGGAGCCCCCTAATGCCCTCACACTCCAATCGCTAACTGCCATGCAGATCATGGCACCAGATTAGAGCCAGACTAAAGTAAAACCTCTTCGAAGTGTGTATTGTGGGTGCTGGCTTCCCGAGTGTTGACGGCATTGCTGCGTGTTTCTACTGCTGTTGGGCTGCATTACAATCCATAGCTGTTGGAGCTCCACTAAGAACTTCCACCTATGCTATATTATCATCACTCTGAAACGGCAAAGGTTGTTGCTAGAGCTGTGTACATGATTGTTCTTCATGTGAATGTCTAATTTCTTAAATTCAAGTATGTTTTGCAGTTGCTTGTTCCCTGTAAACAATTGTAATTAAATGAAAAGGCTCCTTGTATCAGTTTCCCTTATTTCTGTCAACACTTTTGTTAAAAACTCTGCTAACTATTTCCATCTGTCCCTAAGTTCTCAGAAGGACCGTATGTGTTCTTCTGCCTATTTCTGTGGTTTGTTTTCTTTATGTAATCTTTCCACATTATTTTAATTTGTTTTAGAATCGTAGAATGACTTAGTTTGGAAAAGATACTTAAGATCACAGAGCCCAACATTTTCTGGTTGGGACCATTTATTTGAAAGCAGAGGCTGCTGCAGTCAGTATTACCTCCAGAACTATAGAAGCAATGAAAAGTAAATCATAGAATCGTCTCGGTTGGAAAAGACCTTTAAGGTCATCAGGTCCAATCGTTAACCTAGCACTGCCAAGTCCACCACTAAACCATGTCCCTGAACACCACATCTACACGTCTTTTAAATACTTACAGGGATGGGGACTCAACTGCTTCCCTGGGCATCCCGTTCCAATGCTTGACAGCCCCTTCAGTGAAGAAATGCTTCCTAAGATCCAATCTAAATATCCCCTTGGGCAACTTGAGTTTTTTCCCTCTCATCCTATCACTTGTTATTTGTTACCTGTTACAGTGGACATATTTGAGAAAATAATGCTATGGCACACGTTTTCGCTCACTGCCTCTGCCAGGCTCAGGGAAGGGGCGGAGAAAAGCACTTTTTGCAAGCAGTTGAAATTGTTGTCCACGAGAATCAAAATGTCATCAGTTATTTGCTTGCGGAACATTTGCATGAGCAAAATGTGATCAAGTGATGTTCTTTCTCCAGACTATTCCTTGTTTTCTATTCTACTTGAAGTTCACTCTGAGGAAAACCACAACTGCAGAGTGAGCGCTGGTCCAGTATTGCTGAAGGACCATGTCTCAGAACTCCAGACTCAAAGTTTAAGAAGGTAAGATGCTTTTGCATAGTGATGGAAAGTGGTTTACAGCACTCACCCCATTCTGAGCTGCCATGTTGCCATAGGTAGAACTTTCTCTTCCTACTCACAATTCTCGTGGCTGTACATGCAAACTTCTTGACCATGGGAAAATGTGGGGAGCTCATGGTAAGCAAATCAGCTGCTGTGACTCTGCTGTCTCCTCTTCTTTCCTCTCACTGAAGTCCCTTCTGAAGTTTCTTTCCCAGAACAGCACTCTGCACTTTGTAAGGATAACCCATGACCTTTGCACTTACCTGCATTCCTTCGCATTTTGCTGTACTGCTGATCATGCTGTTTGTTTGTGCTCAACTTTCTAAGATCCATCTTGTCCTGTATCAGTTTTTCTCCTCTGTCCCTCTCCATCTATCATGATTTGTAGTTTCCCAGTTTACTAATTTAAAAACCAAACCAAACCAAACCAAACCAAACCAACAAGTATGGCCAGCCTTACTATTCTCCATTTGTAACTGCTTTTGATTCTAATTTCAGTATTGGTCATTTTAAACGTATTTAGTGTCCCACTGTTGATTTTGTATGGTTCTGGTGTCTTAATCACTGTTTTGGTACCATGATGCGTTCCTCTCTGAACACTGGCCGTTATTACATTGGCACTATTGCTTTAGTAATAATCTTTTACATATATTAGCTTTTGTCACCAGAATGCAAAATGCATGACAAAGAGAAGTCAGCATCATTACAAATTGGGAAAAGGAGACAGAGTGGTGAAGTGGCCTATATGAGGAAATGCAGTGATGGAAACAGGCAAGATCTGCTGATTCCTGACCACTTTCCATGTGGTTACATGTTTGAACTATGAATTCTGTGAACAGAAACTGTTAAAACAAATGTAGCTAATTAGAATGAATCTCAAAGTTGCCTGAATGTTCTGATTTTCCTCTAGAAAGCCAAGCAGTTTGCATCTTTAGTCAGTTAACAATTCAGTCTCCTCCTGAATGCTTTGATGGAAGAGAACGTTGGCTTCATTTTGGTTACATGTGATAGAAAGAACTGAGACAAAGATAGAAAACAAGTAATTTTTACTCATTTTATCTTGGAACCCAGTGGGATTATGAGCTTTTGTTTTCAAGATGCGTGGTTGCTGTGCCAGATGACAGTGTAACAATGCCGCAGTTTGAACACAGACAGGAAAAAAAATCCATCAATAAATATATCTAAAGAGTGGCTACAATTTGCAGCTGTGCAGTCTTTCTGCTGGCCAATTTCAAATTAAAAGAAATGAAAACTCTGCATGGGACAGTCCTCTACACGCAAGTACAAAACTGAGTGAATCAATCTGTTTCTAGGAGATCTTCAGCTCCAACACTCAGAATACAGCTGGGACCAGGGTATGCACCTACTGCTGGGCTTCAGCTGAAAGTAAGCAGGATCAAAGAAATCATCTGGAATAAGGACGGAAATGTGGAATACTGCTGTAATTTTAGATATTTACTCTTATTTCAACCATTTTGATTTTTATTCATCTTTGTGGGGTTTCTTAATAGCTTGGAGAAAGAATCTAATTTCTTTCTCTCTTTCCCTTGGGCAAGAAATACAGAGAAATGTAGTGAACTTCAGTGCTTGCCTATAACCTCTCCAGTGCCTCCAGGGCTAGCAGTCAGAAACGCGATGGTAAAAACATAATTAATTTAGATGTACATAGGCATTTTCAGTAACAGTTTCCCCAGCTGGTTGCACAGGCAGCCGATCAGAACCCTATATGTCAGTGACAGAACAGAATAGTCCATTGAAACTACAAACCAGGATCCTAGTGAGATCCCAGCTTCTATTAAAAAAATAATAATTGAATTCCATTCTCATTGGGTTTGGACAAAAAAGATATTAATACTGCATACAAATTGTGCCTATCAGAACATTTTTAAGAACCTGAGAATTTCCATGGTGTTTAGAGACAGAAGCTACTCACCTCAACTGAAATGTAACTGCCTTTGTGATGAAACCACAAAACTCTTACTAGATGAGCTGTCTAGTAGCCTGAAGGCTCTTGCAGGAATGGTGAGCGCCACAATTTCTTATTATTATTGTTTTAACAAAGGGAATGTAGCAGCTCCTTGCGCCTATATCCTCTAAGTCTTTACAGTGCAGGTAAGTGGAACCAATTGGATGTTTCAAGTTGTAGCATTTGATTAGTGCTAATTCAGACACTGAATTTCTACTGTGTAGAAGCACGTGCTGCTTTTAGATGTATTTTCTTTGTACCTTCAGAAAGAGACAGAAATTCATTTAGGAAGTAAGATCACGACCAACTTGCTACAAAAGAAAGAGAAGGCTTCTGGAATAAATTTTCTGGGTGAGTAGATACTTCCTTAATGTATGTGTTTAATACAATTAATATTACGTGTTGAAGAAAAAAGATATGCACTCAGGAACAGTCTATTTCAGAAATATGCTAAACAGGCTGTCAATCTACCTCACCTAAATAACAGATTAAGTTTAAGAAAAATCTGCTGAATTAAAGTAGATCATCTTTAATGGTGGAGACGTGCAGAACAGAGCCTTGGGTTTTGTCACTACTTTCTCTGTCCTATTTGCCCGTTTCTAATCACCTGTTTTTTATGTCAAGAGACCTTAGATCCAGTGTTACTTATTTCAACCGCTTTTAGTCTAATTTAATTTTGAAATATTGGTTGTGAAACTGAGTCATTTATGCATTGATCCCACTTTTTGGTTATTTTGGAACCTGGTTAACTGCAAACTTAAAAGTAAATGCTGTAACAAAAATCGTTCTGAAGGATGTGAGACAGGTGTTTCTAACTTTAACAGTTTCATTGAATCCTGGGCTATTTACTGTTCCTTTAGAGAGAACCAACGCTTTTGAAAGACTAAAAGTGCCATGTTAGGGACATTGTGGTTACTGAGAGAACCCCCTAAAAGGTGCAAAAGCAAGAAGAGTAGACTAACTTATGCCATTGCTGTATAAGCCATTACTTTAAATCACATCTTATGTGCTTTGGATTCTCTGATACTTAATCATGTCTGTTCTGGCTTTTTTTTTCTGCTCATGCTTGGTCATATAACTTCGCATTCCTTTTATACAAGCATTCCTTCATCCTACTTGCTGAGTCTAAATTGACATACTTTCCATATTTATGTCCTAGTGTTTACTAAATACATGTCCCGGATTGTGCCAGGACAGAACCAATTTTCTTTTTAGTAATTTTACTTTTCAGTTCAGTCTCTTCTAAGTGACTGCACTCTCTGAGATTAACAACCTATTTTTCAGACAGTGCCTGCTTCTAGGAGTGATAACACTTGATTTTTAGTTGTTGCCGGAGTAACGGCATGAATGGCATGCAGAAATGCTCCTGCTTATACTTATTCCTATAGAAACCAATGGCGGAAAAGAGTCACACCTGCGAGGGGCTGGACAGGTGACCCAGACCTGATGAAATGAAGTATTTCATCACAAACGTGTCATACTCAGTAGAAAGCTGAGAAATTACAAGGGTCAAGCTCTTTTCTTCTATGGCCGGCATCTGAGAAGAAGTCTGTCCGTTCTTCTGCTGTTGATCCTGATCTGTGCATTCCTGAATCCAGTTCCTGTCTGCTGCTACTTTTCTCTTTCCTTTCCGCTTCTGGGAAGGGAAATCAATACCAAGATTGGAGTTATGTGAACCAGAAGAGCAGCTTCTAAGCAATCTCAGCCAAGACAAATTCTCAGACTCCTTGCACAAGGGAAATGTTGCAGCCAAGTGGGCAGTGATAGCTGGGCTGCACACAGTGTGCCACTTGCCCTCCTGTGAGTAGACAGTGCTGACAACAATCATCTTCCCTAAAAGCGTGCCACCAACAACTAGAGAGAGTTTCCCCCTCATGTAGTGGCTGACGTGCAAAGCCCAGGCTGCTCCCAAGGAGCAGGAGGCAGCTCCCTCAGCACTCACGGGTGCATCCCAGAGGGGCCCATGGATTTGTGGGTGTCCAGTTTGCCTAAGGGGTCTCTCATCCAATCCTCCTCAACCAGCGGGAAGTCTTCATTTCTCCAGGCTTTCTCTCTTGCCTCCAGGGACTGGAAATCCTGAGGGCCAGCCCTAGCAGTGAAGACTGAAGCAAATGCGGCATTCAGTAATTCCGCCTTCTCTGTATCCTCTGTCATCAGGGCGCTCTCCTCGTTCAGCAGCGGGCCCACATTTTTCCTAGTCTTCCTTTTGCTACCAATGTATCTGAAGAAGACTTTCCTGTTACCCTTGATGTCCCTTGCCAGATTCAATTCCAAATGGGCCTTAGCCTTCCTTGTTGCATCCCTGCATGCTCTGACAATGGTCCTGTATTCCTCCCAAGTGGCTAGTCCGTTTTCACCACATCCTGTAAATTTCCTTCTTCCCTTCGAGTTTTTTTACAATTTCCATGCTCACCCACACAGGTCTCCTGCCTGCTTTTCTTGACTTCTTACTCATAGTGATGCATCGATCTTGAGCTTGGAGGGGGTAGTTCTGGAATATTAACCAGCTTCCTTGGGCCCCCCTGCCTTCTAGAGTCCTAACCCATAGGATTCCTCCAAGTAGATATTTGAAGAGGGCAAAGTTACCTTTCCTGAANACCTCCTGGACTGTGTGTGCCTAACTGTGTTGTCTTTCCAGCAAATATCAGGGTGGTTGAAGTCCCCCATGAGAACCAGGGCCTGCGACTGTGAAGCAACAAGCAAGTGACTGTGATTCAACAAGCAGTTGTTTATATCTAAAAACGGTGCCTCTGCATGATGTACCTGTGTGTCTCCCACTGGCCATGAAAGATAGGTGACATCTGTTCTTATGGTACATGGTGAGACTCTCATCCTTAGGAAATCAGTCATTGTGGCTTTTTAAAATTGAAATATTTGTTTTTAAAAATGCTCAGAAGTGGTTTGTCACAAGCTGTGAAACAGTTTCTCATGTTACATTGACCTGTTTTTTTGGTTTGTTCCAATAACAAAAAATTAGGGACAATTTCTGTTGTGTTGCCTAAAGATGCCTCCCATTGCACTTGTCTTACACTCTTCATATTCAGACTATATCCAATATGGACAGGCTTTTTCACTGCTAGCAGAAAGAAAACCAACTTCTTAGCAGCTCGCTGTCCATACACACTGATCTCTTCTTTGCGGCGACTGGCCTGTTACATGCTAGAGGTAGCATGCGTTTCCTCCAGTAGAAAAAAATCAAGGTTACAGACATACCAGCAAAGCTTCCTGTGTGTTGAGAGCATGTGTACACACTAAATCTCCATATGCTGTTCTACTGGTGCAATACATATGCATTTCCAGGAAAAAGAAGTTCTAATGATAAACTGCAACTGCGCTACTCTTATTCTGTTGTTTGGCACATTTCCGCAACCGGGATTGTTAAAGCAAGCGGTGTAAGTGCAGACCTAGCTATGCATCTCCACCACCAGCCAAAATTTTTTTTTGAATCTTTGCCTAGATCACAGAGTTTGCTTAGAATAGAAAAGGGACTCATGAACAGTTCTGGTTAGCATGAGCTAGATAATCAAAGATTTTCCCTGGCTTGGATGCAGATTAGTATCTTGGATCACAATTGAAGTGATCATGATTGATCCTTGGTTTCTTAACAGTGTCAATCTGGACCAACTTAATTAAGGTATGATATGCCAGTATGCACCAGGGCTAAGCTAAGGGCCAGGGTTTGTTAATATGACTTTGCTATTCAGTACACGCAAACTGTCAGCATTGACTACTGCAGAGAGGATTCCTTGCAGAAAAGAAAAGCATGTAAGGTACTTAAGGTGTGGTTCGAGTTTTTTTAATTTCTCTACTGGACTAAACTGGGGAGGAGCAGGACCACAAAGTACACGAACATTACAGGCAACCTCTAAAGATTGTGTGCAAAAAACTAGAGAAGAGAAAGCTCCTGATGTAACCACATCAAACACCACAGCTGTCCATGTGCCCAAGATCTACTTCAAAACAAGCCAAGAGCAAAGCTGGGATCCAGTGCAGATATGTTTAACTATATCCCTTGGCTACCTATTCTTTGTTCTGCATAATGTTCTTGTCATACCATCAGTGACTAGCACATCTTCTGCATTTTACTGAATATTAAACCCCTACATCATTTGTC
The DNA here is from genome assembly GCA_013398225.1 of Steatornis caripensis. NCBI lineage: Eukaryota > Metazoa > Chordata > Aves > Caprimulgiformes > Steatornithidae > Steatornis > Steatornis caripensis. Next base: position 117,769 of record VZSC01000539.1, read on the forward strand.
TTGGAAGTTTTATTACTGGACAAAACTCGGTTTGTGTTGGGCCCTATAATGGCTCTTAAAGGAATTTTCTTTCCTTCCCGAAAGGAGGCGTAGGCAGTCCCTGTAACTTCAGTTACTATCAGGAGCAAGGCTTTGTAACCAGGTTTATCTATTGCAAGAATGCATATTTAAAGTTATGAGGAAAATTATATTGCAGTAGACGTTCAAGATAAAGTTGTAATTCCTATTTAGCATTAAAATAGAAAATGAAAAGTTTTCAATGTGTTTGTACCACAAACCTTTTCCTAGAATTACATGAAATACAAATCTTACATTTGTCTTGCAAAAAAGGGGAAAAAAATCAACATGAGATAGGGCAAATTGCGAAATAAATTTCAGTTAAATAAATACATCTAGGCATTCCTTTCTGCTTCCTAAACTCTTAGCACTTTTGTTTAAGGTACACACGGTGTGAAAGAGTCAACACATTTCCTGAAGGAAGTGTTGAAAGGCAACATCTTTCGTAACAGTGTGATATTTTGACATTGCCATCTCCTTTCTTTTTGCCAAGTCTGCCAGTGAATTTTGTCTCTACAGAATATAATTTTCAGTGAATTTGAATAGTTTGTGAAAAATCTTGCCACAATATTTCCCTCTAGTTCCTTCCCAGAAGCTTCAGACTGGAAAGTTTTAATATCATATTAAAATGGAAGCACAGTTATAAATTTCCGCTGGGTTTGCACATTCTTAGATTTCACAATGATTTCCCTTAATACATTTCTCTTTTTTTGTCTTTCATTTTCACAGTAGGCATACTTTTCAAACTTATTTTGCAGATCCAAAAAAAAAAACAATCTTCCTTCTGTTTTCAATTAATGCCATAAGGGATTCTTGGATAAAATAGTACTGAAATAGCGTCCAGCATGGATTTTAGTAGGGATTGCTCATTGGGCTGTGCTAGCAAAACTTCACGCTCACTTCTTAAGTGCTAACCTGAAACAACATCAAAACGCCAGCCCTGAGGCCAAACATTTGCCCTGACTGATGGGACTTGGACAGGGACGAGGAGGTGGATGTGCAGGGGAGAGTCAGGAGAGGCTTCTGCCTACAAAGAGACTGGAAAGGCATTGATTTTGGTTGTAAGGCAGACAAGCCTAGATGTTGAAAAGATGTTTTTACTTGTTTAATCAATGAAATAATTAAAATAATTTTAAAAATATTATATGCATTTTATTATTATAATAATCATTATTAACAAAAGTAATTGCTTAAATGCTGTGCAACATATTACTGAAGGGAATTAGCCCATCTGGAGAGTGTAAAGTCAGGCACATGTGTCAGTTTTTGCAAGACATGGACTGTAATTTACCACTTGGATTTCTAGAGCTGTGCTCCCACATGGAAAACATCGTCAAGGGGTCCTTCACATCGCAAATCCACTGGGGAGGATTCTCTGTATTTCAGTGAGAAGTCAAGTCAGTTATGGGTTTCAATCTCTCAGAAAATGGGATTTAGACGTTTCCAAATATTATAAGTATCTGTTACACTACACAGGTGGTTGAAATACAAAACCATGACTGTAACAGAGATGGCTATGGTAGATACGTAAGAGTTTAATTTTCAGGGTATTTAAAAATAATGTTTATTTAAGATCCTTTATGAATTAGATAAGTATAAATTTCCCATTTTTGACAGGGAAGTCAGAATTCAATTTCTATCAGTACTTCATTATATGCCAAAGCTTGAGGAGGTCTGCAACATCAGTAAAATCCATGCCTGGAAGTTTATGAATCCAGATTTTTTTTAAAATTGTTTTTTCTTTTTGATCTAGGAGCTGAAATGGCTTTCTCTACCAGCAAGGGTTTTGTTTCTTCAGCTTCATGGAAAAATCTAGAAAAGCCAACATTGCTAATCAGGCAAGTACAATTTCACCTGCAACTTCTCTTTTTGCAAGGTGCATTATTCAAAACACATATATATATCTATTCCTTTCACAACCCAATGTAGTGTTTCAAACTTTGACTACATTTTCAAATAAGAACGAAACTCAGGTGAAAATTACAAGGTGCTTTCAACAGTCACATAAGACTTACACTGCTTTTATGCACACAGCATGAATGGACTGTCCGACAACTTCAGGTGTCACTGAAAAAAACCATACACTTTAACTGTAGCTTGCATTTCTTCACCAGGGTGCATATTGGAATGTACTGTGCAAAACCAATTCCATATCTTAAAGGGAAATATGGCATTTTGAAACTCTAAGCTAATCACATAAAACTTACCTTGCGTTTTGGGAATTGAAAGCAAGAATGAACATGGAAAAAATCTGTTAAGTGTACGGGAGCCAGGAAAAAAGAACCTATGTTTATTCAGAGAGTTTAAAACCTTGAAACAGAAAATCTGGTTAAATTGCAATTTAATTCTTCTTTAAAAGCTTCTCAGCAAATATTTTAAATCAGAATATTAAAAATAGTATAGTAAGTTCAAAATCAAATTCGCCATTTTAATAGCTCAAAACTTTCTGTAAGTAGGTAGCTAGCATGTATCTTTCACAATTTTGTAAAATCATTGAAAAGGACGTTACACATTAAGCTTGCTATACATACACACTTCAATTCAAATATTTTTATACATATATATATCTATTTCCTTTGTGGATTATTATACTTTCAAGGATAAAGAGAAACATAACCATGATCTTAATGAAGATTGCACTTGCTGGGTTTGGATTTTTTAAAATAATCTTCTGGAACCAGAGGATTTGATCACTAAATAATGTCAGCACAGAGCTCCATGCCATTGCAATACAAAGTGTAGAATCAGAATAGGTAGGTTTTGCATCAGACATCTGTGGCATTTATAGAGAAATACAGTTACCGGAACACTCTTAAAACACATTCAGTGGATTTTACTTCCTCACAATATTAAAAACATCTGTGGTTATGGATATGTACTTTCATCTCCTTGTAAATATCTGCAATACACTGAGAAAGCGAAGTCGCCAAGCAGTTCCTAAAAGGAATGTCTGAAGAGCTTCACAAATGCATATAAGGTCATTGCTGCAGTTATCTTCCCAGGAAAAGCCAAACATTTATTAGCAGGGGGCTTTAAGGAATTTAAGCCCATAAAACATAGTAACTTTTAAAAATGAGCTGTATTATCTCATTTTTTGACACATTCTAAATTAACACTTATTGAGAAAATGAAGAAAAAAAGAAAGCCTAAGCAAAACATGGAAACAACTTTTTTTATTAGAGTTTTAAAGAGGGGGGTTTTAGTATTTCAGGATTGCTTTGACACATTTGGTATCGATCGATGGTTTACACTATTGCTAGACTTTATAACCATCTACTTATAACATGAAAGAAAAAAACTGATGATCCATATATATCGCATATTGGAAACACTTCAACTTCAGTGATCACTAAGATAATGATGATTTTGTCAAATCACTTCCCCAGCATCCTTACAAAACTGTGAGTTAAAGAGTGACTATAAACATTGGTAGAAAAACATACTTCTTTTTTTTTTGCTACTTTGGTAGCTTAAGCAATGCCATAAATCCAAGAGTCTTGGAAAATTAGCTCCTTGTATTTTAAAGATGTAAAAAATTCTGCACATTTTACTGAGAATTTTAAAAATTTAATAATAAAAGTTTAATGGAGAATGATTCAAAGGGTAAAAATAAGCTACAAAAAAGGAAATATGCTACAAAAAAGCAGCATATATATAAAATTAAAAGCTGTTGAGATCAGTGCCGCATCAGTCTGAGTTTTATGTGGCTTTGTGCACATATCATGGAAACTTTTCTCCTCTGATTTATGTTACCAATAATAATCACATACTAATTGGATATGTTAATAATTTAAAATGGGCTGTTCTACTTGGAAAAAAAATCCTACAAAAGATAAATTCTTTGCCAACAGGAAGTGTAATATTGAGGTCTGTAGTACCTGAAGTACTAATGTACTTTAATTTTTTTTTTTTAAGGGTTTGTGAGAGTTTTTATATACGAAGTGATTCCCAGGTATTGCAAGGATAAGCTCTTAGTGTTTTCAGCAGTGATTCAAGGCGTAAGATGATTTCTGGCACCTTTCTTTATACTTGCTGCTAAATTATAAAGCCTACATTTTCCCATCTGCAAAACCAGCTTATTGTAATAAGTGAATGACACGACAGTAGCAGTAACTCATTTAGAAGATCAGTTAGGCAATAAAGTAGCCGGTTGGAACTCATAACGTTGCCTTCAGAACGACAATACACATGAATCGGGTATCTTCTAATCACACAGTAATCACAAGCCCCCTCCACCCCCTGCCCTGTGAAGTCTTTCCGTACATTTGCAACTGAAAAGGAAAACATAAAAAACAGTGCAAGACAATTTCCTGAACAACTGGGAGGTGACGTCTTCCTCTACAACACGTTGTATCACTAAAGAATTTTGAGAGAAAGGAACTGGAAAGGAAAGGGATAGGACTTGTTTTACATGCTTGAGGAAAAGACTCAAGGAGCTCTGTTCTACCTGAGCAGAAAGCAGCTCTAATCATTCATCCCGAGGGCTCCAAATTCTCTTTAGAGCAACTTGAACAACTGTTACCTTTAAGAAACTATAGCCTCTCACGCAAGAAGAAATCTGGCACCATCTTCCAAAAAAAGACACACACGTGTACATAAAAAGGGAGGAGATGGGGGAAATCAAACCCAAAATAGCCAATAAAAGACAAAAATTACAAATCCATCAGTCTTTCGATCCCCTATCCAAGAAGTTTTTATTGCTACCTTCAAAATGGAAATCATCTGAAAAGGTAACACAGGAGTGTATAATCATCTTAACATTTTTCTTCTCCAGATGTAGTCATTGATTGCAGTGTGGTTTCCTGGTTCTAATTTGTGGTGAAATTCATAGGCCGTCTTGATTCATTTCCAGTCCCTTGAAAATCAAGGTACAGACTTCTCTTTACAAAAGAAATCCAGCTTTTCTGCTGGGAGCAGGAAGCCGACGTTCCTTGTTGTACCTGAACATAGTCTGGCTGACATGCTCCTTCAGAGCTTTAATTTGTTTGGATTTTTGCCCCACTTCAGGGCCTGATCCTGCAATCATCAGGTACCCAACTGACGTATCTCCTACAGGTTCAGTTATTCAGCCCGCATTAGTTCCACCCAAATGCAACGTGGATTTGTAAAACCAGAGGAAGCCTGGAGTTTGTGTCACAGGGGACAAATGATTTCTCCAGGCCTTCCCTTCCAGCTCCTCACTCGAGCTTAAGGACGGTGTGGGTTTGCCCTTTTCCAGCCATTCGCAGCTGGCCACCTCTTTGTGCCCACATTGTACCCAGCTGGTACAAGTTAAGGCTTGCTTTAACATAGTCTTGGGCAAAGAATGAGACAAATGTTATAGTTTCAGGATCTTTGTATCCATTTAAAGTTTTAAGCAGGAAGAAAATCGATCCTTTAGCTATTTCTCACTGATATCTAAAAAGGCCCTCTGCAACTGGACCCGCTCAGCTTTCTCTTCCTTGCATTTGATTACACAGCTCTTGCTGCGAATGTTAAATATTAATGTGATTTCTTAGGCATAACAGGATTTTTTTTTTTTCCTGGCTGTGCTGTGTGAAAGGAGGCTCCCCTGAAATCTGTAGTCCCTTCTGCCCTGCCTTATCTTAGGGAAAAGTCTTTGCAAATTCTTACCCATCTGACACTGGACAGTTATTATCCAAGGGAAGGAATACAGGTGAGTAAGATCAGAACAGTTATAGGCAATTTATTTTTCCTCACTGTAAATAAAATGATGTGCAATAGGCTAAAATGCAAGCCGTAATTTGTTTCTGCTTAGGGATCTCAACACCAGTCGTATTAAGATTGATACCATTGCCATTAGGACTTAATGGTGGGAGAGGGCTTGGAGCACTTGAAGGTGGAATGAAATTATCAGCAATACTGATGTCCATTAGAACTAAATCCGTCTCTCTCTCCCAGCAGCACGGAAGACCTGAAGGATGGTGAAGCTGAGAAGATCAGCAATGGGAACACCAGACCTGCCAGGGCTTCCCCAGACTGTGGGGACAAGGATGGGCGCTACAGCTGCAGCTTCAGCTGGCACCGATGGTTCCCGATCTGTAAAATACACGGAGCATCCCTAACTGCCATGGGCCTAAACTGTTCGGAAAAGTATCTGCAGGTTTGGGTGGGAACAGTGAAAACTTTTCTTCTGAGAAGAAAAGCTGCAAATTTTTAGCACTGTGGGAGAAACACGTGGGGAGTGCTAACAAGAACATAGAGCAATCTGCTTAGTTCCAGTCAGCAACGGAGGTTGTACCTCCCCCTAGCTTTGGTGCTATGGACTTTAACCCTCGCGTCAGGATGTTTGAGGGTTGGTTGGGCTTTTGTTTTCCTGCTTCTGAAGCAACAGGTTGCAGCCATGGCTGGAAAAACCCACAACATGCTGGTACTTCCAGTGGTCCTGAGAAAACCTCTTGCTGCTAAGCCTGGGTGTGGTGGTGATGTTCCCAGGCTTAAGCAGGTTGCTAGATTTGGGGTCAAAAGGAGATCTTCCACAGGAAAGACTGTTAGGAATAGTGGTGGGCATTTTGTTGCCTTTTTCTGCTAAGAGGTGATTTTCTCCTTAGCGCATGCAGTCAATTTTCTGCTGTCATGCAGACTTCTCCTTTTTTCTCTTTACCCTTATTTATCCTCTGACCCCATTTCACCGGCATCATTAAATCTGCTCTCTAATGGATTTAGCTGTTTCTCCCTGAGCTCTGCTCCCTTTCAGAAACTTCAGTTGTCTTAATCTAACTGTAGAAACAGTTTGTTTTCTTTGAAAAGCAATCTTCTTCCCAAACAGAAACTACTTACTGATTCCGGCAATGGGCTTAAGAGGCAGTCTTAAATGTGCCCTTTAATTATGTACACGGTGACCTGAAACACTCTTAACTACCTGCATATCAATTAATGTGAGAACTTGGATGACAGAAGTCTTTGGAGTGGGGACGTAGCTGTTACTCTGGCTTCTCTGGGGGCACCACAAAACTTTGAGAGCTGGATTAACACGGAGATGCAATCCATACCACTGTTCCTCGGGCACTGCAGCAAACTCCCCTCCTTGGCTACAGTGGATACGAATAGGATGAGGCGGGGGGTCTCAACCCGCATGCTGTAGCATGGCTGACAAATACTGAAGTGCAGCATTTTGATATAATACTTAATTTATAATACTTTTTTTAAGGGTGTTTGGCAACAGCTGGCTGAATATGAGCTAGCAGTATACCCAGGTGGCCAAGAGGGCCAAAAGCATCCTGGCTTCTAGCAGAAATAGTGTGGCCAGCAGGACCAAGGCAGCGATCATCCCCCTGTACTTGGCACTGGTGAGGCCACACCTCATATTCTGTGTCCAGTTTTGGGTCCCTCACTACAAGAAAGGCACTGAGGTGCTGGAGCCCATCCAAAGAAGGGCAACAAAGCTGGTGAAGGGTCTGGAGCACAAGGAGGACATGGGGTCTGCCAGAGGACATGGGGTTGGGAGGGCTTATATAGAGTCCTCAGGCCTTCACTTCCTTAGGCAGGATCAACTGTAGGTAGACAGGTTGTGACAGAGGTTTGCAAAGGCGGCTCTTAAGGATCAAACAAGCTAAGATTCTGAGCAGCTTTGTTGTCTACTGGCTAATGGGATTTACATATGGGCAGTCAAGAGTGAAGCTCTCAAAATGATGGATAGAGGCTGCAAGTCTACAGGTAAATTAAATGTGCCCAGTTTTGATCCCTGCTGCTGAGGCCCAGAATTGCCCATGCCCATTTTGGTGAACTCCAGGTCCTCCAAAACAGAATGGCTGTTCTCTGATTGCAAGTTAAAGGCAGAGACTCAGGTATGGAACGCCTGCCAGGAGCCTTTTCTTCTTACCCACCTGCTGGTCTAGCAGGTCTTGCTTGCCATGCTCTCCTGCGAGTCCCGTACATCACACGTCATCACGCCCACAGACATGTAAGAAGGGTCTTGCAACTCTTGCAGTCAGTTTGGCAATCTCTGTTGAGCACGTGGTGAGACAACAAGCTGCCCAGAGCTGCTGCAATGTGTTTAAGTATGTTCAAGCTCCTGATGGCCCTTTTGCTCCCACTTGTCGTCTTTTGTGCATGTCAGACAGAATTTAACATCATCGTGGGCCCATGGGCACAGCCCTGGGGTTCTGCTGGGACTGTGGTTTGGGATGACAGAAGGTGCACAGGCAAGATGAGTCAGGTTGTCCCATTGTTTATAGCAGGATGTTGTAGGGACACACATGCCAAGCTATATCAGAGTGCCACACCTGTGACAACTTCATCCTCTCAAGTGGTACCACCACAGGTAACTGTTGGCTCTGCTCCTACACAACAGGGCTCTCCCCTGTGGGCTCCAAGTGATTCCCCAACATGTCTCACCCACCTTTGGAAAGACTGGGTAGGACAGGGTAACCTATTGAGTGTGGTTTTTACTGCCTGATGTTCACGTTGTGTCCAAAGGTACCTGAGTGGAGTTCTGAGATCATGGGGGCAGGATGGGCTCAAATTCTGCTGGGAGACTACAGGAGACCTGTGGCTAACTTAATCTGCAAATTTGGAGTATTGTACAAAACAATCTCTGTTTTGCTCATCTTTTGCGAGGTTGTATTAAGTAACGTCCAATTCCACCAGTGCTGGGAAACATATTATAGCTTAATTACAAAAATAACACAGGAAGCATGTTGTTGGTAAGGGACATGGAAATAGAATCATTAAATGCTGTCTTGGGAGGTTTTCTAGGAACACTGGAAATAGCTGGCTTTATTAACTGGCATACAGAAAGAGTTAGCTTGCTCAAAACTGTTAGGAAACAGTTATGCAACCTTTCCTCCCTCCTTAATCATTGCTTACTGCACTGGGGTGCAACGAGAAG
>VZSC01000539.1:127177-145923 GCA_013398225.1 Steatornis caripensis
CCCTGAACGTGAGGAAGAACTTCTTTGCCGTGAGGGTGCCAGAGCCCTGGCCCAGGCTGCCCAGAGAGGCTGTGGGTTCTCCTTCTCTGGAGAGATTCAACCCCGCCTGGACACGTCCCTCTGCCCCCTGCTCTGGGGGCACCTGCTTTATTTAGGGAGTGGGAGGACTGGGGGATCTCCAGAGGGCCCTTCCAATGCCTACAGTGCTGTGATTCTGTGACTGCTTCCTAGCAAAATGGATCTCATTTTATACAAAAGCACACAAAACATTACCTGCTGGGATTTATTTAGGAATTACTGATTTATATTCACTTACTGATATATGGGATCTGATACTCTGAAAAAAGCCGCTCTTGTTATGTACACTAAGGATTTTACTTTTCTCACATAACTCATTTTGCTAAGGTCAAGGCACAATGCTGCTTCATGCGATGCATATTCTCAGATAATTTGTATGTTTGCAAGGAACTCACTTTGGCTTAAGATGAACGATTTCTTCCATGGATGTCAACAGCGAGAAGTGGAGTTGTTCTAGTCTTGGTTGCAAGTGATGGGGAGCTCAGGACAAAGAACTGTCATAGGAAGGCTGTAACTGCGGGAGTTGTGGTTTATACCGGTATCACCACCAGTACCCTCACCTAAGAAATTATCTGCTCCTATGCTAGGCAGTTTATTAAAAGGAAGAACATAAATTTTAGGTCTGAAATGTGAAAAAGTGAGTTAAATATGAGCTTAACAGAGCACTTAGAACCAAAGCAAGGATTTTGCATAGACAGCAACTGTTTTCAGTCAGAGCTCAGCAGGCACTGGCATCCTGTAAAGTAGAATTACTGGAGAGCAACGCTCTTTGAGACTGTGCCCGAGCTTTGAATTTCACCCAAAGTAGCATTTAAATCTTTCTTCCTGTGTCTCCCATCCCTTCCTCACTGCACGCCACTAGGTCTCAAAATTTTCTCCTCGAGTGCTATTATCAGGACTCTTTTTTGCACTTCTTTTCCTCTCCTTTTTTTCCCTATTTTAAAATAAAAATTCACCAGAATTTTCTGTGGACAAATCCATGCCCCCTTCTTCCTTGCTTCCTCAAGAAAGAAAGCAACCCCTTCAAAATGCTAGTGCCAGCTATGTTTGCAGAGTGCTTGAGAACTGGATTACAGCCAGTCTCTTCACTGGTGTCCCAGCTGGAGGTGGGGAATCCTTGGCTGTCCTATTACAGCAGCTCTATATTCCCATTGTATATGGTATGAACAAAATGGACGTAGGGAATCTGCAGATCTAGCCCTAATTATGGGAATTGAACCATAACGTGGCAAGCCTTTCTCAGTACTATTTTAACAGCTCTAGAGCCACACTGAACCCTCAGTCTTCGCTAACCCAAGTTAGTGCGGAGGATGCTTGAGTATGTGCCTATGCTGAAGGAGGAGTTTGCCACATTGAAAAGTGTCTGTGGCCTCCACACCTTCAGCATAGCTGTGTAATGCTAGGGCCCTGAGTGCACTAACAGGGCCCAGTGGCTCTGACCAGGCTCACCTGAGGCTCCCACCCACATGTCCTGCCCGTGGGTCCTGGTGCCCCATTTAAGCTCAAGCCTGGTAGTTCAGTCCCTCTTTGAGCTGTGCTCCGGGAATACTGGCCTCTTGGATTGACCTTGGATGTATGCTGTAGGCAGCTGGTGTCCTGGAGGGACCCCCTTGAAGGTAGGTCTCATGTCCTGGGTGGGCTTTAGGTGCACATTAGAGTCCTTTTGCTCGTTGCTGGACTCTCTGGATGGACCCTGGACCTGGTTTGTTGCTCTCCTTGTCTTGGACTGCTGATGCGTCCTGTGAGCAGCACTCAAATCTGGCTACCCTGCTTAGCCCCTGTTGGACTGTGCTTGCTGGTGACGGCATGGCTTGCACTGAGGTCAAGCTTGGCTTCAGACTTGTCCGCCTCCTGGGGAAGCTCCATTCTTGCTGTTTCCTGATGTGGCCTGTGGCAAAATCCTCATTTAAGAGTTCCAATTAATCGTTGCTGGCTTCACACTCCCGTGGTGTTACAAGCATGAGTCCATAACAGCTGTATTTGGGTGGGAAACACAAAAGCAAGGATAAAATAGATGTTTTCTGAACAGTCACTCGCTCTAGCCTTGAAAGAGAGTTGCTGTGACATGGAACTAAATTGCAAGACAGTAGCCGTAACAGAAAATAGCTCACATGTTTTGTATTTCGGTTGGTTTGAAGTTCATTTTCTCTAAAGCATGCTTGGTTCCTCTTCAGTTCATGCTGCTACTGTAAGTGGAGCAAGGATTCAAAATGAATGTCTCCTCAAATATGGTAACAGAGTTCAGAAGTAGCAGTTCATCAGACTGTTGCTGCAAAAGTAGCTGTATTAATTTAACGTACTGTGGTCCTTGAGCTCCCTGTCACTGATCCTTTGCTGGATGATTACCCATTCCCTGAGCTGGGCTTACAGGAAGTAACACTTGATCACTAATGAGTTGTCTGAGTTAGTCCAAATAATCTCCTGCAGTGGTTTCAAGCAATTTGATTGCCTGCCTGATATAAATGAGGAATGTTGGCAGAGTCACCCACTCCCCCTCCTCTTCCCCCCGCCTCCATGGGAAGGAAGAAGCGGAGGCCTGGGATAAAGAAGCATCGTGCCTCAAGCTCTACACATCTGTATGCAGTGCACAGTTGCAGCATTTGGCTGAAGCTGGTGAAGTAAAACTTATAAAGAATATTTTTCCAGATGATGAAAGATTACTTGATTATGTAAACTGAAAAAGGAAAGAAAGCAATGATATTAAAGAAACATGGAAGATAACTTGGATGTGGCCTGAGAACTGAATGGATACTTTTTCAGTGTTGTTGATGAGCAAAGGCAGATATGATAAAGGATTAAAGTATCGAAAAGGCTTAAAAGAACCCCACAACAGCAACAACAAAAAATCCCAAACACAAGAAGAAAGCAAAACTGAATGGCAAGAGAAGCAATTACTCAGACCCAGACTATAGAGTAGAAATGCAGCCCAGGCAGCAAGCATCCTAAATAAGGAGGCAGTAAGTTCTCCAGGCAGATAATGGTCAATTGGGCTCACTTGGAAATTATGACGGGAAACAATTGTGATAATTGAAGACCAGTAGGATAAACCGCAGTCTGAATCTTAGAAAAAGAAAGTCTTTTCATAAAATAACTCTTTTGACAGTGAAATAAAGCTCAGCTCTACCCAGTTATATTTATAGTCCTAAAGCATTCTTTTGCTATGATATTTAGGAGTTGTTTGCCATGTAATTAGGAATGCACACATTTTTCTGCTCAGCATTTTAAAATAGATATTTTATAGCACGTTCTGTGTATTTTCAGCTAGAATATCGTTTACATTTTGGTGTGTTCTACAATTCAAACTGAGTTTGGAGGAAATCAATGTAATACTAATTCAAATTAAAATAGTATTCAATGCATTGCCTGTCTGCTACCCACAGAAGCAGCAGATGCCCCAGATTCACTTGTAGTGACCAGGAAAGCAATAGACATAGCACAGAATAGCATGCTGGGGGAAAGTTACAACAGAGGCAGTTGTTGCTTCCTGATGCTATGAATGGGACTTACCAGCCTCAAAGTCTCTCTGACATTCACTCCTGCTGCAGTGCCCCTCAAAAAGCATGCAACATTTGGAAGCCACTAATATCTTCTATCCTGCACGCCAGTAACTCAAAACCAAATTAAGACTGATGTCCTCACGAAGCCTTGCATTCCTGCAACAATGTAAGAGAAGACAATGCAAAGTCTGTTAGACTTATTATTTTCCTCATTTTGGCAAATTTTAAAAGCAATAGAAGTTTTCTAGGAGGCAGCCAATGAGAATCTATTGCCACTCAACTCAAATGTTATTTTAAATGACCTTGACTGTACACAAATAATTCCTTTGTGTGCAATGCAGATCCCAGAATTGTCAGTTCTCGTCTTTGGCCTTTCAGTGGTGTAGTTAAAAAGAAGCAGGAGACTTAGAGGACTCATCTGAAAGACTGTTGGGTCTATGCTAGTCGACTTCTAGATAGGTTGAAGAGCAGTGAATTGTCACATTCATTGTTTCCTTTTTTGATCCCTTAAAAAAACCCCAACAAACTCACAGGGTGTAGTTATTCTTTTAGGACAGCACAGCATAAAGCCACTCAATAGGTGTATACGCAGATGACCAGTCCTACTGATCATCTTAGATCTGTGCAGGTCTGTTAGTGCTAATATTGTCTGCCCTGCTTTGCTGTTCTTCTAAGAATGAAGCTGTTTCAAATAAAAGTGCAAATGACACTTTTGTAAGGCTGACTTTGAACTAGGGAGGCCCAAGAGCTCAAACTCTAAATGCAGACACAGCTATCTCCAGCTGTGCACCAGATGGGGACAAAAGGATACCAGAGGTTGACCTGCTATCTTGAGGTTATTGACACCAGCTGTATTCATCAGTTATGGATTTAGGTGTCCCTGCTTGGGATTTGTCTCCACCAGGGAAGAAAATGTTGGCTTTCCCAGTTTGAGTGGATATAGCCCACCCTGGGCTGGAACTGGTATGAAATTAGGCTCTGCTTTTTTTTTCTGACTCATGTTGTACTTGCTGGTTCTTGGTTAATCCATACATTTAGTTCCAGTGTATTGTGGAAGAGCTTGGCTGGCCTTTCTCAGCTTCTGTGGGAGTGTATTTTTAACTGCCATCTTGGTTAAATTAATTGTCAGCAACATGGCCTGTTGGTTTTCACACATACCGCATTACAGAGAAAGGGGAGAGATCCAGCACATAAGGCAGAGCGGAAGAAGTGTTGACAGTAGTAGGTTTTGCTAGTGAGACAAGGCTGAATGCACGTGTGGCAGAGGAAACAATTCAGAATTTAATAGTTGAGTGCTGGTTCTGGAGAACCAGTCCTGTACACCGAGTGCACAGATTGCATTATCATACAAATATGGCACAACCAGCATGTCTTCTCTCGTGGTTTCAGAGCTCCTGTCAGAAAAGCCAACTTGCATGATGCTCTATCTACCTTAGATCTTCAACAATATCGGGGCTGTGGTGGTTAAGGTCAGTCAAGGGCTAATCCTGGAACTGGCAAACTTGTGACTAGGGCTGGGGTGGTGGTGCAGTTACATGGTGATGTTCAAGAGAATTGTGGTATTAGGTGGGGAAGGTTGCTGTTATTCTGGGGACTTGTCAAAGGACTCCTGAAATGTATGGGCGCTGTCAATGGCTCATCTGGGCTGAGGACTGCCATCCTTTGCTGATGCACGTGAATGTGTACAATAAAGTTTGATACTAAAACATGCCTGACCGTGCATTTCTAAATGTTGACTAGCCAAGAGTCTTTTCCAGCTGGTAATGTTTTGTGAATTTTACCCAATGTTTTGATACTGACCCTCACTTCTCTGGTCCAGGGAGCCCTCCCTAGAGTTGGAAGCAGGAGGGAAAAAGGTTAATGTTGCCCTGGGTGAGTACAGAGTGGCAGTGGAATGAGTGTTTGGCTGTCACAAGGCCCTGTGTTCATGCTTGCATTTTAAAACCAGCTATTTCGTAACTTCAGCAGTCAAATTCACAATCCTTGGAATGAAAGGTGGAAGAACGGGGTGGGGGGAAACACCTAACAACAACTCAAGGAACTGAGAGCTAGAACCTCAGAGAAGGCAAAGGGAAGAGGATGCAACATGAATTTACAATTTCTTAAAGATGCAATATTAAAAACAGAAACTAAAATTAGTTCAACGCTCAAGAAAGGCAAGTGTACTAAGGAGTAGTTTGTCAGATTTGCAGTCTTTTACCTCAGATGAAATGGATATTAGGACAACCTGCAAAGGAAAGAAATTATGAAAGAATAGCATGAATGTGCACAGATAAAATTGGAAAGGCCAAAGTGGGATATAGTTAATAAAGGACCAAACTTACAACAAGAAAATATCTCCAAGAATATTACTATAAGGACCAAGTCCAAGGAAAATGCTGACCTCCTACTTAAGAGAAAACTATTAAATTGTAGAGTTTATTGACTGTATTGCTTCAGTTCTTATGAAAATATCCAATTGTAATTAGGCAGCTTACAAAATAAAGATGGCTGACGTCTGGGACTAGGATATGAAATGAACTGGCCCAAGGAAAGTTAACCCAACTCAAGATTCTTACATCAAGTGGGCTTTGATGTATTTCATCTCAATGTAAATTTGAGGAGATGGAGAAGACTAGGTGTGACCAGGCAGTAACGAGCCCTAACCATCAAGGGGGAGAGGACAGGATAAGCAGGGGAGTCCTTTTTCTACTGGTTTTCCCCAAAATGTCACCAAACAAGCTGCTGGCCTGATAAAAAGCCCTTGTGGCTGTGGATAAGCAGCACTGTCACATGTCTTTCCTTAGTAAGACTTCAGATACATGACACTTGGAAGTGTGGAGAAGCATGCTCTGAATGAAGCTTCTAAGCCGTAAAACTGCTGGAAAAACATGGAAGCTCTGTCAACATCTCCCTGTCAAAGAGGAAAGCTGCATGGAGGGTACTCAATGTGGAGCAGGAATAATCAATTTCTTAGATGTGGATCAGGGAGCCAATGGCCATGTAACGGTTCTGTAGGAAAAATCTGGCAGCAGAGCCCACAGATGCTGTAGATTCAGAACCAGCTTGCGAACCGTTGCAGTGATTGTTCTCAAGCTGTCTTTGAGCCCACTGCATCGTGCTACAGTGGAAAGGCAGATGTTACACTAGAAAGTGTGAGCAGCTGGATGGAGTAAACCAAATGTGGAATAGAGCTCCCTTCCCCTCCTTACAGTGCTCAGGCCTTTGCTGCTGTGTTATGTCCAATGCTGGACACTGAAAGAAGAAAAGCAGGGTGGATGAAAGGGTGCAGAAGAGATTATTAAGAGTTCTTTAAAAACAGGAAACTGGCATCTAAAGAGCTGCAATCCTGTCTTTGGGCAGCTGGAAGCATTTGAATGGCTGAATCCTGGAACACTGCTTATTATTGGGCTACTGCAAAAGCAGAAAGGGGAAGAACAAACAGA
Source organism: Steatornis caripensis (assembly GCA_013398225.1). NCBI lineage: Eukaryota > Metazoa > Chordata > Aves > Caprimulgiformes > Steatornithidae > Steatornis > Steatornis caripensis. The sequence goes on from VZSC01000539.1 coordinate 134,178, forward strand.
AATGTGAAAATAACCATCTATAACTGGTATTTTCTAGTATATCAAAATGCCACATATTCAGACTTTCAGAGAAGAGGCAATTTACTGTTGAGCTGATCCCAAAACAATTAAAAGCTTTGGCTCTCAGTTAAGTTCTTCAAGCAAAAACATATGCATTGTTGCCTCTGGTAAATGGCGAAGGCAACTTAACTGAGTGGCCCAGAGAGCCCTGTCAAGGCAATGCTACTGCTTCTGACCCAGCAGTTGTAAAAAAGGAATTAAATGCAGCTCATATGATAGCAAACGGTCAGCATACTATGTGAGCTTCAAAAGCAAGAGCAGAAAGAGAAGAAAGAAAGAAAAAGTCATCTAGAGGAGCACGAGTCCAATGGAAGCACAGACGTACATTCAGGGTTGAAAGCTTCTGTTTGTGGTGTTGTAAATAAGAGCTGGACAGGCTCCAAATTATAACCAGGAGGCATTTAAAGCAACTTTAATAGATGGCCTGACCCCATGAATGTGTCCATGTGCCTAGCCTTAGGGCATGTAGATGGAGGAACAGCATGGGATGTGTTAGAAGATCTGGGCAGGCAGGAGTAGGCTGTGAAATGATGAGTACAACTGAAAAAAAGGCAACTGTAACAAAAAGGAATGGCCTTTGCTACTATAACTCCCTGACACCTTTCCTTGGGGAAGGACAGAAAAAGAAGGTGACTGGGAGAAAAGGAGGGACAGAATAATGTAACCTTTAGGGACCATTAGATAAGTAACACAGCAATGGATCTGCAACAGGAGCAAATACGAGCTCACACGTGGAAATGTCCTTGGAGGTCTGGGGAGGATACAAGTCACATCTTCAGGACGTCTGCTACGTGATCTCTTCACAGAGATCAGGATGAAAAAAAAAGGAAGGTGAGCCAGAGGCCTCCATCAGACCAGTTCTGCAGTAGGGATGCCCATCACCTGCTTTACTGGTGCCCGTGGGCTAGAGATCGTGCCCTGCAGGTACAGTGAATTTACAAGATGACAGGGCAATAAAGAGCCCAGATGCTGCCGGGTACCGGTGGGCCCATCAGCATAATGCTGGGCATCTGGCTACCAACCTACGTTCAGTGGGGGTACAAGAGCTATTAAGTTTGAATCTGTTACTGGATGCACAGAAAATCCAAAGAAATTCGACCTATTCAAGTACATATTGGCTTCAGGGGAGGACCTAGAGAATTTTGTGCACAGCCTAATGCTAACAACCTACCAGGAGGGTAAAAGCAAGACCGTCTGCCTCTAGCCTTTCTGTTAGAAAATGAATTATGATTTAATAAAACAATTTCCTGATCCTCTGTCACAGAGAAAGTCAAAATACTTTTGGCCACAGTGGAAAGCAGAGAGCCCACACACAGAGGCGTATTAGAGCAAGGACTAGTTGTACAATGCCACGGGATGTAGGGATCCCTTTTGGCATGTCCTGAAAGCAGATGACAAGGCTCACCAGCTAACATATTTTTGTTTGTTTATTAATAATTCCAATATAATTTCGAATGTAGGAATTTTTATCAACAATTTGTTTTTTTATTAAATGCTATTAGGCACCAACTAACACCTGTCGTAGAAAAAAAAAGGTAGTAGCCCTAACTATCATAGTGGCTGGGGCAAAGTTGTTCAGTATAATAAACAGAGCAAATGTATTACTCTCCTTACTACTAAGCAGCATTGGTACAAGTTCGTCTTTGCAATCAAAGGACAGCAGTGGTGCTTTACTCAGGTTCACCAAGGATTTCACAGTACACAGCTATGTTATCCTTGCATCATCTAGATGCAGGAAAAAAAATCATAAGCTGTTAAAGCCCATGTTTCATACGCAGACATAGTGTTTCACGGTCACTCAAATAGACGTTAAGAAGTGAATTAAACAAATGTTAGCTACAGTTATGGATACAGCATTCAAAGTAAGTTGGGAAAAGACCTACCTGGTATAGAACAAAATAAAATGCTTGGGAGTAGATTTGGATGGCAAGGCTGTCTTTGCAGGGGCTCCTCTAGCAACATGCTCACAACTTCAGACCAGCAATGGTGCGTGAGGTCTGCGTGAACCAGGTTGGTCTGTACTGCAGAAACCTTTGAGCCCCAAAACTTGGAATTCTTTGCAGAAACATCCCCACTGGCATTTCAGCAACGACTGTGATGGTCCCTCCCAACTGAGAGGCAGTAGTGGCTGTGCCAGTGTAGACAGTGCTTAAGCTAACATGGTAAATATGGGTGTAAAAGTCTTGTGTCAGCAAGAAGGCCGTGAATGAGGTTAGTTATCGGGGTGCTATTATCCAGCTCTCCAGCCATACTCATGGGGAAGGGCAGCAGCAGAAACAAATTATTGTGAATGTGTTTTGCTTTGTTAGGTAACTCAATCCCCTCACAGAATGATGACATTCAAGACTATCGCCCTGATCCTTGCAGCAAGAGTAAGAAAATGGGAGAGTATCTATGTGTAGGTTGTTGTGCCATACCTTAAGTTTATGATGATTGTTTTCCCTTCCCTATTTCTCAGATTCTCCTTTAAAAAACAAAAAACCCCAAAAACCTCCAAATCCCAACAAAACCGTGGTCCCATGCCGGCAAATAGTAAAGTCCTACCTGTTTCCAGGCACAGTCCAAGCTGTTGTGATTCACTCCTGTCTCAGAAGGTCCCCCTGGGTAACTTGTTTTGTTTCTCTTGGCTGCAGAATTAAGTAGAATTACGTTGATTAAAAGGAATTGGGAATATGAAATTAAAGCCTTCACATTTAGAATGGCACAATAACGTCCTCAAAAGAGCAAATAGTCCTGTCAATCTCAGGAGTCAGCTGAGAAAGAACTAAGGTCATCATTTAAAACAGGGTAGCTAAACTACATTAGTCTCTGTCTAGATCTTCATTTAAATGACTTAAGTTCAGTTTAGCTTGATGAATTCTCACAGGCTGAACTATGAATCTATGTACATAATTTTCTTACTTCCTTCCTCATCTCAATTTCAAATACATCTAATTAGAGGCACATTTGATAGATTTAGGGGGGTTTGTTGTTGTTGTTGTTCCTGTCCTCAGGCAAGACGAATCTCAACAAAAGCTGGCAAAAATATTACCCAGCTAGTATTCTGTTTCTAATCTACGTGAAACTGTTAAATGTAGACCGTACAAGCCATACCAGGCAGACCCGCGACCAGCAGAGCCACAATGCCTAAATAGTGACAGCCCTACAGCGCCCTTGAGCAGCCAAGGGTGCCTCGTCTCCTGCCGCCCGCCAACGGTGCCCCAGTAGCATCCTGACACTGTACTGCATATCAAAGTCTGTTCTTGCCCCAGAGCCATGTTAGTGTGATGAAGAAGGTGATTATTTCTACTCCAGCCCTTTAGGGGTAGTGGACAATTGTTTAGGAGATTTGAATCTGCCCTGGCTGGATGAAGCATGGGGAAAGCAGGGCCAGCGCTGCTGAATTACAGTGCTCAGACACTTCCATTAAACCTTAATGAGCAAAGAGTGCACTGGTCCAGTTTTACATGTTGCTTTTTCAGACTCACAACAGGACCACAAATCAGGTGGGAAGTAATGTAAATTCGAAACAGAAACGTGATTTTCATTCACATCTCTCGCATATGAAGTGGCTGAGGAAGAGAAGGGACTGGATGGGAGGCTTTAAAAATTGGGTGTGGAGATGGGGAAACCAGCAGGGGATTAGGGGAGAACAGAAACCTTTGCAGCTGGATTTCTTTTCCCAATCTTTGTTTCTGAGGTCCCAGAAATTTTCTCTTTTTTCCCCTTCCTGGCCAAGAATTCATTAGATTCCCTAATTTGCTAGGCTTTACGTTCATTACAGAAAAATCTGCCTGGTCTTTCTTGCTATTTCTTTTTCTTTCTTTCTCTTTTTCACCTACCATTTCTTTCTTTGTTTCTGCTTCCATCCCCTCTCACTAGTTTTCTTCTGTACTTTTCTTTCCTTTACAGATTTGGATTTCAAAAACCTGTGCTGACACAATATGGCAATACAGCTGTGCAGATATACTATACCAATACAGCTTGCTGTAGACTCTTTGCCTTCCCCAGAGGTTCTTGTGATCGGGAGACAACAGTCTGAACCACTGGGGTCACTTGCACAAGACGGCTTGCCAAGATTAGGTATTTTTCAGATGTGACTGTTGTGATTGCTGAAACTTTTGCTGTAGTCCCATTCTGTGCTACAGATAAGGATGTGTTTCCAGGTGCTGTAGCCCAGTAAATAAGAATGAATTGTATTGCAGATTTATTGCTCGTCAGTTAATATTGAAGTTTTGATCTCCTCCTGTGTTTTTTTCCCCCATACATTGCAAGAATAAAAATGCAAGCATTCTTGACTCAGCCTTATTCAAGCCCTGCCAATTGCATTAAAAATATCAACTAGGAGGGATACTACATTGTATTTTTGTATTTAAATATTTTATAAACATGGAGGTAAGGTTGCTACATCCTTCGTAGATAACGTGTAAGGTACAAAATATGCTTAGTTCCTTGCTCAAGCTGCAAACCCTGCTTTTTTCATTCTTTTGAAATGCAAGATTTAAAGGTTGTGGTGTTGGCAAACATGTCCGCTTTTAAGAGTCAGTGGACAGTTAACAGCAAATTACTTCCACGTTATACTTGGGCTAACCTCAGGTGGTGCACAGGTCTTGCCGTTTTTTATTTAGGTGCATGCTATTTTTGTTACATGCTTCTGTTCTCAATTCTCTGACCTCTGCATCAGGAACAGAAAATTCACTCTTTTCTCTGCAATAACTAGAAGAAATTTACAGGAGTTGCCTTTATGTCACTCATTTTGCTCTGAATAACCTGACGGGACCTGAGCGCACCCAACGAAGCAGGCAAGTACAGCATTTCTTTTGAAAATTCCAGACTACACATTAGTACTGCTGCAACTGTGAAATCAGTCACCCAAGAGATACTACAGACAGTGAGGTGATGCCGTTTCCTTATCCAAAAAAACAGAAAGATACGTAAAGGTCAGCAGGCACATAATTTGTAAATACATAAATTGTGCTCCCCTGGGCTAGTGCCTGATCCAGTTCAGGCACCCATCATCAGGTCAGAGAAATGTCATGCTGATGCACTCGTGGGACTTGGTTCATGGGGCAGAAGAGCTCAGTCCTATTTCTGAATTAATGCCCTCTTTCTGGTAAATATGAATATTCTTGTTAGTCTTGTGAGTCTCTAGCCCTTTTCTGGATCCTGCTAAGCTCTCAACTGCACTTTTATTTCATGACTATGAATTCCAAATTTATTTCATTGAGGTAATAAAACACTCTTTATCTGTTTCAAACCTGTTGCATTTCACTTTCTTATATGTTTCCTTGCTCTTCCATTAAATAGATACCCTGAATTTCACAATAATGTGCACAATCATATGTAAGTCCATCATATTTCCACCCATTCTTTTACTTAATTTCTTATTGGAATTCACTAATGAATTGGCATAGCTGTACCTTAACGATTTATGTAACAAACATGTGAAAGACATTTCAATGCTAAGAACTTCTGGAAACTTTGCCATTTTCATCTTTGCCATGATTTGTTGGGCTAAACTTTTACATTTCTTTGAACACAAAGAAAGTCTTTTTAGTCAGAAATATTTTTTTCTTGATGGCTCTATTTCTGCGAAATCTTAATAAATAAAACCTTGTTTAGGACTGCACTGAAGGAAATAGCATGGTTGAAATTGCAGAGAATAGAATGCAATTAAAGGAGGAATGAAAATTGAAGCTGTTTAGCTTTGGCTCAACTTGATTTTCAAGTTTCCTTTTTGGGACCGTTCTGTCAATATATCCAAATTCTTTCATTGTTATAGAAACCTCATGCAGACTTTTCCATACTATTATAAAGTCTGACTGTTAGAAGAAAAGATGTCGCTCTCTGAAGAACCATTTACTTTTGAAATCTTTCATTACAAAGAAATGAAATGTTTCTTCAAATCCAAAAGAATGATTTAAGTATACTTTTGATCGTCAAAGAAAATTTGTGCAGAAACTTCCGTGATTTTTACAGAGAAGAGACCCAAGTTTTATAGCTCCTAATGGCATACGAAACTGCGGGATAGGCAGATGCTTTTTGTTATTTGTGATCAATGATACTATTCTATTTACATACATAAATATTGGGAGGGAATGTATATTGCGTTGTTGATTCACATTTGTTTCTTTCCTCCTTGACAGACAATTAGAAACTTTTTGAGTTTCCTGAGGTAAAAAAATCTCAGGTTGGTGGTCTTGTTTTCAGCCTGGAGTGTCAGACTGGTTTCTTAGTCCTTTGCTTTAGAGAGCTATTGACAAGCATTTGAAAATCAGCACAGCGCAATTAGTGGGACAAAAGTTTGCAAGAAATAATGAGATAATCCCAAGAATGGAGTTTTACATGAGTGCTTGCAGATGTGATAAATCACATTAAATAGCCTTTCTGTGTTGAAGTTCTCTGCCTTACCAACTCCTTATGTTCTCTGAAACAGTTATTCCTGTTTTCAGTTTCCTCTCACTATGTTTAACTTCCTTAAGTGCATTGTTTTCCATCTCCAAGATCTTTCTTCTAAAGGCTTCCTTTTGAAAGTTGAATTTTTGACAAAGAAAACCAGTGCTGTTTGACCAGGGCAGATATGTCGTCTTGTTCTATCTCCTACCCTACAAGCAGAGGGTGTCACCCTTGTTCCTGACTTTAAAACAATCCCAGGTCTATCACTGTGACCTGAAAGGTACTTGATCCTCTTCAGTGGTGCAGATTATCATAAACATCATTTATACCAGTTTAATTTAGGCAGAAGTTAATGGAGGAGCAGGAATGTTCAAAGTACAAACTGTGAAGCAAAAAAGATAAAAACAAGGGAACATAAGTGGGAAAAAAAAAAGTCAGGAATAAGAAAAATGTCCGAGGAAGGCATCGCCTAGATGCATCAAGAAAAACCCCTCGTTGAGTAAAGAAGTGATGTTTCTCCTAAATTGTGTCACCTTTTTGGCCTTGCTGAGCCCACACAGCAAAGACCAGCACTGTCATTGCCAGGCATCTCCTCTCAGCCTTACCAAGGGATCCACGCAACTCGCCTGAAAAGGAAAGAACTCCCAAAGCCTTTTGGTGCTGCCCCCCCTGCCCATTTTATACATGTTTTGTCTGTTGATCTTGAAGATAAGCCTCGCTTCACCTCACCTCAAATTTCCATGGACATGAACAGTGGGGCTAAGGTTGCTGCACAACTCTGAGCAGCATTGCACTGCAGTGTTCCCATGAGAAGTTTGACATGCGATGTCCTTTGTACTCAATGTCCTAACACGGGGAGGCATTTAGTAGAATTATTAAGTACAAGCTAGGGTTCTCTTTGGTATGCCTATGGAGAATGATGTTGCAATTGTTAATACAACATTTGGGCTTTCCTCCTGGACCAAGTATTTTTCTGGAATGCAGCAGCTACATAGTAAAGCACATGTATGTTTCAAACAAGCAGCAAATTGGAGGAGAGATTCGGAAAAGCACACTTTTTTTTCCCAGGTTACTTTGTTGCTCCCTCTAAGCATGCTTGTTCAGGCTCTGAAGCTCTGGCCCGTTTGGCTGCATTGATCCATTACGCTGGGCACTTCAGATCTGTAACTCGGGTTTTGATTTCCAGCAAGCTGCAAGGCATTTCCCTCAAGGCTGCTCTGAATTTAATCTGAACTCATTTGGACACTATCCCAGAGAGAGTAAATAGCAAAGTTTATTTTGGGAATCCCAATCCAATGCCTCAGTCATAGGCCTTTGCAAAACTCTGCTGTTCTTTAATGAATAAATAACTTTAGTAAGGTTAACATACTGCCAGGATGACGTACCAGCCATGTGGCTTGGCAGCTATAGGTGTATCGATGTAGCTCTTGGGGGCAGAATCTGTACCTTGTTTCTGCTGGGATTTGTTGTGCTGCTTTCAGTGCAATCTTGTCATCTCAGCCCATAAATGCTTGTCCAGTTCCGTTGACAACCAAATCTGTGAGTATGTGTGCAGGACATGGGAAATGCTGTCACTCTGCAAGTGCCTGGGATAGTCATTGATGAGCAGGACTGTGAGACCATGAGTACGTCTGACATAGGCTCAAGTGCAGCGTGATCCAGAAGAGTTGCTTTCACAATCTCATGTAAAGCTCCCTAAAGGGAGCGGGAGACTTTCTCTTTGGTTCTGTGGGCTTTGGGTCAGTTTACACACTGTTTGAACTGGTTTAGTATATCTCAAGAGTCCCTTAGATTAATTCCTAAATTTGCAACAAACTCATGATCAAAAGTAAAGGCAGACAGAGATTAGAGGAGAATTTTGCTCCACCACACTATGCCATCTTAGCAGAGTCTACTGTGCAGAATCATGGGAACTGAAAAGTCCAGCAGATACTGTCACACAAGACAAAAGGCAGAGTTTCGGTGAGTGGTGCACCCCAAGGTGCCTCTCTCTGCTGGAAAGGAGTTCCTCTGGTTTAGCTGTGGACAACAGTTCACTTCCATCACACAGTTGTGGCAGAGCAATTGTAACTGTAAGGATGAAATAGCTCCTAAAATTGATATGATGTGCCTTACGCAAAGAAATTACAGGGCAAGGCATCCCTTCAGTGGAGAAACAGATCTGCCAGAGGCATGGGATAACTTGTGATTACAAGGGACTGGTGTTTTGGTGTCTCAAGGCCCAGCAACAGCATTTGATTTCACGGAGTGACAAACAGGCAAGAAGGAAGAAAGATGCACAAAATGAGAGCATATGTAGCAATCTGCAGAGCACAGCTCTGAAGAGGCACTGTGTTGCAGTTGTGTGATTTCCTCAAGACACAATATATGGGCAAGAAAGAACACGTTCCTTGGATCAAAGACATAAGCCTTGCCTGCACAGCCAATAGTAAAATGACATATATTTCACCATAGATGTACGTATGTGTACCTGTAAGTGAACACATGAACACCAATAATGCTAAAATAATGAGATAAGCTCTAAGCTAAGACTTGGCGTGAGAGATGTGGAAGGGAAACAAACCAAGTAGCCAACAGAGTCTGGAAAATATTTCCAAGCCCTCATAGCATCAAAGTGTCATGCAGCTCCCTGCCATCACCAGAAAGGTTCTCACTTTCCCCAGTACCAAGCCAACCAGAAGATTTTCTACTCTGCTGGGTAATAAAGAAGTCTCCTAAAGTGGGGCAAAGTACGTGATTCTTAAAGGCAGAGGACAGTTATTAAACATTTTTCTGATGAATGCAGTGGTCCTGTTTATGAAGATACAGACCTTATTGGGCTATAACAGAATAATAAAAATTAGCAAGTTGTCCTGGTTTGACCTGGTGCAGTATTCCATCCCATGCATGTCATGCTCGTAGTGGAGGTGGGGGATCACGGGGTCACTCCCTCTCCCTTTATGGCCAGGGCCTGAGGGCACTAATGGGCTCTGACGGCCCTAAGCAACCTCACCTGGTGCTTCCACCCACACCCATGGCCCAGGAGCCTATTTAAGCTCAGCACTGGGCTGGTAGCTGTGGTGTTGCTGTAAGTTGCTGCTCTCTGGCTCTATCCAGCTCCTTGTTTAAGCATCTGAGGAAGACTCTACCCCATTATTCTACTTTTGATCTTGAATCCAGCTCCTGCCTGCTGCTGAGTACGGTCTAGGACTTTCCTGGGGTGTGCCCTGCAGCACCTGGGTGATGTATTTGTCATCAGTGGTGGGTAGATTGGTATTGGTTTTGTGCATATTTGTATATATTTCATTATTACTTTTTCCTATTCTTATAATACATGATTATTGTAGTGAGATTAAAGCTGTCTTAACTTTTCCAACTCCTAAGTCTCTTTCCCTTTTCTCTTTCCCCTCGTTTTGGGAAGGGAGGGAGTTAACAAAGAGCGTCTGTCGTTTGTTTAATAGCCAGCCCAGTTTTAAACCATGACACAAGTTCTAAAAGTCATGTTTAAATTTGCTACCTTAAATGCTCATGACAGCAGAGATCCTATGATAAATAAGATGCTTTTTCTTGCAAGGGACGTGTTCTGCCTGGGAGAGGTCTCCATATCAGCCTGAGAAATATTTGCTAACGAGCAAATCCCACGAAGCAAAAAGGTGAGTGCTGCTTCTCAGCCTGTTTTGAGTCTCTCCTTTTGAGCTTAAAATCCACACAGGCCCCCTGAGAGCAGAGCGGTTTCATCTGCTTTCCTTTGGAAAGCACAAACACTACAGCTGCGCTCAGCCATTGCAGCAGTTTGCTGGGGAGGGATGGTTTCTGGGTGTGTTGCTCTGCAGCCAGGTGAGAGATCAGCACGACAGCCGCCGTGGAGGAGGCGGATCATGATGACTAACTCAGCTGTGAACTCTCGTGACTATTCTGTGAGGCTGAGACTGCTCCTAGCTCACTTACGAAGTTGGTAAATCACAACAACCCTTTAAATCTCAAAAAGCTGCTTTCTGTTTACCCCCTTTTTTCTGTCCCACGGACCAGGGATCTTTGGGGAGGGGGGAGAGGTTGAGAGATCAGGCTCTCTCGAGCTTTGGTTTTGATTTGCTTTGAGGTCGAGGTTAAAGCTGACACACTCTGACAGCCTCTTTTTCTAGTGCATGTTGAAAGCTATTGTTCTGCACTCGGGTGTGTTTCTGGGAAAAGTATTGCTATTGTTTGTTTTGCTGTCTTAACTGCTCCTCGGTAAAAATCAAAACGGAGAAAATTGGTGTCAATGATTGTATTGGGTTTGTGTGGCAAGGTTTTGGTAGCAGGGGGGCTACGGGGATGGCTTCTGTGAGAAGCTGCTGGAAGCTTCCCCATGTCTGACAGAACCAATGCTGGCTGGCTCCAAGACGGACCCACCGCTGGCCAAGGCCGAGTCGATCAGCGACGGTGTTAGTGCCTCTGTGGTAACATGTTTGAGAAAGGGAAATACTGCTGTGCGACCGCAACCGGAGGAGATGAGTGAGCATATGTGAGAGAAAACTCTGCAGACACCAAGGTCGGTGAAGAAGGAAGGGAAGGAGATGCTCTGGGTGCTGGAGCAGAGATTCCCTTGCAGACCACGGTGAGGCAGGCTGTCCCCCGAGACCATGGAGGTCCATGGTGGAGCAAATCCACTTGCAGCCTGTGGAGGACACCACACTGGAGCAGGTGGATGCCCAAAGGGGGCTGTGACCCTGTGGGAAGCCAGCACTGGAGCAATCTGCTCCAGAAGGACTGCAGCCTGCGGGAGGGACCCACACTGGAGCAGTTTGCGAAGAACTGCACACTGTGCAAAGGACTGCACATCGGAGGGACTCACGAGGGACCACCTACTGGGGGGGGACCCCGCGCTGAGCAGGGGCAGTGTGTGAGGAGCCCTCCCTGCCTGAGGAGGAAGGAGCGGTGGGGACATCTCTGGGGAACTGACTGCGCCCCCATTGCCCGTCCCCCTGCGCTGCTGAGGGAGAGCAGGGAGAAATACTGGGAGCAAAGTGGAGCCTGGGAAGGAGGGAGGGGTGGGGGAAAGGTGTTTTAAGATTTGGGTTTATTTCTCATTATCCTATTCTGATTTGATTGGTAATAAAGTAAATTAAATTAATTTCCCTGGTCAAGTCTGTTTTGCTCGTGATGGCAATTGCTGAGTGATCTCCCTGTCCTCATCTNGCCCGCATTGCCCGTCCCCCTGCGCTGCTGAGGGAGAGCAGGGAGAAATACTGGGAGCAAAGTGGAGCCTGGGAAGGAGGGAGGGGTGGGGGAAAGGTGTTTTAAGATTTGGGTTTATTTCTCATTATCCTATTCTGATTTGATTGGTAATAAA
>VZSC01000539.1:146343-157119 GCA_013398225.1 Steatornis caripensis
TAAATTAAATTAATTTCCCTGGTCAAGTCTGTTTTGCTCGTGATGGCAATTGCTGAGTGATCTCCCTGTCCTCATCTCAACCCAGGAGCCTTTTGTTGTATTTTGTCTCACCCTGTCCGTTTTGAGGAGCGGGTGTGATAGAGCGGCTTTGGCGGATGCCTGGCATCCAGCCAGGGCCAACCCACCACAAGGATGGAAATATAAAATGAGAAGAAAGATGAAATGGCTACATGTGGCAAGATGTATGGTTTACAACAAAGAGATTTGGCAATATACACTGAATCTTGAATGTTATTCCTACACAACTTCCACAGAAGATACAGCTCTGCAGTGGTCTGTATTTCTGTAACTGCTTGGGGAAAAAAAGTGTCATTTCAGTGCTTAACCTCCTGGGCTTCTCACAAGAATCTGGTGAATTACATGAAGACAGAGCAGAGCTTCTGAAAATGTTTATCTGCTGCCATAGCAACATAAGTTTCATCTCAAAACAAACTTGAAGAAGGTCCTTCTAAATTTTTGGCAAGTTTAAAGTTCCAGCTTCTTCCTGGTTTTCTCTTTTTTTTTTTCTTCCCCCCCCCCTGTTTGTGAAGGTGGAGTTGGTTTTGAGAACCAGAGAAATGCTGTTGGATACTAAGTACAAGATAAACCAGTACTAGAAAACACAGCAGAAGGGGTCATGCTCTGTCTGTGGGGCTGAGCAGAGGAAAAAAAAAAAATCAGTATGGATAAACCAAGCTGGTTCATAGCTGTGAGGAGCCGGGCTCTGGTGCAGGATGTCCATCTCTTTCTGCAAACTCATGGTGAGCAGCTGGCTTCTTACACCTTAAATACCTTAGAGTGGCAGACCCCGTGTTGGGCAGAATTGTAAACCAAAAGAAAAATACTGGTTTTGTGTTTATTTCCCCAAGACAAAGGACTCATAAAACGCAAAGTAGCAGTACCCTCTGTACTGGTAAGGCCACCATCGATTTCCATAAGAGCAAAAAAAATGCGTTGTACTGGGAAGATCCTGTGGGAAAACAACTACTTGAATGACAGAGGCAGGACAGCTGCAGAAGTTGAGCTAGCTGCCAGTTGCTTTCCTGGAACACCGATGTCGGGGAGAGTCTGTAAGTCTGCCAGCTCCATGGGCAAAGGTGATCAGTTCCTAAGTAAATAGGTAGCTGGACAAACTGTCAAGTAGAATGGGGTTATCCAAACTATATTTCTTCCAAAATAACATCCTGAAATGACAAAGTGCTTATTTAGATTTAAAATATTACAACTTATTGTATTTAAAAGGGACCTGGATCAAATGCTGCAGGGAATGAAAGCATTTGCCATATCTGATAACTGGCTGAGATGCTAATAGGTGAGAGAAAGTCTAAAAAAAATCAAACCCAAAAACCACACACACACACAAAAAAAGGAATGTAAAGAATTTGGAAAGAATTTTTAACAATAGTAAGCATCCCCATCCCCCTCCACCCAGTCTTGTTTTCCCTGAAGCGTTAGTTTAAGCAGCTAACCCTGGCAAGCAGGCTCTCCCAAAGTGTGCATGTGAGTCACAGTGACTATCGTGTGCACACGCTTTACCCGTGACACGTGCTGCCTTCTTCATCCCTCGTTGAAGAGTGTTCAGCTAACATGCATCACTTTGCACTTACTGTTGACTAAACTTTTAAACACAGAGTTATTGCAAGTTAGTGGCTGTGGTCTAGTGAACAGTAGCTTAGCAGATGTGAGAACTTGCTGCCATACCCTAAATTACTTGTGTGTCTGCTTTCCCAGTTCAGGTGTATGTCTCTGTTATGCACAAAAGCACCCTCTGAAATGTCTACATGTTGGAATACATCAATGAGAAAGCAGATGAAAAAGATAAAATTTTGAGGCAGAAGTAGGTAATGCTCCATTAGTAGCCAAGGATCACATGGATGGATATCGATATTCGTGGTTCACTGGTGTGATAGTTGTTACAGATCATCACAAGAACTTGTTATTGCAGGTACCCGGTATGAAATGACCCATTCATAAGAAAACATACAACGGGGAGTGTTGCACTGACATGATCCTATTACTGGCAGAAATACTGCTCTGGAAACAAGCCAAGTCTCTGCCTTTCAGATAGCATTAGCAGTTTGAGAACACGGGAAGCGTACTATCTGAGAGTAAAGTATCTCCAATTTTCCTTAAACAGTTATGTCTTCCTTTTTTCTGTAAGGACTCAGAGTTGCACATAAAACTCATTAAAATTACACAATATGTGTACTAAAGATATAGCAAGAAGTAATTTTGTGAAGCCAAAGATGATAACAAAAGGAAGTGAAAAATGTTCCCTTGAAAAAAAAATTGAGTATTGATTTCATTACCAGATGATGAATACCACTTGCTGGGAATTCTCAGATCTCCTATAAAACTGCATTGAGCTGCAATTTTTCATACTGAGGTTTAAAAATTAATATTGATGGCAAGTGCATGGGAAGGAGCTATGTTTTTAAGAAAACCTGCTATGGGTTTAAGCTGCAGAAAGCATTTGTTTCCTGCCTGCAAGCTAAAGTTCTCTAGGGAAGTATAAGATCAGAATGTTATTTTTACTTCCATCTCGGGTTCAGGTTTCCTGCAACGAGATGGCTTCAATTATCTCTAAAAGAGGATTTCTATTTTGTGATGTTAGAAGACTCTTTTTTGCTAGATTCTCCAGGAAGAATCTTTCTGTTGTTGCCTGTTCAGAAAGACTATAACTCTCGCTCTGGATTTTCCTAACTTCACCGTGTATTACAAAAACATGGGCAGTGGTCTGAACCCTTTTCCCTTCAATGCCACTTCAGGTAGAACAGGGAGATTGCGGGACAGTACCTGGGCTGAACAGAGACTGAATTAGCTGCACTCAGAGCCCTGGCAATGACTGTCTCAGATTCTGAGAAGCTGTGTTAGTTTGAGCTCTGCCCAGTGCCCTGCCATGCACCCATCACTTCAGGTTCAAAGCAACTGCCCCACTCTAGGATCTGTGCCTGTGGATCAGACCTGAAGGAAACACACGGCTGAAAGCACAGGATGCATCCCCAAATGGTCGGAGTGACTCTACAGCTTTGTTCCTGCATCTCTCAGGGCAGGAACTGTCTTCCTACATGTTCGCAGAGACCACACAGTGAAAAAGCCATGCACGTGAGGGAATCCATCTAATGGATTACCCTATGGGTCACCACCGTGCATGGATGCAGTCTTGGGCACCTCCAAGCAGCTTGGTTGGGCACCTGGCATCCAGCCAGGGTCAACTCACCATGTGCTTGTTCATCTCTGCAGGTGGAGGAAACAAGTTACAGATTGTGTTTAAAAGAGAGAGATGTGCAAGGGAAAGGCAAGAGTCAGAGACAAAAGAAATACACTTCTCAGAAGTTACCAGTGATCTGATGAGCCAAACATGACTTTTGTATGTGGGCTGTATTTATCTCTGTCATTGGTTACTAAGCCTTACCATTTACTGTGGTTTGGTTTATTCACTGCGGCGGCAATAATAGAAGTCATAAATTTAGTCATGAAACACAGGACTGTCTATTCCTTCTAGAAAAAGGGAGTGATAACAATAGACACTGAACTGAATTTTCTCTCCTCCTGGCAACAGAATTAAGTAACTTTGGGACAGCAGACTGCTTACTGCAAGAGGCAACAAACTTGAGTCAACTTATTGGTGAAAGCTTTCAACAAATCAGGGATTCCCAGTTCCTCCTGTACAGAACAGACACCAGGAGCTTCTGGCCCTCTCAGACACCTCTTTCAAAACGGTCCCCTGCTGTCTGCTCGCTCTCCTGTGTTGTCTGTTATCTTCTGCCCGGTGCCTGTGCCCTTGAGTTGCAGCACAAATCTGTGTTAGCCTCATCCACTTGAACTGTTGTAGCAACTGCTACTGAGATTAGAAAATCTTCTGAGTTGTCTCCTGAAAGGGGACAGGATTCACTCCGTGTTGGAGGCTCAAAGAGAGTGCCTGCAAACAGCAGGGAAGTGTTGAACATCAGGATCCCTGGGCTCTCCAGCCTGTGGTTCAGGAGAGATGTGCAATCAAGAGCAGAACAATAGCCACAAAAGCAGTGTCAGTGGAATGTATGTTTGAAAGGCAACGGAACTGAAGGGAAATGGTGCAAGATGCTTTAGTGCACGGGGTTCCCAACTCTTGGTAAGCTTTTCAGGGGAAAGGGGTATGTGGGAAGGGATTTTTTTTCTTCTCCAGTGCTGCTGGCAAAGATGTGCTGCTCATGGAACAGAGAGAAAATGGCTAAAACAGTAATATGGACACACCTGCCAGAATTCCTGAAAGCCAGGCTGTCTCCTGAGGGGTTTCATCACAGCCAGCCTCTTCGCTAAGTCCAAAACCTGTCCCTTCACAAGGGGATGATTCAAACCAGCCTCCTGGACCAATTTATTTCAGAGCACTTCAAATAAACACTCTTTTTCTGCAAGGCTCAGGCCCAGCCTTGGTTGTGACTGCTGCACCATAACTTGGGAACTCAGCAAATCTGAAATACGCACTCAAGGGTGCTTATAGAGAAGGAGGCCACAGAGCACACTGCCTTCTACCAGTGCAAACCTCGTAGCTTCTTGGAGCAGATTTTGGTAGCTAAAGAGCTGATCATTTTGAAGATGTAGACGGGGATGGGTAAGTCTTCCTGATGCTTCATTGAAAGTTAAAATCTATTGCGTGGAGTGGAAAATGCAGGAAAATGAGAGTGCCAGTGGGGTGTGCAACAAAGCAGCAGCTGTGTGTGAGTCGAAGCTTCATAAATCTCCAGGCATGTTTCCGCTGCCTTGTCTATGTCTATGTCTTTGGATGACTATAGATCAAGATCAGGGTATTCAGAGAAAAAATATTTCTCTCTCCTGAAACCTGGGTTCCTGATCTCTGTTTTCTTTCACACTTGGCTCGATGTAAATAACAGTATTTAATACCAAGGCAGATGCTTACTTGTTACGAATCTCATGGATTTTTTACCATGAAACACACACTTGTGGGAAACCTCAGACTGTTCTTCGAGAGTCCAGAGTTTTCCAGACAGCTGCGCTGTGAAGATTGCAGTGCTACTGGCAGATGCAGGAAAAGGGGTGTCTGGTTCCCCTTTCCACCTAGTGTGTTTCTTTTCTGCACCTGCATCTTTATGTTCAAACCAGATAGAGCTGGGAACTATTTTGTATTTAGTTTCATATTTGTAGCTCAAAGACAAAACCCATTAGATGGATGGTCAGAAATCTTGGGCTATTTAAAGCCCTTAGCCTTTCCCTTTGTAGAGTACCACGTAGCCACTAACAAGGCTGTCTCCTCTGGTCCAGTTACTCGAGGATGTTGCTCATTACTTTCTTTGTTTTGTTTTGTTTTGGTTTTTTTTGAGAGTGGTCTCACTTGTGCCTTTCTTACTGTTTTTTCTTTGTGACTGGTAATCTGTTTTCTGTTTGGCTTATTGCTGTAAAACAGAATATTTTCTCAGAAACTGTATTAGACACGTGCCCATCATCTGCTGAGAGAAGAGAGAAGCACCAGCCAGAGTCGCACTTACTCGTCATGTCCCTTGCTGGAAAGGGAGTTTAGCTTCTGCAGTTAAATAGGGCTAATTCTGGACTTACATACATACTATATAGCATAGATGAGAGAAAGGGAGCATTGATACTTGCTCTTTATGGATTTGGGTTTCCTTCAAACATTGAGCTGGGAAATAGTTTTGGTCTTTCCCTTCTGTCAAACCACAGTCACTGAGCTGACTGCAGAGAACTTACTGCTGTGAGAGCGTGTAAAGATAAGAGAGGGAGGGAGACATGAGGTTGCCTTTGGCATTCCCTCTTCCAGCAAGCTGCAGCAGGATCATACCTACAATTAGGGCTACCAGGAAACCATGATAACAGCTGTAGGAGCGGCTACCACACCATGGGTTGGAGACCCATCACCTCCCAGGTCAAGCCAAATGCACATGTGCTTAGGTAGCTTGAATGCTCCATGACAGAAAGGTCAACTACTCCTTCACAGGTGGTTTTGGTGCTGAAATTTGGTTCTGCCAGATGTGTGCTTAGCAAAGCAAATGCAGTCATGGTTGTCCTTACAGAGAGTGTTCTGGGAAATCTTTCTTAGCTTTCTTGCAGAAGTATAGGCTTGTGTATAAATCCCCGGATTTTTAGCTCCTCCTGACTTTTGTTCCTCTGGTGATAACAGGTAATGAAATCGCTGTCAGTTGCCAAAGATTAGCGTGTTGTTAAAGCGCTAGGTTTAGCAACTTGGCTATGTCTAGGTCAAATCAAGAGTTATATCTCTTATGCCAGAGTTTAGCCATAGCTATGCCCTGCATGCTCAGGTTGTAAATGATCTTTGTGCATTTCTTTTCATGTTGCTTCTAAGAAACAGAAGCAGCATTCTGGGACCAACACAAATTTTAATTTTTTTAGTATCTTCTAGACAGATTGGCCTGAAATTAGGACTCATAAGGCAATTTCATGCAGCTAACAATCTAAAAATATTATTGTTGGTAAAGAAAGACATGTCTGATCTTCATCTGAGACACATTTATCCTGTTTCACTGCATAGCTGAACCATCTGGCAGTTCTGCAAAGCTATTTTTCACATTTCAGCACCTTCCTTCCCTCAGATCCATCTGAATTCTTGGCTAACTCAAAAAATGATCACTGCCATTTTTTTTAAAACTGCCTGTTTGTCAGAGTTCGTTCTCAAGGAGTGCTGACCACTTTGATGTATCTGCTACAGGGGCTGTGCAGCACCAGCAAGTCCTGCAGCGATAAGCACAACCTACACATGTGCTTAGGAACAGGCTCTCTTCCGACGCGTTCGTAACTCCTACAGACAGAAGAGGTGACAAGGAAAAAGCACAGAAGCAAAGGCCCAAGTTAGCAATGATATTCAGGTGTCTGAAACTAATGGGAATCAGGCACTGAATATCTTCTCATTGCCTGGGGCAAAACAAAATCTCAGCAGTCCTGAGATCCTTCAAACCTTGTTTAAGCCCTGCCCAAGTTTCCAAAAGTGAACTTTCGCACGCCACCTGCATTTCCACAGCACTTGCTGAGCCAGAGGGAATGAGAGAGATCGCCAGTGGTAAAAGCATTTGCCTCAGAAATCTGAGAACAACAGCCTCTGCTCGAGTGGCTTCAATGTTTTATGCAATGTAGAGCAGCTTCAAAAGCAGCTACAGAATACCCTGCTGTCCACTTTGCCCCATTACTAGGGTGTGCACTGGAGACACAGCTGATGAGAGTTCAACTTGGTGCTCTGGAGGAAGAAATGAAAGTGGGGACCGTTTGCTTTTCCACAGTCCGGGTGCTCTGGGTCTACCTTTGTGGGGGACAGAACTGCTGCCTCCTGGTCATATCATGTTGGCTGGGTTGCAAGGCTCCTGCTCTGCATGTGTGCTGAGTCAGGATACTGGACTTCTAACCTGAGGGTTCCATCAGGTCCAGCTTGAGGTAATTTTCTTCATATTGTACAGAGAGGCAAGGGATATGAAACCCAGAAAGTGATGTGATGCTTCCTCTTCCGCAAGGCGTCTGAACGCCTTTCAAGATGGCCTCAATGCCATCAACACCTCATAGCCCAACTCTTTCCTCCTGGCTCCTTGTTTCTAAAGGTTGAAAAGCAATGTGAGGAAGGACTTAGACCCAGGAACTGTCAGAACAGTTGTGTAGCCCCATGAAAAAGCACCGATATACTCGTTCCTTGTTTCCCGTGGGCACCAACAGCCTCATAGTGGCAGCATTATTTGCTCTCAGGACCAGTTAAGTCATTGTATGAAGCAAAAAGTCTCTATCACTGTCTGAGATTGTATGATGCTATGTGCAGTCACACAGGGAGTCTTAAAAGTCTTTTTTTTGATCATCCATGACAGTCACTATCAAAGCACTGGAGTCTATCAAAACGTGTGACTAATGATGCTGTTCTCACGTTACCCAAATCAGCTCTTTTGTAATTTACTGAATGGATCTGATCCTCTCTGTAGATTTGTTGTCATCATTAAGCTAAGGCATTTGCTTTTAAATGAATACCTGTGAGCCTTCCAGATGTACGGATCTGAATAGTCTCTCTCGCCTTGTGAAGGAATGGTATTTCCAGCTTGCTGCTGTTATATTAGTGTTGGAAATAAGATCAAGGAATCAAATATTATTTTGGACTTTTTCATTCTTAAATAATTCACAGAATGAAATCAGAACCCTACTGCCAGATTGATGAAAATTAACTTCAACTTAGGGCCAGCAATGAACTTCAGGATGTCGGAGGCAAAGCAACTTTATCACTTTTCTGTAAGCAATGCCATGATATGCCCAGAATAGCACTTTTTTTTTTTAACCACAAAATCAGAAAACTATGAAAAACAGGTTTCCATTTTTCTGTCATGACTATACAGAAATCCCATTTAGGAATGTGGATGAGTTGCACAGTGTAACTTAACCCAGCTGACTGCACCATTGTTTGAAAACTTTTCCTAGCTTGTACAGTAATGTGCTAAATAAAAAAAGACTGCACAGCACTTTTACTAATCCCTCTGATTTTTCTACCACAGCCTACTGCACATTTCCGTTTGTACAATTCATGCTGATATTAGTTACCTCGTCTGAATGGTACATTTGTCCCTGCAGAACTTCCGTTGCAGATGCAGTTATAATGGCATTTAAGGGAGTATCTTTGGTCTGTGTGAGATGGTGGATTGCTTGAAATGGGTTTTTAAAACCCACTCAGCATCTGCCTTTTTAGAGGAAGAGAGATTTACTTTGACTGGGCCTAAGTCAATTACTTATAAATTTGAGACCAGAAAGATAAGCTGCTGCTTAAGTGAAATATATGCATTCGCAAGATCTGGGCCTATGTGACAGTGCAGAAATGGATCTAGTTGCTTTCTTTTTTTTACCAGGACTTTGAATTCCAGAACTGAGATTCAATTTGGTTCTGTCAACACTTAAAAACCATGTTGATTCATATTGTCAATTATCACTAATAGGTATGTGTCAACTTCCAGGTAAGGGGCTACAATGAGAAAATAATGTAAAACATCTTCTCGCGTCTATCCATTTTCTTCCCGTCTTTGCGTGATCAAAACTTGTGACAGAAGGTGGCATTTTCATCAGATATGTAAAAGGTTGCTTATGGTCTTGTATCGTTTCTAGACATCTCTGACATTCTTAGCCACATGTAACTTTTTGAAATACAGACATAGAACAGAGTGTTCTCTGGCATTGAGGACTTACTCGTTGTATAAATTGATGCAATTAAAATCTTGTGTACACATGGTGGTGTTCTTGATCAAACCTATTGACAATGTTTCCTGAGTGAGATGCTACTCAAGAATAGCAACGGTGTTTTAAATGCTTTTGATCTCAACTAACCCTCAAGTGCAGGAGTCTTAAGTGAAAAAAGTGACACCCCTGTGAATGTGACTGTCTTGCAGGTGGTTTCTGCACCTCATAAGAGGAAAGAAGGCTGATGGAGAGAAGTAGTATTGATGCAATTTTGCTTATGCACAAAAAAAGACACAAAGTCCCCTGTTCCTATGTATACAGGAGGAACTGAACATGAAGCATGCTCTTGTCTTTCAGGACCAAGTCTTGTTTCACCTGCTCTTTCTCAACCATATTTAGAGTTTGTCTGGGCTGTGTGTTGTTCAGTTTCCTGGGTACTTTTATAATGCCCAAAGGTGTGTCCCCTTTTTCTCCTCCTATTATCCATCTGTATTGAAAACAGTAGCTAGCAAAACCTCTGTTTACATATTACTTCATTCTTGAATGTATCTGTCTGTGATTTTTTGTCATGCAAAGCAATAGGAGGGACAGCAACAGCATGTGCTTTAGGTTTGCAGGGAGCTCCTAGAAAGGCTTTAGACCATGGCTACAAAAGCTACCAAATCAGGTAAGCAGAAATCTGACTACAAACATTACAAGGGCTGTGGTTCCCAACCTGAGAATTTCACACACACCGAACCAAATGCTTATTTCAAAGCACACTCTGCAGTTATCCAGGCAGAAAGTTTAGAAAACTAAGTTGTGACATAGGAGAGTCAGGCTCTTTACATCCATGGTTTTCTGTGGATTTCGAGTACCTGAGTTGTTTAACACCTGGTGAAAATATCTGGGAACGCCAGGTTCAAAATAGGGGAGTTGGAGACAGGAGAAGAACTAAGTCCTGTCTCGCTCCTTTCTTCTAAATAGTGAATGGGGTGTTTAAACTTTCCTTCGCAAGTAATAAGCAAGCGGTTTCGAGCGCAAATCTCTGCATTAGCTGTTTCTGGCAGCTTGGAACCGAGAGCTGGCTAATCTTCCAGTGTTCTGGAAACAAAGGGCTCTGAGCTCTACCACGAGCCACCATGCTGCCCTCTTATCCCCTCTCCCAAACTAGGTGCAGGAGAAACGGAGCGACACTCCTGCATGGCGGCGCAAGAGCAGTCGCTGCCGAAGCCGCCACAGAAGCCAACCGCCGGACACGCCTGGGCCGTTTCCGACCCGCAGGCTCCGGCTCGAAGCAAAGCGTTTTGGGTGCTGTCTTCTTTCGGGGTGCGCTACTCGGGGCTGGTCCTCTAGCGCATTATGCGTTTGTTTATTTTGGTGAAAACCCCAAAACCAAGCACCACCACCACCCCCAGCTCCCCAAAGGCCCTTTTATTAAGTCTGCAATTCCTGCAGCCTCGCTGTTTTCCAAAGCTTTGTGACTCTGCCAGGGGAATGACAACAACCATCGGGTTTTGGCGTGCTGGCCCTTCAGGGCAGGGCAGAGCAGGGGCTCCTGTCCCGGAGCCGCTCCGCCGGGGCCGGGGCCGGGGCCGGGGC
>VZSC01000539.1:161695-200478 GCA_013398225.1 Steatornis caripensis
CGGGCGCAGGCGGGGCCAGGCTGGGCGCCGGCGCCTTCCCTGGGAGCCTTCCCGGCCTGTGTGCGCTGCGGGGCCGCGCCTGGCCCGCGGCTGTGGGCTGGCCCCGCGTATCGCGGCGAGGCCTACAACTCGCCTGGAGCTCCCCGTGTTCTGCCGGTGCCCGCCTCTGGTAGAGGGAGGGACGGGGAGGAAGGCAGATTTCCCCGCCACCGCTTCTCTTTCGTGCTCTTCTGAGGCTGCGTAGTGTTTAGCCAGTTTACTTACCACTCGCTCGTTCTGGAGCTTTAGTATCTTGTCTTTTAACCCGGACAGCTAAATAGCTACATCTTGGCAAATGATACCTTCAATTTTTCTGGATCTGATGATGTTTGCTTAGGCACGCTTCAAGGAGAGTAGGTACCTCTGTCTCTGAGAAGTTTTTCCAGTGTTGTAGATGCCATGTGTTGGCACCTTTACCAACCTCATTTCAATTGCTCTCATGGGGAAAAGGAAAGCTTAACGTACACGAAGTTATAAGCACCCTGATGGATGACTGTAAAGCCTGTGGGAAACTGCACTGGCTGAATCCATGAGATGGCTGCTTTTGGTCTTTTATCTTCTCTCTGGTGCTCAAAATACCTGTGTGGCTTGTTTCCTTCTGAGCAAAGTGATCGCTCTAGCCTCGGAGACAGGCAAGTCATAATTTGTCCTACGTAATAAAGGAGAACTAGTGTAATTACTAATTATTTTAATGACAGCTGAGACTGACTTATTCAGTTACTTTAACATGTGAAATGAATGTACTGCCCTTTTATGCCTAATTATGTCCCCGGAACTGCAGTTCTAGTGTCTAGTTTGCACTCTGGTTCAGATGCTTTCTGTCTCAGGTGATCATGGGACCGTACAGCAGTTCATCTGGAGTTTCCCAGTTTGTGTTTAGTTTAAGTGTCAGTAAAATTATTTTTCTTGCATAATGCTTTTGTTCTGACATTGAGGTGATGTCAGGAATATCTAGTGTAGTAAAGTTACATCTCTGGATTGCTTTATGTAGTAGACTGACAGAGAATAAAAATGGTAGCAGATATCACAGTTGAACTGTCACTGTTAGATCTTCTGGCTAGTGTGTGTATGAGAGTGCACATGTCTTCCAGAGCTTCTGTGTATCTGGTTGTTAGAAGCCAAATAGCTTGTTATTGACATTAAGCTGGTGAAACTTTTTAAAGCCAACGATCCTAGAAAGTTGAGGAGGATGAAGACAATCTTAAACTAATATAGATGCTGCAAAACTCTTGTTTTGTTGCATTGGACTGTAGCTTAAAATTTTCAGAGCTGTATACAAAACAAAACTGCCTGGTAGAAGCATCTACTATTGGAGTGCTGCACAGAAGTGTGGCACAACAGAGGCAACACAGGCCCTATTTGCAAGGAGAAGCAGTCCATTAACATCTACTTACTTTATTAAAAATCCTACTATATATATATAATCCTACTAGATACCTAAAAGTTCTTCCAGCCGTGTAGTTTTATGAAGCTCTGGGAAATAATATTAGAGAATGCTGTGTTTCGAGCAGCCAGAGGGGTTTGGGTGCAGATTGGTCTTAATAATTTTGCACTCCATCGTAGACATCAACTCATTGTAGTATAAGGATACCTGAGCTAACTTTATCAGTGCAGAATTGCTATCTGCTTTGTAGACATGCCAGTGTTTGTTCAGACTAATGAAATGGGATTTATTTGAGACCTCTGTTAGAATCCCCGGCATTTGCCACTGTCACAGCAGTTTAGAGTAATGTTGGCTTCTGTCTTGAGAGTTGCGTTTGGACTATGAATCCTTGGTTTTGTTTCTTTTTCCTGCCTCTCTTCTTTCACTTGCTCATTTTTTGTAAGTTGAGATTTTGACTGTGTAGGCATTTGAAATGATGAGTAGGTCTACAGAAGAGAAAACCCCGTATGGGAATTTGGCTCTGAGAGCAGAAACAAGATGGAAGTTTGTAACCGTTTCTACACAGGAAAGGCATAAGTGTATTTGGGCTGGGGGCTACAGTGTCTTCAGTAGAGAGGGCCTGCAACTTTGTAGTTTTCCAGTGCTTAAATGGTATCATAATGCTTCAGCTAATCAAACATGGTGGGTGAAAAGGAATGAAGCAACTTCTGAAATGTCTAGCTCAGGCAAAATGCAGAATAGCCTGGTTATCAGGCTGGGTAGTTTATATCGTGTCTTGTTGAAGCATGTGTGACCTAAGACTCCTGGTTAGTTTTCATTGAAGCCCTTGAACAAAATGTTTCAGGCATAGGCCTCCATCTAGGGCTATGGAACTCTTATATTAGTTTCCTGAGAGCAATTAGCATGTTATGACTAGGTCTTAGGTTTGCAGAAGCTTGGCTTGACCTGACTGGATGGAGTGGACCTTCAGAGCGCAGCTCTCTTCAAGGCCAGCTACATTGCTTTAACGCTGAAAAAACAGTCTCCTGCATCCAGAAGTTGTCCGTTTGTGTTAACTTCAATTCAGTGTGGTACTACTGAAGACACGTCCTGTATCTTGTAGACACAAGACATGCTTTATGGTGGTTCAGGATGAAAGATGTCTTTTTCTTTGTAAAGAGAAGAGTGATTTGGAGCAGGTGGGCTGGTTCCTTCTTAGAAATTATTATACCTGATCTAAGCATAATCTTATGTTTGCTGATCATGTGAGAAGATATAAAACTCTTCAGACTTGGGAAGCTTCTTCATTGAAATGAGTCATGATTTTGAAAGTGGTGTTCATGTGCTTGTTCCCAAAGCTGTGGACTCTTGCCGATGCAGGCGGCGTTCCTTCTGTTCCAGCAGGCTGTGGAGGTTACAAGAGGAAGCCAGCAGACAGTGTAACTGGTTGTGCACATTCTTTGATTACTGTGCGTTATAAGAGCATGATTCATACATGTATCTGACTGAGCATTAGAGGGAAGCCTGCTGGCAGAACTTTTTTGAAAAATATTTCTAGTGCAGTGTGTACAAGTGGACACGCTTCAGCAGTTTGAAAGCCTCAAGCTTCAGAGTCCCATATATGCGGGCACTTTTGTGATGCTGTGCTTCAAACACCCATACGTGCAGTTTACTGCCTTTCAGTAAAGCCTTTATGAAACATGTAAGTTCCATAAAATTGGAAGAATATCACAAGAATATCATGTAGGAGAATGAGAAGTGCAAGGAAATATTGCTTCATGGAGGGAGGGAAACTGCCAAACTTACGGCTGTAGCAAAACAAGAAGTTGGAGAACTGCTCCTTTGACAAAGGGGTGGTATTTTCATGAGTGAGGATATACATGATACTGAATTTTACCTATCTGTGATAGTTAAAATTACTAGATAAGAAAAACTGGAGAAAGAGTCTCATTAAGTGCCTACAGTTATTTGATATATTAAATATATACTGTGGTGTGAAAATATGGCCAGATGTATGTACCAAAAGTGGCCAATAGCTTTGATGTCAAACTTGTATCTTAGTGAAAAAGTAAGAAGCATTCCTGAGTTGGAAAACTTGTGTGTTAAATATCTCGAATCTGCAGATGATGAGTAGGTTAAAAGTGAGTCGTGGGGTTAGTGCCTTTGTGACACTCAGACCAGATGAATTAAGCTTCTTTGCTGGCTAAAGAACTCGTTAAGAGCTTTTAATCACTTGGTCTCTGAGATTCAGTTTCCCACCTATGGCAGAAAAGGATGAGACCTTTGCTACTTCACAGTGTTGAGAGCTGATGCAGGTCTTGCTGTGTCACCAGCCACTTCTAGGTTTCTCCCTAGTCCAGAGCGTTCTTGTCAGTAGAGTTGTTGGTTGATTTCCAGATGTATCAAAGGGCGAGATTTATGTGTCTTAAATGGAAGGAGAAAGCGAAACTGATACGTGATCAAGCTCTGATGTATAGGTGTGCTGAAATTTTTTTCTGATGCTGAGTGGTTCGGTGATAGCTTCACATAGTCTCACTTCAGAATTTGTGTCCATGATGATAATGAAATGGAGAGGTAGCTGTTAGCTAGTCTGTCAAAGATTTACAGCTTTAATATGTTTTCAGATGAACTAATACGTACATGGCAGGAAACTTGGGCTATCCTAGGAAAAGCAGCAGAAGCTCTGAACTGTCAAGCTGTCTTCTGTCGTAACTGGTCACATCAGTTATGCCTTGCCACAAGATCTGTGATGTTTTTAGAGAAGCCTATGTAATCACTGTTTTGAGTCAGATAACTTGTATTACGTTGTGACGGAAAAATACCTACTTGAGGTGAAGCCAAGGAACAGTTTGGGTAACTGAAGGAATGTTGAGAGAAACTTAAAAGGTGTTATGAATATGAAATGGCAAGTGATTATTATGCTGCTAAGGAACTCTTGACTTTTACAGATGATTTTTGATCCCACTATGAGCAAGAAGAAGAAGAAAAAGAAGAAGCCCTTTATGCTGGATGAGGAAGGAGGGGATACACAAGCGGAAGAGACTCACCAATCGGAAACAAAAGAAGTTGAACCAGAGCCAACAGAAGACAAAGATGTTGAAGCAGACGAAGAAGACAGCAGAAAGAAAGGTAAAGGGAATCCACACAGATAAGCTCTCAGAGGTAGTCCCTCTGTATTTTGAGACTACAGGCCACATTTCAAGAGTTTGGCATCACAGCGTATAGTGCGGGGGCCCTAGTTTGGTTAGAGGCTTGTGAGTAATACTCTGCTGCCTGTTTGGAGGGCATGGATCCCTCCTGCTTGAAGTCATGTTCACAGACATCCAGCAGGCTACCAGTGGCTTATGTAAATTCCACTTTCCTGACTCAGAATCTTTTGTGTGAGACAATAAAAAGAGAATCCCTAAAACAGCTAGCATGAAGTTTTAAATCTTCCACGTGCAGTTGTTGCAATAATTCCACAATTATGGCTGGTTTTAATTTGAACAATTAAGCATTAGTGTAAACAACAGAAATATGGTTAAAAGGGTTTCTAGTTTTTGGACAACTATCAATGTGATAACTAGAGTGTTCTTTGGAATCTTTCAGGGAATAAGCCTATGATAGGGTATATAACCTTGCTTTTTAAATTGAGGCCAATGTCATTTCAAGATTACCTGATTACCTGACACTGTTAACTTAAATCAAGTTTGTTGATAAAATTGGCTCTGGCAGTAGTCCGAAGAAACTATACCTTCCTGCTGCAGTTTCCTTTTCATTTTTTTCAAGCATATCTATTGCAATGGCAGAAGTGGCTAGTTCCTCTTGTACAGCAGAAAGAAGATTAAGCGCTTAAAAAACCTCCGAAAATGCAGTTAGAAGATGCAGAAACTGTAAAATAGTACTGAGGTATTTGGGAGTAGAGGGGAATGACCTCTTTAAAACCTGAAGAGTATCTGTACGGGCTACAGATCATTGCTTATGTCTTACTGTGATTTTTTTGAAGATTTGGATGTAAATTAGAAACCTTAATGTCTAAACGGTTTCCACAATTACACTTCTTTTGACAATCCTTTGGTTTTTAGATGCAACAGATGACCTCGATGATTTAAACTTCTTCAATCAAAAGAAAAAGAAGAAAAAAACAAAAAAGATATTTGATATAGATGAAGCAGAAGAAGGTGTAAAGGTTTGTTTACATAACTAGGCCATCATGTCTATGGCTGAAAACTTTCTTGCTTTCACTTTCTCAGGATTGGCAGTACAGGAGTTGTTTCAAGTCTGTCATTGTGTCTTAGTGCAGTTAATAATGAAACTTAACATTTCACTGTGTCTTTCACGTTATGGTAGGTTCTGCTGAACGTGTTGCTTTTGCAGGGCTTTTTGCCCAGAAGTGGAAAAATCTGATCTGCACAGGGAGCAAGTAATTCTGCAGTCTGTAGTAAGGATTGAGTAGCATCAATGTTAATTGTCTTTTGGGGTGAGAGAAGTAAATGGATATCAGAAGCCATGCACAGAATAGTCCTTAAAGGTCAGCCTTTCAAATAAAGGGTATATATCTGCTAAGAAATCTGTTTTTACTCTGTTTTAGTCTGGTTTTTTACTCTCTTTTTAGTCACTCTGTATAGTGTGATGTTGTTCTTCACTGACCAGAAGATAAAAATCTAGCCGTATTTCATGGCAGTAGTGCAGCGCTCACTTCAACATCCTTTCGTTCCATTCTTATCTGTTATGTTTCAGGATTGTGGAGGATATTGCCAGTATTCATCTAGTGTAGTGTGCTACTAGTATTACTGGTAATGCTGCGCAGTCAAGATTAGTGTTTAACATTGTAAACTATAGTGGTGTTACTACTTTGCAGGACTTGAAAATTGAAGGAGATGTGCCAGAGGCAGTAGAACCTGAAGATGACCTTGATACCATGCTGGGCAATAAAAAGAAGAAAAAGAAGAACATGAAGTTTCCAGATGAAGATGAGATAATGGAGAAGGATGAAAGTAAGAGTATAACCTTGCTCTACGAGTCATTGAAAGTGAAATGTAGTCCATGTTGTAGGTGAAAAAGTTCTGTTCGAGTGCCTTTTTTGTTTCAAAGTTCATTTTGTTGCCATTTACCGCTAATTACTTATCAGAAAAATGTTCTGTAAAAGCACTCTATAAATTTGCCATAAGTGCTGGTGTCCCTTGTTGGCAGACAAACAGAGAGGACTTGTGTCTGCGTCTTCTTGGAATCCACTTTGATGTACCTTTTAGAAACGGTGTAAGCATGAGGTTAAAGAATGTTTCTTTTCTTCTTAATAAATCCCAAACAACTTTCTTTACAGCTTTTGAGGATGAAGATAGCAAAAAAGATGATGGAATTTCTTTTAGCCTTCAGTCAGGACCTGCGTGGGCAGGCTCAGAAAGGGACTACACATATGATGAGGTAATGTTCAAAAGACTTTAAAATATTTTCCATTTTTATAGAAAATGAGTAGAGCAGAGTCTTATGCTTGTATGTCCTATTTCTAACTTAAAGGACTTCTAGTCAGAAGCTTGCAAACAGAAAAATAACAGAGCACATCTATCACAGTTTATTTTCATATAGGGCAATATTAGTGATTGTTAAAACACCACTGCAGATAGGCTGAGGTACGAGTAGGTTATGAAGTTAACCATTGGGAAACAGCTTTTATATTTTGCATTTATCAGAACATTTTTTTGAGTGTGTGTTGAAAGGCACATGGAGAAATGCTAATGGGCAAAGACGGTATTTTAGAAGTGATGTACTTCATGTGAGAAATGCAAGATATTCATGTTGATGCAAATCCCTTTTTTTGCAGTTGCTCAATAGAGTATTTAACATCATGCGGGAAAAAAACCCAGATATGGTAGCTGGAGAAAAACGAAAATTTGTCATGAAGCCTCCACAAGTTGTAAGAGTAGGGACCAAGAAAACATCTTTTGTCAACTTTACAGATATCTGCAAATTGTAAGTTTCCTCTCAAGATTTCCCAGGAGTAGGAGATGAAGGCACTTTTCTGTGCTGTTGGCTGTTGTGGTGAATGCATGTTTTATGGCAAAAGACTATAGCAAACCAGAAGTAAACTGAAAGCTATTTCAATCATACTGCCCTCTTCCTCTGTGTTTCTCTGTGAGAAGATATTTGTGAAGATGACTTATTGAGACAATTTCTTATTTACGCTTAAATAATTAAAATGGTAGGCTTGCTACATGGGCCTCGTGGACTGAAACTAAACCTATTGCTTTGGTGAGTTCACTGGCTTCTAGCAAGTCTGTAGTTGGGTCACCAGTGATATTTATTTGCAAGTCTTGGACGGGGGTGTAGGGAAACTTCTTTCTAATTCAAGCTGATTACAAATATTCTCTTGGTAGATGGGATGGAGTTCAATAACTTTTTTCCACTGTTTTCTGCAGTGCTTTCTATGTCTTACTTATTTCTTGTGAAGGCAGTTGTATTCTTTGTGAGCACTTCTGGGCATGTGCATATCTGATTTGTTTCCTAAGTGTGCCAGAAAACAGTCCTGATGAAATTGTACTGAGGATCTGGGTAGTATACTAAAGTGAATTTTTACTGGTATCTAGTAACACTTTTTTTCAGGGAATCGCAGGGGGACAGGAGAATAAGAACGGAAAATCTCAAATAGAAAACTTATTTTCAATAGTTACTGTAATTGTGAGTTTCATTCGGGGGAGGGGGGGGATTATGGGGGGTTTTTGTGGACTGCTCAGGTTTCTTGTGTCCTCAGTCATTGTCTGCTTATGCTCTTTGGTGTAGACCCTCTGGCACTGCCCCCTTTTAAACTTGGTAATTTAAGATCATTTTAGCATGCCAGTCCTGTATAAATATCAGATTTCTCTGAAGGGGGAATGTTAAACATATCCTTACTTTATTTTTAGATTACATCGTCAGCCAAAACATCTCCTGGCATTTTTGTTGGCAGAATTGGGTACAAGGTAAGGCAACTGGGCTGTGTATGTTCTTATGCATGTAGGAAGCAACAGCAACATAGTTGTCGTCTGATCAGAAAGTTCGTTCTTGGGTTTAGGTCTGTATGTATGTGCTTCAACATCAGGCTTTTCTTCCCTGCACATTGATGCTGTGCTGGGTAATTGGAGAGATCTTGGAGAAGAGATACAGAGGAAAACTCTAAGACCCAGGGAACAGTTTGCATAAGGGTTTACATTCCCTATTTGGGACCTTTCTCAAAGACGCTCCGATAGCAGAGCTGTTTGTCACAATCAGTGGGGATGCTCTGTGGCTCATGTCAGCTGAAGGCAGATAGATGACAGATAGCTAGGGAAGAGAGAACACTTGACTGCCTAATGGCAAGTCTCATGGGCCTGTAGCTAGTTATTCTGTCTAATGCTGCAGTTAAATCCACCTGTCTTAGCATAAAAACCGTGTTGATTTTATATGCCTCTTATTGAAGATCTCATACTGTGGTGGTTTACTTTCTGATTGTCAATTCACTTCTCTGTTGTAGACTACAGTGTGGTTCTTTATAGACAGAGAATCAAGGAGTCTAATTCCAATGCGTATATAACAAATGCCCACTTCATCGGGCATTGGAGTCTCTTCAGCTACAGGCGACTTAAACAAAAACTTACAAACCATAGTGTGAAAATACAGAATGGCCAGAAGATGATCTCATTAGTCACATTACACCTTACTAGGGAGTTGTCTTGGTCATGTCTGTGAGATAAGCAAGTGTCAGTTCCCAGTTCTGTTAAGTTCCTCTGATTGGGTAGCTTAACTATGAGGCTGATCTCTGCTGGAGTTTGCTTTTACTGCAGTGAGGGGCATTCTTTGGAAAAACTTCTGCAGGTTTTTAAGTGCCTTCAGAATTTTGCATGTTTTCCCACAAAGTAATTCCGGCTTACTCTTATCTTGAAGAATGCATCATTATCTTGCTTCATGTTCCTGACTCGTTTTAACACTTGACATCTTCTGCAAATCAAATAATTATTTTGTCTTTTAAATTAGTGGCTCAATAGATGGTAACAACCAACTTGTAATCAAAGGAAGATTCCAGCAAAAACAGATAGAAAATGTCTTGAGAAGATATATCAGTAAGTGTAACTCATTTTTCCACGAAAGGTTTCTCTCAGACCCCGTTTGATGCCCAGTGGCCCATGTGTGTGCATGCTGTGGAGACTCTGTGCTAAGAAGCTGTAACTTTGCTGCAGCTTTATAACGGAATAATGCAAGTAGAGGTGGTTCTGCCATGGTTGTTATGAGCACATGGGTCTTACTCTGTCCTAGCCCTAGAACATACCAAGGAAAACAGTAAGAGCATTTGAGAATCGCTTGTTTCCATCTGACTTTCATTTCCTGGCTTTGATGAGGACTATGGAAAATAACAGTAATTGTTAATTTTAATGCCTGTTGTAGACGTTAATTAACAAATACATTGTGTGTGTCACTGACTGCTGGTCAAAGGAGTTGCAGGTTGTATGTAACAAAAAACACTGCTTTAGTGCTGTGTGTGTACAGGAGTTGCTGGCATCAGGAATTATGGAATGCCAGTGGGAAGTCTTGAGTGGTGGTTGTTACTGTTAAAGCAGCAGTGTCAGTGCATAACGTACCATATGAAACCTAGTCTTTATTAACCTGGGAACTAGGGAGAATTTTTAGATTGCCTTAGCCTCTGTGGTTTTCATAGTAAAGCACTTCTAAGTTAGCGGAGCATTTGAACAGCCTTTCAAGAGAACTGTTAAACTAAAGGCTGAAGAAGTGGTGACTTGTCTGCTGATGGTGCATTGTCTTTTAACTGCAACTTAATTCCTTTTCTGCAGAGGAGTACGTCACCTGTCACACGTGTCGGTCACCAGACACAATCCTACAGAAGGACACCAGATTATATTTCTTGCAGTGTGAGACCTGCCACTCTCGCTGCTCCGTCGCCAGCATCAAAACTGGTTTCCAGGCTGTCACAGGCAAGAGAGCGCAGCTCCGTGCCAAAGCTAACTAGTTTGCTAATCAACACTGGATTTTGCAAAGTGTTCTGGGGAGATATGACTGGACAGGTTTACAATCAGAATGGATTTACCATTGTATTAAAACAAGATTGTAAAAACTACAAGAAATTTGGCTTTTGATTGGTCTGTGAAATCCTTGCAAGATGCAGATCCTCAAGCTGTTCACACACATTTGCTCACTGAATATATTTTACCAACTGTAAGGAACGTGATGGGAAAGGAGGTGCTTTTTAATCCATTCAGACTTCTGTAAAACACAAGATAAATTAAAGATACTATAACAGTGAGTGTCTTCGATTTGGGTTTTTCCTTCAGTTTCCTCTTTAAACATGGAAGCATGGAAACATGGGAATGCTTGCCATGTTGTTCTGCAGATCGTGTCACTGAAGTATGAGCAAGACCCAGAATAAAGCTCTAAGATAAAGGTTATTTTTGCTTTTACATAACAAGCTTATTTTTAGTTAGGCTCTCATTAAACAGAGAAACCAGTCACAAGAAGTCACAGGGACGATATACCGACATGAGACCTGCTCATGCTTTTGTAGCCACGTTAATATGGGAATGCATTTTGCACAGAAAGTGACATTGGGACATGCTGATACTGCATAATTAGGCAGAATGTAGCTCTGAGATAGTTCAGGCACCGTATTGATGCTGAATCTTAACATAGAAACGATAAACTGTACTGTAAGCTTTCATAGTACTAAATTTTGCAGTTTCTAATAGAGGAACGTTTATATTTCTTAAGTCCTGCACTCTTCACCACTTTAAAAAGAATCCTAACTAAATGCAGAAATAAAAAAGGATATAGGTAACATCATGATATGATGGCTGCAACACACTTTCTCATATGAATCTTGAATTTACAGAAGATACTGCCAAGTAGTTTGAGTTCCTCATTAACACATTGTGCTTCTTGATCACACCGTGCACTTCTCCCCGTTAGCAGTCAGTATCGGTAATCCCTGGGGGTGACATGCATAGTGCTGTCCTGACTAGTTCTAGCGGTGTAGAAATTTTGTTGCAGCTGCCAAATACAAAGATGCAAATGGGGAATGAAGTCCCTCTTGAGTCCTGTAAGGGAGGGACGTTTTATTTGCCAAAACGGCACGGGGTCAGGATACGGTGTAGTAGCTCAGGACCCTGGGTGCCCATTCCTGCAAGTAAGCAGAGTAGCCTCCTCCCAGGGAAAAACGTGGTCATTCTGAATGCGGTTCATCAAATACCAGAAAGTGAAGGATTTCTACCAAGTTTTAGTCTTTGTACGTATGTTAATACAGAACACAGTCTTGCTGGGGAAGTCACTTGCTGTTTGAAAACTTGACAGCACTGTAAGGCAAAAATCAAGGTTTTATGGTTGGTTTCTTAAAAGCATTTTGAATTTCAAGTGAGCTATAACAAATGTTGGATGTATCTTTAAGTGAATAAAGCCAGGATCAGTGCCTCTTGTAACGTTACTGTTGTATTCTTGTTTTTTCTCTAGCAAATAGGCATTCTCCAGTTGGAAGAGTGCTAGTTGCCTCTTTGTTTCGGTGACTTGCTGTTGGGACACACTGAAATAGCTGAAGAACAATGATACTTGCTGGTTTTAAATGCTTGCTTTTTCCTGGGTCAAATACCTTTAACGTACTTTAAAAAAACCACAGTACAGCCTTGAGCTGGTGCTGTATTTTAGTGCGTTAAATACACATTTTTACTTCAGTATATTTGGATCAAAAAGATCAGGTTAATAAAGGAATAAATAATTCTTCAAGCCCATCATCCGTGAGCTCTCGTGGCTCACAGGAGAGCGTTAGAGGTGTATTTTACAGATAAGTCTGTGCATGGAATCCTGAGGGCATTGGTTTTGATGACTAATATTGGAGCGAAATATCCTGAGCTGTAGACTCCTAATTTACCTGTGGAGTAACCTCACTGATGCATGAAAAGTCTTCTGTGTCTAGGAGCAGATATTAGTTGATTTCAATTTTTTAGAAAAAACCAAACACCTTCTTCCAGAGTACATTCGAAAAGGAGTGCAGTCTACCACAGGTGGTGCGTGAATGTAAATGCCTCTTGCTGCTTGTAAGGCTGATGTGAGTTTGAAGCGCAGTGATGTGTTCTGAGGCAAAAAAGTAGAGTTTTGCACTTAAGCTGTGGCTTTGTTTGCCTTGGGTCTGCACGCAGGTATGTATTTGGAGGCAGGCAGAACTGTGTTTCTCCATGCTGCTTCCTGTGTGAGCTGAAAATTTGCTGTATGTTGCTGATGGAGATGTGGGAGCTTGATTGCTTCGGTACTGAAAGAGTGCAGAACAGAATGGAATCCCTGTTTGAATGGTTGGGGAGGAGCCTGGCAGCTAAGAGCACAGTGATGTGGTTGGGTTGCTGCTCTCCAGAGCTCCTGCGGGCCGGGAGTTCTCTTACACCTTATCGAAGGTAATCCAAGCTGTTGCAGGTCTGTTCTTTCCAGCAGTGAAGATGTAACACATCTTCCAGCCCAGAACATGCAGAAGAAAACCTGAGACTTGTTCTCCTAGGACCTCCGGTGGCTATGTAGAAGTCATGTTGCTGTCGGTCAGCCCGAAACTTACTGATAGCCTTGTAAGAAGAATCTCTTTATAACCTGATTTTGCCAGGTGAGTGCACTTACCTCCATTGCGTAGTCAGGGCTTTGGGACTCAAAGGGTTAGGTGATCTTGCTCGGGTCACCAAAGTAACCAGTAAAATGAAAGCAGATCTTGTTCCCTGGTTCAGTATAGATGCTGTGGGATCAGCTACATTTGAGGTGGGGTGGTTCTGTTCTGCTGAAATAGCTGTTTACTATTATGAAAATAAGTGAGATTAAATTCTTTCCATGGAAGCTTATGGCCAGAGCAAGGATTTAATCAAAGCAGTAGTATTTTTATAACCAGACATGGTGTGAAGAAGGAGAAGCATTTATAAAAAGTTTCCATTGAGACTGGGAGATTTCTGGTCAGTACTGTGCATGGTTTATCGTGCATCGTGTCCTCTGAAAGTCCGTGGAGTGTGATGCTGACAGCTAAAATTCATTAGAATTGATCTTTTAGTTTTAAATAAGACTTCTCCGACTATCCTTTCTGCTCCTCTGCTCAGTTTTTTGCTAGAGGTTCATTCCAGATTACCGGAGTAACGGAAGAGTATCCCAGCAAGTGGGAGGCCGAGCTTTCAGAATGAATTTAAGGCCGAAGTTTAACAGAAAACAGAAGGTGCACAAGAATTACCACTTTAGCTTCAGCCTGTGTGGACAACAAACTGCAAAGTCACACCAGCTTCCAAAATAATTGTCTGCTTTTCTATTTTTAAATTGTTTTTGCCAGAGTAACGGTCAGTCCCATGTTGTCTGAGGAGCCGAATATAATTTTCTGTAGCTTTCCGTCTGACAAGTGGTTGCCCTTGCAGGATGTGGGTTTGCGCTGTGGCTGCTCCAGTGCAAGCTCTTCCCTGAGCAACCTGTTTGTGGCCTGTGCCGGAGGCAGGGCATCAGTCTGGATGGACTGTGCTGTGAGCCTGGATGGTAGCTCTGGGTTCACTTACCCTGCTTCGGAGCTGGCCTGTTAACTTGTGTGTTTTTCCAGCCACTGAGCTCACTCTTCCGTAGAAACGTGAAAGACTCAAATGATGGGAAAACAGGCAGCTCAGTGTCCNGGCAGGGCATCAGTCTGGATGGACTGTGCTGTGAGCCTGGATGGTAGCTCTGGGTTCACTTACCCTGCTTCGGAGCTGGCCTGTTAACTTGTGTGTTTTTCCAGCCACTGAGCTCACTCTTCCGTAGAAACGTGAAAGACTCAAATGATGGGAAAACAGGCAGCTCAGTGTCCCTGGAGAAGAATGGCCAGGAACAGCGAGGTCAGAGATAGTGGTCGGGTATCAGGACCAGCCTGTCCTGATGAAATCCTCTCTTGGGCTTTCCCAGCAGCGCGAAGGGGGCCTGCAGCTAAGGCGTGCGGGTGTTTGGATTCCCGCAGTGGTGGGGGGGGTCAGCCAGGGTTAGGTCGGACCTACATGGCTCTGCCTCACATTCCACTTTCTGCATGCGTAGGGGCATTTTGGCAGTTAACCTAAGTCACGGCTTGCTCTAGCTCCAGGTGTCTGTCAGCCTTGGAAAACCTCTTCTCAAATGGCTCTAATTTGTGCTAATAGCTAAAAGGATTTTGGATAAACAGTAAAATCCTATGGCAGAGAAGGGAGCATAACTCCGCGTGTCCTTTCCCTCAGCATGCCTTCAAATGCAGACTGCTGATGGAGAAGAAAGGTTGCTGTGATCCCAATCAGTTGCCTACATGATCTCATGACAGGAGGAGGAAAAGAGCTTTTGAAGGAAGATATTACTTGGGAATTGTGGAATCCTAAAGAGAAACAGGTTTGAGGGCTCTTGCTGATCTTTAACACGCGTTATCTCACCTGTAAAAGCCTTTGGCTTCAAGAGACCTCACCTGGCTCCAGTCCCTTGGCTAACAAATCCAATTTTTTCATCTCTTTCTATAGTCAGTAGTGAAGACAGGGAAATGCCTCTAGAGGCAATTCAGCCAGTGTCTCAGTTTTTTGGAAGGAGCCTAGGGAGACTGTGCTTTTACTGTAGGTGCTTCCCCCCAGACAAAGACAGATAAGATGCACATACATATTCACAAATGTATCGTATACATATATACACTGCACATTCTTATATATTCTGTATATAAGAATAAGGCTGAACCTGCGCTGTCAGTCTCTGCCACAAGTCCAAGGGGAGCAACCGTACTTCTTAATGCAGAAATGGAAATGTAAGCTGGCCCTGGAAACACAGTGAGGGACATAAGGAATTGGCTTTTCCTTGCAGGAAGAAAAATACTTTCTTATTTCCCTTCTGCTTGTGACTATAATGCCAGGCTCATTCCTTGCCATGTAAGCTTGCGGTTCAGCCTTTTCCCCTTTTGCACATGGCAAACAACTGCGTATTTCTGAAACAAAAGTCATAACCTTACATGCCAAAGGTACATTTTAATTTTTTACACTTTTCTTGCCAAACACCCAGCAGAAAGTGTGGACACCTCCCTCTTCAGCCCGTTGCATCTTCCACAGAGGGTCTCTGGGCTCAGAAGGACTTTAGGTTTTCTAAGACAGAAGCAGCTACCTTTATTCTACATTCTGTATTAAAACGAATTTGTTTTAAAACCTTTGTTTCTTCCCCCAACCTTGCTTGCTGCTTTGGGTAATTATCCCATAGATTTCGTGTATTTCTTTCTTGCGTGTTGAAACATTTCACTTGGAGTGGAGCAGGACCGTGTGACTGATGTCAAACCGTGCTCGTGCCCTAACTGTCACCAGTGTTAGGTCACACAGCTGGATCTTGGTGTTTCTGATGTGGTCTTACAGTCCTCTTCTGATAATATTAATTTTCATTAAAAAATGAAAAGGGAGTTTTTTTGCCTTTGTGGGGGAGAAAAGCTAGATGCGGTTCATTTTGAAAACAAGGCACAAAAGGCAAGGAAGTACATTTTCAGTTCTTTTCAGTTTTGCGAACAGAAATGTCTGTTCGTGGTTGTCAGAGCAGGCTGCAGGCCTTGTGCTATGTTTTTGTTCAGCACCAAAATAGCTTTTTATCCACCATGAATGTGAAAAAATAAGTTCTGGAAAACATGAGCTCATCTGAAATGAAGCTTAAGATGTTTTTCTTCCCTGCATTGTCTCCACACTTTCTGGCACCCTCAAACAAGGGGTTGCTTTCCTGCAAGTCCCAGCCAGCAGGGAGGACTGTATTTCTTTCTTTTTTCTTCTGAAGGAGCTGTGCAATGATCTCTTGGGTTCTTTTGAAGTGGTTATTTAGGTTTGAAGCTGTGGTTGCTGTTGAGAGGCTGCTTGGGGTTTCCCATGTGGTGTCAATTTTTTTTGTTTTGTACATGACAGTTTGTTTTTAATTCCAGACCTACTCCGCTTTCTTAAATTCATTTAAGCTGCGTGCTGAAGCACATTATTTCCCTCTTCACTGTGTTCTGGTTGAGGGAGGTAATAGACCCCTGTTATCTTCTCTGGCTTCCCTCTTCCCAACACTGCAGCTGGGTAAGATAACCAGCCCTGTGAGGACGGGTGGTGTTCTGCCCCAATGGAGAAATCGCTCCTCAAATGCGTTATTAAGGTTTTCTGCAGATGGGAACAATTCCAATGGGCCATCACTTTTGATTCATTTAGGACCAGATTTCTCAAAAGCTTTTTGTAGCACAGCTCCAAGTGTCAACATCCACAGCTGTGATCTATTTTTCAAAAGAACTCAACACCTAATGCTTGGAGCGGTTTTGAAAGCTGGACCTGGAGTGAATTAGAGAAGCCTTTTGTCCTTATTTTTGCCATGAAGGTTCTGAAGCATTTGCCTTTTAATGTTGGTTTTGTGGTGTCACCATTGTTCATCTCAGCCATGTTTTGGGCCACTTTCCCACCAGTACCTCTGATTCCTGTGCTCAGGCCTGCAGCGTTGTTCTGACCCGGGTTGAGCTCCACAACCTGGGGAATGCTCCCAATGGCGCAAGGAAGGAAGAGAGATTTTTATGATGGCCTTGTTGGGAAAACGATGTCACGTGTGCAGGTATGTGACAGGTAATGGTGAGGCTGGGGCAAGGGTGCACTGCCCAGTCAACTGCTTCTTTTTAGGAGAGGAGAACGAGAGCAGGGGAAACATCAGATGAAAGACCAACCACTTGTGTGCCCCAGAGATTCAGCTGTTGCTGACCTGCCCCGCTTTGCTGTGGTGCACTCCGTAGGAAGCAATGCTGCCCAGCCTGAATTTTCTGCAGGCATGGTGGGTACAGCCCCCAGGGAGGCTCTTGCCACCTCCTCAGCATTTGCGCTCTGCAAGGAGAGAGGCTGCTCCATGGCTGTTGGCTTCAAGCCAGTTTGCTTTCCTCTGGCACCAGACAAGTGCAGGTGTACTGTTGTGTAATAGACTGAGAGCAAATGGCTACAATAGGAATGATAGGAATTATGTTTTTGCTTCATCATAACCCCTGGACACCTTTTGAGTTGCTCTGCTGCTTCTTCCTAGGATGTGCCGTGTGTCTGAGCCATGGGAACTGGAAGATTGCATGGGGACACCTGTCTGCTGGGTTACTTTGGTCTGCGGCAGCAGGTGTCCTGGAGGGTTGGCTGCCTGTGCTGTTGCTTTTCTTAATGTCTTCAGGTTTTTTTTTTTTTCCTTCTTGTTGTCCTTTTTGATTAAAGCCACCTTCTCACATTGCTGTTAACACCTTTGTTTCTCCTTTTATCTCTCTTGTGTCTCCTGGAGTTTATGCTGTTGATTGCAAATGCACATCCCAGGTGGCTGTATTGGCCCTCAGTGCTGAGTACATGAAAATGATTTCTGATTACGGTTCATATGCAGTCAGCCAAGGGTATGTGAATTACTTTAGAAGAGCTTTTAGGTACAAAGGCCATTCATTAGGGTATGTTTAGGATTATTCTCCTTTTGTCCCTATTCCTCCTGCTGGCTGCCTGCTTCCTGCGCGTTCTGAACTCCCTTCACATAAAGCTTGTAATGAATTTACTGAATTATTATATGAGATGCTGGTGTGCAAACAAGTTCCCAGTTGTGCTAACAGCATGTGCATATGCTCTCTCCCGCTGTGGTACAGTCTTAACAGCCAGCTCTCGTGGCACTTCTTAGACATCACCGCTTTTGCCTCTGGGAACCTGGGACTGCTGCAATCTGGGGCTGCTCGTGCAGCTGTGCAGAGCCATGGTTGGGGCTGGACCTGCCTACAAGGACAAGCCTCCTCTGCTGCTGGGCTCCTGCATTGCGATAGGGTAGGTCACTGCATTTGGGTCCCTGAGCCCCACAGCCAGACTAGTATTTAAGCAGTTTAAATTGATATAGGTAAGTGTCACCACCATGTAACACCCAAAGCCGTTTTATTAAGGGAGAGATGCAGATGAAAGTTTCTGAAGCTTCCCAGGTCTCAGTTCTGGTCCTCAGCCAGGAAATTTCCACCTTGGCCTCAAGGAGCTGCTTGCACTGTGCCCAGAGCATGACGACCTGTGCTCCAGAGCTGCTGCCAGGCTGAAGGAATCCCTATCCAGCTGCTCGCAGCCAACCCAACAGCCGTATAGGGACATCTTTAGCTTCTAAGTGCAGTGCTGAGGAGAAGATGCAGCGGCTGCTCATCAGTTGGGCAGGAGGGGGGGAGTGGTCAGTGAGCAGACCAGGGAGGCTGTAGCTTTGGTCCATCCTTCACCCTCAAGCGCTGTCTGCTGGCAAACAGAAATAGAAGGCATCAGCAAGGAGGCTCATGTGTTGCAGGCAGCTCTGGGGCAGATGTGCCGCCACTGGCATTTGCCATCGTTCCTCTGTATGGCCAGACCCTCCTCCCACCAAGTAAGGTTCTCTTCTCACCTGTCTAGAAGTAGGCATCTTGTGCTGGGCAGACACAGAAAATCCACAGGCATCTGGCGACGATCGACTACT
Source organism: Steatornis caripensis (assembly GCA_013398225.1). Classification (NCBI taxonomy): domain Eukaryota; kingdom Metazoa; phylum Chordata; class Aves; order Caprimulgiformes; family Steatornithidae; genus Steatornis; species Steatornis caripensis. Next base: position 180,486 of record VZSC01000539.1, read on the forward strand.
ACACCATCTCTTCAGTTGCCTCCGTTCATGTTCCACCTGCAAGTTGGACAGGAGAAAGGGTCAAAGAAACCTGCCACCAAACAAGGAGCAAAAGGACCTCTGGACATCTGGCAAGGAGATGTCTGCTCAGAGACCGTTAATGGCACCAGCGACTATTCGATGGGGGCAAAAAGCACTCAGACTATGGGTGAGAAAGCAAGAGGAAACAGCTCCTGACACGAGTGTCAAATGTGTTCATGTGGGAACACTGGGGCGAGAAGGCAGTGAATGTGCATTTGCGAACACAATGGGGTGCCAGAAAAGAAAGTATGACGGTGTGTCTGCAGGAGGAAGTGGGAGAGGGGAGGAAACAAGCAGAGGACTCCAAAGTGCTGTCTGTGGAAATGTGCTGTGTTCCAGAGGACTGCAAGGTTTTGCAGAGGCAGTGGAAGCCTGTTCTACCTGCTGGAGGGTCCTCCGGATATCAGCATTGAGTTGTTTCAGCTCAGTCTTCTCAAGTTTCAGCCTTGCAACTTCTCTCTGCAGATTTTCTAGCTGCTGCAACATGGTTCTCTTCTCTGACAGCCATGAGAGCTGCTTCCCTCCTTCAGTAGCCTGCTGGGTATTCAGAGAGGAGATTATGGGAGCTGGTGCCACATAAAGGATAGAAGGGCCAGAATCAACAAGTTGGGGAGAGTGACTGGACGCAGGAACGGACAGTGCCAAGTCCCTTCTCCTGGTCCACAGGCCACTTCCCAGGAGCCCTCCCTCCAGATCACCTTGGAGAAATCCAAACAAATTTGCCTTTGTGCTTTTTTGGACTGCAGCACAAGCACACGCTGAACGCTGTAACACACCGTCAGTGTAGCTACTGTTCAGCCACCCTTATAAAAATTCTTCTATGGTTAGGACGTTTGGTCAACTGTGCCCTCTCTGTGCCAAATCCTAATCATGACACCTTGGCCAAGCTTGCCCAGATAGGAGAGAACCAGTTACCCACCACCAACTTTTGGACTTGATTTAATTTTAACAGCAAGCTCCGTAGTTCTTTCATTAGTCCTGGGCTTGACAGAAACCAGTCTAGCAGGGGAATGGTCTCTGGCCAGAGCTGTACAGAGAAGCAAGCAGGCTGGCTGCCATCATGGTTTCTTGGGCTAAGCAGGGCATGTACTTATGGGGCTATATTCCATATCTTTATGGGAAACAGCTTTAGCATCCTTTACAGACATTTTGGTTGACTGATGATCAGTCACACTGCCTGCCTGATGATGAAACTTCTCTTGCTCTCTCTGATGTCTGACCTCTTCATTCTTCTCTGTTAGCCTAAGCTGGAGATTCTGCAAGGTCTTCAGTACTTCTTCTTGGTGCTGGAGTTTTTCAGTAAGAGTTTTTTTGTCTTTATCTCTCTGTCTTACTGCTTCCTCAAGCAGACTCACTTGCTTCTGGCATGATGTTAGTGCTACTTTCAAACTTTCACCACGAACCCGCAATATGTTCATTTCCTCTTTCTGCTTGAGGAACTCCAAACAATTCTCCTTCAGTATTTCCTTCATTTTGTCTAGATCCTGCTGTAAACGCTTGGAATGCTTGCCTTCTATCTCCTTTTGCTCTCGAAGGTCCTGGACATGCTCTTGCAAAGACATTTTCTCTTGATCTCTAGCTGCTAGAGAAGATTCAGCATATTCTAGTTTTTGCAGTATGGCTTTGGTCTGCATCGCTGCCTCCTCCTTTTGCTGCTGAAGCTTAGAGATAGCCTCCTCCAGAACACCTATCTTTTCTTCTCTTTCTTTCAGAGTCACTTTTGTTGCCTCAAGATTTGTTTGCTCAGCTTCATGCTTTTCCTCCTTTTCCTTGTATGCCTCACATTGCTTTCTAAGGGATAATATTTCTTGCTCTTTTTCCTTCAGTGCCATTTCACAGTGTTGCAGAATTTCCTTCTGCTGCTTAGAGTCTTCTTGTTGTTTTTGGAAGGTCTCAGTCAGTTTCTTCTGAGACTCAATCATTAAACGCTTTTCTTTCTGGTTTTCCTCTGTTACATCCTTAATAAACTCATCCAGAGCAGTTTTCTGAATTTCTTTCTGCTTTTCCAGCATTCTTATCTGCTCCTGGTACAATTTCATTTCTCCCTCATTCTCTGACAGTACAGCAGTCATATGAGCGAGAGTCTCCTGCAACACTTTTACCTCTGCCGCTTCTTTCTCGAGCATCTGGATTTTCTCCCACTGCATTTCCAGTTCTTCATTTTTGATTTTGAAGATAGACAGTGTCGTTTGGAGTTCTTGTTCAAGGGAGTGATTCATATCTGTTGCTGTATTTGCTCGCATTTCAGAGGCTGCGACTGATACCTCAAGAAGTTTTATCTCCCCCACCAGTTTTTCCTTAACTGCTTGTAGTCTGTTCAGTTCATCCTGCAAAACAGCGAGAAAAGATTTAATAATTCCATCTCTATCTGTTTGCTTTTCATACTAGATTTGAACTCCTGCTTCAGTGGCAGTCAAGGCCTGCCACCTCTCTCCCTGCCTCTTGGGACCTCCTAGACCTTTCCTGCGCCACCCTTGAGGCTGCACCTTACTCGGCCAGTCCCATCTTCCTTTTTGCCCTTCTCTGAACCTCTTCTGGCTCCAGTGTGTTCATCTGGGGAGGAGCTGCCACAACTGCAGCCAGGATGTAAAGTGCAGACTCAGCATGATTTAGGCAGTTGCATGAGGATGTTCTCCCTGTTAGGGAGGAAGGGAAGAGAGAACAATCCCAACATTTGATTTCCAATTTTTGGGGTGGTTTGGGGGTTTTTTTGACCTCTACTGTGCAGTGTTTTTGTAGTACCAATCTCTAGAACCCCACTGTCCCCTCATGAAGGAATCACGGTCAGACCACGGTCTGCCAGCCTCACCAGCACATCTTTTCTTTCCTTCTCAGTGGTCTTGAGTTTCCTTTCCAAAGACGCCACCTCTTGATGCAGAGTCAGTGTCTCCTCCTTTAGAGCAGCGGCCTCTTCCTGCAAGGCAGCTTGTAAAGAGTTCTTCTTGCGTTCTGCCATCTGTGTCTCTAGAGCAGAAAGGTGGAGAAGGAGAAGGTGAAAAGCACAGCAAAACCAAACTCATTTGCATCCTACAGAGAAAACATCATTTTCTTATCTGCCTGTCTGTGTTTTCCAGGCCCTAAGCCCACAAGGACTTTAAAGCAGACACAAATAAAGGAAACTTCCAGGCAGAGCAAAAAAGAAGAATGAAAGTGGCAAGGTTCAGAAGAATATGAAAATGTGCCTCCTCTTCTGCTTGTTGAGAGGCCAGGGCTAAGGGCACAGCAGCACATCATCCACAGTGTTAGAAGCAGGTAAAACTGCCATGAATGAAAGAAGGACAGAGACAGTAGGTCAGAGTCAGATCTAGTGCCCTAAAGGAAAAGGAAGAAGCAAAAGTGAAGACTAACTATGACACAGTTAATTGACCAAGAAGACTTTAGAGACATTAGAGAAAAGAATAGATGTAAATGTTGTGCTTGAAGATGCACTTTGGTATTTGTCCAAAAGAATGCTACAGGAATACATTGTGCACTAGCAGAAAAAAGGAGAAAGGAAATAGTGATATTCCGACAACAGCAAGGCAAGAACAATTGAGCATCACACCAGTACCGAGACCTTAAGCAAGAAGGTCTACAGCTAGACAGGAACTAAAACTAAACTAGTAGACAGGAACTGAAGAGGGCAATAACTGACTAGAGGGACAAGCAGGATCCATCCAGAATTTAAAATATATCAGCTGTTATTATGTGTAATATATGTAGTAAAAACTATGGATGTTCCAGAAAAACTGACGATCTAAGGCCTGGAAAGCTTTCCTGTAAAGCATCTGAAAAATGATCCGCAGTTCCATCTCAGCGGGAACACGAAGAAATACTGAAGAGGTACAGGCACTATGTGAGCAGGCAACACGGGGAGGCAATGAGCCTGTTCCCATAGTCTGAGACAAGGAAAACAAGACAATGAGATGAAAAAGCAATTCTGCTGTGGAGAGTGGGAAAACAATGACAAGAGAAAGGAAGAGGGATGCCTGTCCAGCTATGATATAGATAGGCCAATAGCTCTGGAGGCTCTGGGACGGCCTGGAGATTAGAGGAGAGGAGAGTAGTTAGATGTGGAAAACAGTTTACAGATAAACCCAACACGTTACCAAAGGCGCTAAGTAAGAAGTGGCTAGGGAAGTAAGAAAGTGTGTTTGCTATGGCTGCAAGCTCAGATACCAAATCAGTTACAGCAAGAAAGGACACAGAAGTACCAGGTACCAGAGAACTAGGAAAAGCAGCAGAAGAAAGGATGCAATAACACAGGAGCTTAACGCTGAAGTAATGCTCTGTGAATCTGCCATGTAGGAAGAAAAGGAATTCAGTAAAGAGAAGGCTTTATGCAGGTTAGTGCTTTTAAAGAGCATACGGAGAAGGATGCTGGGAGGCATCAAGCTACACCTACTCATCAGTGACACTGAAAGGCACCACCTCTGCACATGCATCACCAGTAGCACATCTAGGTGCACTGCCAGTCACTGGCTCTTTCTCTATAAAAAGCTGTCAGTGGCAGTTCTACAGCTGAGACTCATGCTTGTTGTATTTCTTCTCTTCCCATCTCCAGACACTGCACTTTTCTTCTGTGTGGTATCAGAGATCCCTGCTGGTGAGACAGGATGGGGTCACTGGGTTGGAAAGGAGAAGCTGTACCTTCCTGGCTTTGAGCCAACTGTTTCTGCAGCTCTTGATTGTGGGCACTGAAATGATCGATCTCAGCTTGCCTCTTGCTCAGCTCCAGCTCCAAGTCCTCTATCTTCTTCACATTGTTCTAGAAGAGGTAAAAAGGGAAGTATCACCTCACAGTCACTGATGGCAGGAGACAAAGAGGCACAAACACTAAGGCAGAAATAGCCAAGGCAGGAGGGGGCAGTTGGACAGTAATGGTAGATCAGACCATGACTCTCCTTTCTTCCCATGGCAGCAGGCCAACCTGGCCTAGAAGAACTGACACCCATTCTGGCTTTGGCACTCTGCTTGACAGTTCAGTCTAGCACAGGGACAGAATTTCTGGGTGTACCAGACACACATTACCAGAGCTTGCCGAGTCTGCTTCAGGTGCTGATGCAGGTCTTGCAGGGCTGCCACCACTCTGTCCACTGTGAGCTCTGCAGGGAGGTCCCTGGCCTGAGAAACAGTCAGGCCCCACACATGTCCCTGTTCTGAAGAAAGAAACCATTCTGTTTCAAGCTTTAATTGAAGGATCTCCAACAAACAAGGCCTCTTTATACACAGCAGGCAGCAGTGCCTTTGACATCATCCTAGAGCTCACGTTGCAGCAAGACATGTGTCACAGGCTAACGTTATTTTCATGACCACTAACGTCAGTGCTGCCCCAAGGAAGAAAGCACATGCCCTATGGCTTGACGTGACTTGGGCCCTATTTCGTTTGATGCTAGTCATTTCTCCACATACAAACATGGACTTGTCTCTCTGCAAGGATGTTAGGCTACCAAGACTTCCCAAGGCCCGAGTCAGCCTAAACTGAAAGGATGAATCTATCCTATGTGGATTGCAAAGAACCATCCCTCCCTCCATTGTCTCTCCTATATGTGCTCAATAGACTTGTAAACCCAGCCTCCCGCACTTGCCTGAACTCCAACCGACTAAGTCTCTGCTGTCACAGATCATGCGGTGGACAACCAAGCGCAGTTTGTCCAGCTGGGATTGGGCTTTGCAGTGGGCACTGTTAGCCTGCTGACACTCTGTGGCCAATGCCTTTGCTTTGTTCTCTGTGCTGCAAAGCTTCAAATGCAGTTCAGACATCTCAGCCTCCAGCATGCACAAAGAGTCCCTCAAGCGCTGTTCGCCTGCTTGGGATTCCTGCAGATCCTGTAGCAGCTGCTTCTCTCGAGTTGCCAGGCCAGCCTCCTTCTCCAGCACTACTTTCTCCAGTGACTGTATCTGTAACACAGATGCACAGAGCCTCAGGGATGGCGCTGCTATTGAGGCAGCTGGGCAGGAAGTAGAGGAAGGAATGAAGGAGAAATTACTTTAAGCGAAACCACACTGGAAACAGAAGGCACAAAGCCAAGGATTCAAACTGAGCAAAATAAGCTAGAAACAGGTAACTTGAGGCTAAGGGGCCAAAAGGAAGTTTCTCCATCCCCAAAGGAATGGTTGAACTGTCAGGCTTTCGTGCTTTCCAACCTCAGAAATGGAGCTCTGTGCGTGTGTGTGTGTGTGACAGAGAGTGAGAGTGGGTGGCTGGAAGGGCGAGGTGGCAGACCAAGCATCCCTGCATGGAGAGGGGGGGCTGCCACGGTGCTTTGGAGTGGAAGTAAAGGGGAGACATGTGGCATCCTTTATGGTGCATCTCCAAAATGCCAGATGAACTGGCTGAGATGGAACTGCCTTCCACAGCCTGCGATAACCACTTCTGTTTCACCAGATTGCTCAGTGCTTGACTGAGGCAGAAACACCATCTGGGGATAACACTTGTAACAGAGATACTGAGAAGCTCCAAAGGAGTCTTCTGTTTCTCCTCAGAGATTCAATGCTGTGAACCATGACAGAATAGAGGAAAACACAGAACATAGCAGATCCAGCCTTGACCTCAATGTGCAAAGCCTCTGGGCAGAACACAGCAGTGTATGTTGTTGGGAGGGGAAACAACTTAGAGCCTACAAGCTGAAGGTGGTATTCTATGTTCCTGGAGAAGAGGATGCTAGTGCATAGGTCACCTGGTTGTTGAGCTCTTTTATTTCTCTTCTGTGGTCTGAATGCAGCTGCTGAGCCTGGTGAATAGCAGAAAGAAGCTGAGACACTTCATTGTGCTGGGCAAGGTTGTTTTCTTTCAGGGTTCTGAGGCTCAGTTCCTTCTCTTCCAAAGACAGAGTTAGCCTGAAAGACAGTATGCAACTCATTACTACATTGTATAACATTTAATAAACTCTTAGGCCTTCCACCACCAAGGGGAAAGTTGTTTTGTCTGCTGAGGTTTGTCTAAACAACTAGGCTGCTGTTTCAGTCCTAAGCCAGGTTGGCAGTCACACCCAAGCATGTGCCCACAATGCTTGTTTCCACAGAAGAAAGGTGAATTACTGGCTAAATACCCTACCTTTTTTTGAGATGGGAATGTGAATATAAATGTAACAAAGCCTTGAAATGAAGGCATTAGGGAAGAGGAAAATTTTTCTTTGACTAATGAGACTCCAAAATTTGGAGGGATTTTGTCAATAATGAAGAGACATATTCTTCCCCTAGCTTGTATGTCCTGGTAGGAAAGGCAGCAACGGACAGCAAGATGATCTTTGGGGAGTTGCATAAGACTTGCCAGCACCTGTATTACTTTCAGCTAGAGAAACAAATGCCAATACCAGAAGTGGTAATGGAGGCTTGGAGGAAATACTCACATCCTTATATAAGATGCAGGATCCCTCATAGGGGAAGCAAGAGCCTTTTATTTCTCTTCTTCAGTGAAGATATGTGTTGAAGACTGGCAGGACTTTACCAGGCAAAATAGCCTACCTATGCTTTCTCTTCTTTCTTGCATTCCTTGGACAGTCAGTAACATCTGTAACTGTGGAGGCTGGCAGGGACCTTACTCGAGCCTCTTCAGACACTTGTTGGGATTTTTTGAGGAACGAGGAAACAGATGGCAATAAGAAACATTCTTGTTTCTTGGGTGCATCAGGGGAAGTCTGACTTAGTTCAAAATCACAGGTTTAAGATGGCTTCTGCCAACCAAAGGTATTGGGATGGAAGACTGATACAGATCCCAAATGTTTAGTTTACTGGACCAAAGGTGGAGCTGATGGATCTATCTAGCTCATTATACCGCAGCTTGTCCCACTTCCTTTGGTGTGTTTCAGGTTTGAAAACCCTGAAAGTTTCATTTAACAGTATTAACATGCTGATCTAACAAAGAACACCTCCTTTTAAGGAAATAATTTCTCCAAAAGCCATTGTCTTCGGAAAAACTGTAACTGAAGGATAAAAGGAAAATGAACCACAACATCAGAGAAAGAAACACATCTGCACGAATAATTCAGAACTCTGCTTTTTAGGAAATGCTGCCAGAGCCACTTGTACATACAAAGATCTGTAAGAGAGAATCCATTAAACAGAACGGAGAGTCTCACAGATTTTTGTTTACCTGGCTTTTTCACTTTCTAGGACCTTCAACGAAGCCTGAAATTCTGTGTTTTGACGCTCCACTTCTTCCCATAGACTCCTTTTCCCCTCCAAGGTCTGTAGACACACTTGCAGCTCTTTGTTCTGATGTTCTATCTCCTCCCATTGACTCCTCTTCTCCTCCAGGATCTTCTGGAGGTGCACAACTTCCAGCACCTTCTGCCTTGACAGTTCTTGTGCCCGACTCAGATCTTGCTGAGCTTTACGGCCAATCAGTTGCTGGGACTCTTCGGAGGCTGCTAGCCGAGATACCAGCTCTTCCACCTCAAGTAAAACATAACAAAGAGGTCAAAGACTACAGCTTATCACTGTCAGCCATATCATGCACTGTGATGAAAAGGAAAGAACAACTTTAAATTTCACGCTGTCATGAGAGTGCCAGATTCACAATGGATATGGCCCACTTGCTTAAAAATCAAGTGGGTCACCATGTTCATCTGAAAAACCACCTTAAAAAACAAGGCCAGCAGAAATCCATTCTGATGGTTGCTGGCAAACAGGCAAAAAGCCCATCTTTCCAGGGCAGCAGCTGAGAGATTCAGCTGGCCAGTAAGTCTCCTTAAGACCAGCTGAGATGGAGACCACAGTACAATGGCAGTCAGAGGGATCACCTCATCAGCCTGCTGCTCTGCAGTCCAAAAGCAAGAGAGAGCACCTGTTTGCTGACTGGAGTAGCTACGGCTGTTTCAGTCACCTGTTTTTGTAGAGCATCCCTCTGCTGAAGAGCAATATACATTTCCTCTTTGATGATTTTGATTTCTTCCTTGTGCCTCTCCTCCACTGCCTTGCTCTCACTCTGAGCTGCCTGCAGCTTTTCTGTGAAGTTCTGTAAACACAAATGGAGAGCAAGCTACTGGGACCTGCCATTAGGTCTAGCTTTTTTCTCTTCCTGTCTCAAAATCACATTCATCCTGCCAGTTCTCTCTGCTTTTCTACCGAGCTCTGCTTCCGCTGTAACCCTTCCTTCCTGCTGCTCATCTCTGGAGCTTACCAGGCGCTGTGCTTTCAGTGCCTGCAATAGCCCTTGCCTCCTCAGTCGCAGGACTTTTATGCTTTATTTCCTTGTAACTGCCCTTCGCTCTGTTACGGGGCTCTCTCAGCCTATGTCCAATTGCCAATGGCCTGTTCCTTCCACCTACCCTACTAGTCAGACTTACCTGCTCATTTTCTCTCTGCTCTCCCACCTCCTGCCTGAGCTGCTCTAGCTGCTGCAAGGCTTCTCTTAGCTCTCCCTGAGTCTGGAATAGCATCTCTAATAAATTCTGGACCTGCACAGAAACAAAGAGAAGACGGGTTTAAACTTCCCATACAACATCGGTGTGGTAAGACTCAAAGACTGATGGGCTCACACGTTCTCAAAGCACTATGCTGCTGCTCTCCTAGGGCATTCTCTGCCCCCTTCGAGGCACAGATCCCTAAGTGAGGCTGGCAGTATCAACATGGCCTCCATCCGTGACTGAATCTTCAACAAACTCTTAGTCAGCTACCAGGAACATGTGTGGCATTTATCAAGCGTCTCGCCTTGCTGCTGAGGGTATCCCTTGTCTTCTGCTGAGTCCTGTTTGTCTTTCAAGAGCGACTTGTGCACCTACTTCACAGCCTGATGTCCAGCCATCTCCCACAGCTCTATCCTTGCTGTGCAGGTGGCTTCCTCTGTGAGCTCACTCATTGTGAGACACAGGTATGGTGTTCACATTCTCTTCAGGCCTGCAATGTGCTTCCTGTCTTTCTTAAACCTATGCTCTGGTAGCCTCTCACATTAGAGGCCCTGTCCCTCATGGCACAAAGATCTCATGGTTGCTAAGGCACCACTCATGTTTACAAAGGGGCATCTAAGAGACACTTCTACCCAGGCAGACAGTGTCCAGAGAAGCACTGCCAATAGGGAACCCAGAAGAGTAAAAAAACCCACACAAATTCTCCATGCAGTCTTTACCTCTTGCTTGGCATTTTCGTCTCTAGTTCGTTCCTCTTCTTCTTGAGCTTGCAAGGTAGAAACCTTCTGCTTCAGATCAAACAGCTGCTTCTCGTGCTCCCTTTTGCTGTCTTCCTTATCCTTTTCCCATTTCTCCAGCATCTCCTGTAGCTCTGAATGGTGCCTTTCCTTCTCGCTTGCCTGGTGAGGGGAGAAAAAGACTTTGAGATGGAGTCCCAGCCAAGCTCCTCAAAAATATGTGAAGCTTCATCCCTCCCACAAACCCCCACCTCAACAGTGCACAGCAGTGGCTTCGTGCCCTCCATAAATCATGTCCTATCAAGGAACTTAAAAGGAGGGTCAGCAGGTGGAAGAACCTTCCCCTCTCTGACAGCTGCCTGTTTCCTAGCACCTCTCGCCTCGGCATTTCTCTCTATTCTCACAGCCTCTATTTGCAAAGCTCAGCTCCATTCCCATCAATGACAAGGTGCAGATGGGCTGCAGGGTGAGCAAGAGGCCACTACCCTGGATGCCCTAGTCACAAGACAGGCCACAAACTGAAGTAACAGGAACCAGGGGCCTCTTCCATATGCTTTAACCCAAAGGGTGTACCTCTGTCGACCATGAAAGGACAGAAAGAAAGGAACAAAGTTCTCATGGCTGCAGCTGGCAGCCATGTTAGGAGTCTACTCCATGGTAGGCAGGAATCTGGTAAGATCCTACCCCTTTGCTGCCATGCCGTGGGTGAGGACCACCCAACCTTCTGCTGAACTCCTCCTAGGCCCACAATGAATCTGTGGCTGCATTTACTGTCCCAGCACAGTCCTGGGGGTCTTCACATGTCTCCAAGTATGAGCCACTGGCTCTGCTGCCTGGCCTAGCAATGTGTGGCCCATGACAGATGATTACTGCTGTTTCACACACTCAGGCTGTTATTCTTCTAAAGCCAGCCCACAAAGCTTGCTTGAAGAATTCAAAAGCATATTGTTTCCTACCATGTCTTGCAGGAGCTTATTTATTTTCATTTCATGATCAGTTTGCTGCAGACTGAGGGCATTGTCATACTGCTGTTTTGTCCGTAAGAGCTGTTGTGCCATGCTTTCCTGTTCCTGCTTCATTAAAGATCTCTCCTCTTCCAGCTCACTTTGAAGGCACGTCACTTCCCCTGCAAACATGTCAAACAGCAAGATTCAGAGTCTATACAAACAGTGGTTCTGACTTTACTGACCTTAAGTCATTTGAATTTCAGTGTAGGAGGGATCTGTCTCCAGCTCCTTCACTCCTCAAAAGCACTGCAGGCAGAGAGCTACTTTTATATGGTCTTGCCTGGGCAGGGGCATCACCTGAAATTAAAGATCTCACCTTGTATCACCTCCTTGGCCCGCGTGACTGTGTGAAGTTGGATTTCAAGATGGATCCTGATGATCTCCAGTTGAGATAAGCGCTGCTGAGCCTCCAACAGGCTGGATTCCAGGTTCTCCTTCACCAACCTGCAAGTTATGAATACGGAGAGAAATGAGTTTCTTGCTCCTGACACCCACAGGGAGTTATTTCAGTAAGAAGTAGTTCAGGATCCCTAGCCCCGAGTGCAGAACATGGCTTGCATGGAAACTTGTATACAGAAAGCCTACTTCTGCCATTTAAAATGGCAATGCAGGCCCCTCCAAGGCAACGCCCAGGCTTTCCTTATGACCTAGCATAACACAGAAAGCCCAGCCCAATTTGATCTCCACAGACAAATGTTAAATTGCTGTTGTCTGGTCTATGACACAAAGGTAGCTGTGTCCACAAAGCCTGTGCCAGCAAGCAAAAGCCCAGCCTCCGCTCATAGCCCTTATCTCATTCAGCACTTTCAAGTTGCTTTGCAGGGGGAGACAATAAGAGTATTTCCCTGGCTGACTCGTGACTTTTTAATGCCGTTCATAGTGTATGCAGAGGTAGGGAATTTTCCAGACTCCCCATATTTAAAAGGGACTAAAGAAATACATCAGATGACAGAGCAAAATCTCATGCTTATAGCAGCATTTGTAAGAGATCAGAACTGGATTTTACCTGAACAAGGACTATGTGCAAGGAGAAACAGGTATCCTTCAGTTTAGACTGTTGGAAATTCAAGAGAAAAACTGCCTACTTTTCGTTGCTAACTAAGTAGGCGGTAGCACAAATGACTTGTCGCCCTCTAAAAGGGAAGTTGTCGTACTGCAGATGCAAACGGTTACATCCATAGACTTCAACCCACTGCTGCGTATGATACACTGGTTTCTGGAACCCGGAGCTGCACTTCCCTCCCTGACCTAACGCAGCGTCCTGTGTGCCAGGTTCCTACAGCACACAGCACTGCCTCGCTAGTACGGGGATGCAATCAGGACAGCATCCTTCAGGGGAAAGGGGCACCTGAGTGCTACAGCAATGAAATCCACAACAGGAGGATTTCACTACTCTGATGGGCAACGGAGGACGTATCTCCAAGAAGGAGAACAAGCACATATTTCTAAGGACGCCAATCTCTGGCAGTCCAAAGTAAATATGCTCCATTGTAAGGATAAATCAAAGTCAGTCTCTAAGAACAGAAAAGATAAAGTCCAAAACTATGACAACAAAAGGCTCTTGAGAACAACATCTGGTAGGAATAGTAGCTACAGCCCAGTCATTGACAAAACGTACTTCAGCTGCCTAGGATCTCCTCCCTGCCTTTACCTGGCCTCTGCCAGCTGTTCTGAAAGGCCTTGTCTGTCCTGCTCCGTGGCTTCCAGTTGCACCTCTAGGGAAGCCTTCTCGCACACCAGGAATTCCTTCTCTTTGTACACCCTGGCCAGTGCATGCCCTTGGTGAGAGGATTCCTGGCGCAGCTGCTCCAGACTGCTGCTGGCCAACTCTTGCTGGTGGTAAGCCTGCAAGCAGGACAAACACAGTTAGAGTCCTTTCTCTGGAGTTCTGTGCAGAGCCTGCCAGGGCCCATTCTGAATCAGCTAGAGGACAAAGAGCTCCTGTACTGTGGGCAGAAAGTTTAAGAGCATCTGCTGTGTACCGCACTAATACCCTGGGCTGCCAAAAGGCACTGGCACTGTTAACTTGAAAGTGATGCGTAAGGCCCGACTGGGTTGCCTGGGACCAGACAGAAGGAAACAGTCTTGTGTGATCACCTATTTCTCATCTTCTTCCTCAAAGCCTAAAGAGACTATAGCAATTCAAAGCTGCACATATGTCTTAAAATACAGTTTCAACACTGTCAAGATATCATTCCCATTCTCAGCAGTACAAGACAGCAGACAGTGACTTGCAGTTTTGTCCCGCTCTCTAGGCTCCAACAAATGGAAAGCATCTCTTTGACAAAACCACTGCAGAATCCAACAGATACAGCTTCACAGAGCCAAGCAGCCAAATGCCAACCCAGAAAGCACCAGGTTTCTGGTCTCACCTGACTGAGTTTCTCTTGGGTTTCTGCCTTCGCCTCTGCCAGCATCCTCAGCTCCACCTGCAGCTCCTGCTGTTGCTCCTCTGCTTTCTTCAGCAGCTGCTCCAGCCGGGCTTTCTCTGTGCACAGCTCTTCTATTGTTCTTTCACACGAGCTCAGCTTCTCTTCGTCAGACATTTTTGCTTTCTCCATCTTGTCCACTCTAAATGAAAGACCTTCATTCTTTTGCTGAAGCTACAATCACAGAAGCACATAGGAAATAAAATATAGTCACATTTACTATGTAGAAGGTTTGGCTTGGACAGAAAAAAGAACATTTCCACATTCATAGTGTCTGAAGGCAAGAGGTCAGAAAAGAAGCAGCAGCTGAAGACGAGCACCTGGCAAGATCTTTGGCAACAGCTCACCCACAACACAAGTTCCTTCAGTTGCACTTTATCCAACACAAGGGCTTCATTAATACTGCTCATCTTCACCGTTGCAGCTTGAAAGAGCAGCTCCAGATCCCCTTTTGTGTCTCTGATGTACTCCCAGTTCAGTGTTCCCAATAAGCCTGTGGGGACTAAGAACCCCAAAGAGCCTGGGCGGTCTGATCACCATTCTCCAAGAACGAGAACAACGTTGTCCCTGCCTTCTACTGCCAGAAACAGCATCTGTGGTAGCCTTGCTATCACAACTCCTTCTCCCACAAGTGCTGCCCAGGAATAAGGTGACCATACCTTCTCCAGTGCCACGGTAAGTTCATGTTTCTCTTGTTTCAGTAGATCCCCCTGAACGTACGATTCATCCAGTGCCTCTCTGGTGACTACCAACTCACTCTGTAACAGGGAATATTTTCCTTCAAGTGCAGCTAAAACCTTCAGTCTATGAGAAGGGGAAAGACAAACAAGTTTTTACATTAAAAACACTCTCATTTCCAAAACCAAGACTATAGAATCATTTAGGTTGGAAAAGGCCTTTAAGGTCATCGGGTCCAACCATAAACCTAGCACTTGGCAGTCCACCACTAAACCATGTCCCGAAGCACCACATCCATGCGTCCTCTGAACACCTCCAGGGATGGTGACTCCACCGCTTCCCTGGGCATCCTGTTCCAGTGCTTGATAACCCTTTCTGTGAAGAAATGTTTCCCAAGATCCAATCTAAACCTCCTCTGGCACAACTTGAGGCCATTTCCTCTTCTCCTGTCACTTGTGACTTGGGAAAAGAGACCGACCCCCACCTTGCTACAACCTCCTTGCAGGCAGCTAACAGCTTCCTCCCTCTCTCCTCGTTCCTATGTTGGATATGAGACTTTCCAAATTCTTCTTTGAGTAAGACAGACTTTTAAAGGCCAGATTACTATTCCCACAATTACTTTTGCCTTCAGCAGTGAATCGATGAAGGAGCTTGCAATCTATTCAGGGAGATGTGTATGAATTTCCAATCCAATAACCATAGGATCACAGGATGATTCAGGTTAATATGAATGATGTTGCAAGATGGCACTTCTTGCCCCAAAGGCCTTGTGCACTTCTGCAGTCTTGCAAGGAATCGTCAGTACAGAGGCACTACATTGCTTATGACAGCCCTGGGTAAAGTCCTCCCAACTTCTTTAGCACAGCCCTGGGGAGCAAAAGGGCTGTACAAGGGACAGGTCTCTCTTTATACTGGTCTCAATTTCTCACCAAGAATCAGTTAACAGCAAAAACACTGTAACATGCAATCTCTTTTCCAGTCCTGTCTTACTCAGAAGAGTTCCTGTCAGTGAGATGGTTTTTTCCATCCATTCTGTTGAAGACAATAGTTTGACCAGGGACAGAAACAAGGCTGTGCAGAACAGGTGCATTTTAAACATGAACACAGCTCATCTATGAACCCACGAAGCAGACACAAAAGAGAACGCTGGTAATAGCAAAGTTTAAAATGCATTTACCTGTCCTGAAGCTCCTCCTTCTCCAGGTCCTCCTTGACTTGTAACCTCATCACTTCGCAAGTCTTCTGGCTTATTTCCTGTCCCGCTTCCTGCTGTGCCTGATCCTCCATGACAGGTCTACGCAGAGCAATGGACTCCCAGAGGTGCATGCCAGAGTTTAGGCAGGAGCAGCTTGCAAGTATCGATCCAGAAAGCCTCATTTGCTCTGCCTTCAGCTCTGCCAAATCTCTGAAGAACAACAAAGAAAGAGCTAACGTTCACACCACCAACTTTATCAGCTCACTCACTCTTGAGGCACCTAATTGTGCAACAGTAAAAGCTGGCAAGAAAGAGGACATCTTTGTTGGGGACGAGTCACTCATCTGACATTTTGGGATCAGGACACATGTTCACAGTTGAACAATGGGTCTCTTTGATGGCTGAGGAACGAGTCTATTTTCTCCTCAGAGATAAGAAGAAATGTATGAAACAGCCAGAAGGCTTCAGGAATTAACTAGCAAGTCAGGCATACTCTACACATCAAATAAGGCAAATGGCTGACAGTAACCCAGAGTCTGAAATTGCATGCCGACGCCAAAGGAACGTACTATCACGGCTACACTAGTTTTGTTGGCATAGAAGGCAACCATGAGAAAGGAACCTCAGAGAGCCCAAGAACAAGAAAACACTCATAAAAGGGAGGTATCAAACTAAGCAAAATACATTGCATAAATGCAGTATCAGGGTAGAGAAGCTATTCTTTCTCTCAACAATGTTGGTACAAGAATATGCGGATGCAAACTGATCAGAATAAATATGAACCAGAATTGAGAAGGAAAAGAAAAAAAAAGTTCACAAATGATCTTTCTATCAGGAGCAGTGGGAAAACAAAGGCAGCGAGATTTAAGGCAGACATTAACCACTATAGAAAAGGGACTGCTTTTTCCTATCTTTAGTCGCAACTAAAGAAATCCTATCTTTAGCTGCAACTAACGTAACATTGAGGCTCAAAAAGCAGGTGTAAAGGGAAGCCACAGTTTTTCTGCAAGAGACCTGGCCTGAACTTCTACTCACCGGTCAGTGGCAGTCTTCAATTCCAGGAAATGACGGCGGAAGGTTACCACTTGACACCACAGGCTGAGCAGTCGGTTACGTTCACCACTTAAGTAGCTGTCATAAAGCTAAACATGCAAAGACAAAAAGAAATGCCAAAAATTCAACCTTCGCTGTCACTGTACAAGTCTTTCGGACAGGAGAGAGTACAACCACCATCACTAGATCTCCTTTACTGACTATTGCAACAGGGCCATCAAGGACTGAAGAGGCACCACAGAAGCATCCTCAGCAGACCTGCTGCCTGACTTCAAAGGCGGGGACATCCACACTTCTCCTCCAGGAGGGGATATCCGCAAAGCAAACGGATCACAATTCACCATCTTGCCTTGCAGAGGTGTCTAACAGTCTTGGTGGAGGAAGACAAAAACAAGCCCCTCCACGACCAGCGTCAGATTTTCTGACAACAGGCTATTGGTACGGGAGGGCTGTCTTGTTCTTCTGTTGGCTACTGTGAACCTGAAAGCACGCAGACCTCTCCGCTCTCCACTGCACTAGACAGAGATTTAGGAACTATTAAAAAGATGAGCAGTCCTTTGTGACTGCCCTACAGGGCCCAGCAACAGCATTTCCCTTTGCCTTTAAGACCAAGCAGTATGGTCACAGCAGGTGGGCACCTTCCATCACCACAATTTGCTGACACTCCTCCATCTCACACCCCTGTCTTCTGCCCATCAATACCAACACATCCTCAACAGAGCCACAACTTTCACACAGCAAGATCTCTATGCCAGAAACAAAATGCCTTCTCCCTCCACTCTGGCATCACGTCTGACATTCCCGTAGCCTATCCTTACCTCACGTTCATGGCGCCATTCACTCTCTTTCAATTTCAGCTCCTTCTGGGCCCCCATCCAATCCACTGTCAGTTTTCCAACATCTTCTCTGAGGGCTGAATTAACCTCATTCGCTTTATTGAGGTGCTGCCACAGGACAGCACTCTCTTCTGCCAGATTATCACACCTTGGAAAGGGAGAAACAGTAACGAGGTCACTGAACAACTGCTATCCACAGCAGCATCCCTGTGATTTTCCACCTCCCTCAACACTGACTTTGTTGTCAAACCGAGAGGTAGTAAAAGTGCTTCCTAGGATTAACTAAGAACTCCCTGTGATGGCAAACTCATTCGCTTCTTGCTTTGAGCCTTCAGTTGCCATCTACAATGTCAGTTCCCCCTTCCTCTTCAACTCTGACAATGCCCACGGTTAATGTGTTGCCTCCCTTCGTGCTGTCTCATAGCTAGATGCATCTCGCTAGCATTGTCCTGACCACCTCTCTTGCTCCACTCTCTCTGTTTCCATGTCCTTTTCCCTTGCAATGTTGTACCCACTGCTATGCTCACCTTCTTGCTAAGCCTCTCCCTGTCCTTGTCCTATACATGCTGTAAGATCTGCAGCAAAGACCCTACCTTGTTGATCCAGGAAGCTGCACACCACACAGACAGCACCATATACATAGGGAAACAGCTTTAGAGGAAGCTTTCAATGAAAATCTGAGAAGTCAAGCACTGCGGGCTAATGGATTTGGGACAACAGACATTTAATATCCCACCCAGGAAACATTTCACGAACAGAATTTCAAGAACTGCTGTCCTGCGAACAAGCACAAAACTCAGCTCCTGGATGAAAACAGGAGTTGTCTTCTCCCACCTTAGCTTGCAACAAACCTAACACAGCACTCAGATGCCTTTTACACCACACATGATTTATCTCTTGGGCAGAGGAAAAAAGAAAAGCAGAGAAAGAAACATGGCAGAAGATACCTCTGGTGCCAAGGGCACTACTGGAAGACTCTGCTACAAGCACAGGATTTGCTATTCAGGTAAAACCAAACAGAACAACTCCTGCACCATGAAACATCGAGGAGGTCAGGGCTTGATTCTCAAAATAAAACGGAGCTCTGCTGAGTTGCTCACCTACCGAACCATAGAGTGGCTGGAAAGGGACCTTTGGAGGTCACCTGGAACAAACCCCCGCTCAAACCAGAGCCATTCAGCACACAACACCATTACCACACCACACAACAGGTTGTTGAACTTTTCCCTTTGCAAACGGCTTGCCCAACCGCTTCCCTTGGGGACACTAGGTAGCACTGACAGGTTTTCCCTCACTTTCATGAGCATCCAAGACACCAAGTATGAGGGAATGCTTCTTCTTCGTACCTTTGTTGCTTCTTTTTCAACTGAAGCAGTGCTTTTTCCAGGCTGTTGTTTTCTGTGGCTTTCCACCTGCCCGGAAGGGTTCCCTGACGAAGAAAGGAAAAGTTAATCAAACTCCTGTGTTCCCTTCACTGCTGTCAGCATCCATTGCTTTCATCTCCATTTGTTGGGTATCTCAGGAGCTCGTGGCTACTTCCAGGCCTAACAGTGTTGTGACTACAGAGAGGTAGGGAGGGGAAGGGCCTTACTCAATGCCAGTAGCTCTCCTCAGCCTCCCACTTGCACTCTCACAGCTAGGCAGCCTCTCCTCATGACTGCGAGTGCTTACTTTGACTTGAAGCCTGGGCATGCTCTCCTGCTCTCCTGCCTTTCATTCCCTAGGTCTCCTTTAGCCGTGAAGCAGAAAGAAAAGCACAGAGCCAGCTCTGTATATCGAATGCCAGCATTCTTGCCTTCCAAAACGCTATGTTTCAACCGATTCTTTTTCGGAGACAACCATAGAGTGTAACAGGCATTAGAGCCCTCTCCTGAGACCTGGAACAAATGTAACCCCAGCAATAAAGCACTCTTTCACTAAAGTAAAATCCTTCTCAAAAGGCTTTTCTGGACTGGCATTTCTGGGACTACAAGCTGCTCTAAGAATGCCAACTGGGAAAAAAACTGACGGGCAAAGTTACAGTGCTTCTTTAAACCCTCGGGAAGCAAACCCATTTTCCTCAGTGCTCGCTCTGGGGAGCTTTCCCCCTGCGTTAACGAGTGNTCCTTCTCAAAAGGCTTTTCTGGACTGGCATTTCTGGGACTACAAGCTGCTCTAAGAATGCCAACTGGGAAAAAAACTGACGGGCAAAGTTACAGTGCTTCTTTAAACCCTCGGGAAGCAAACCCATTTTCCTCAGTGCTCGCTCTGGGGAGCTTTCCCCCTGCGTTAACGAGTGCTACGCGCCCTCGCTTGAGTTAGAAGCTGCACACTCACCGCTCCTGCTTGCAGCTTCTGCTCCAGCTCTCGACACCGAGTGCGGTACTGCCGGACCTGCACGGACACACGGAACGGACATGAGCGAATGCGGCTGGTAACGGAGCGGGCTCGTCCCGCTTTAGCTTTTCTCCGGGTCCCAGCGCCCGTGTGGGCGGAAAAGCCCGTGAAGATCCTCGAGTCCAAGCGCTTCCCTGGCCAAAGACCCCCTCGCCGGCTCGGCTCCTGCCTCTGGGACGGCCCCTGCTCAGGTGGCCAGACCAGGGCGTCTGCAAGCCCGGCACCTTTCCTTAACGGCGGAGCAGCCCCGGCGAGGGGCTCGGCGGTGCCCGCGGCAGGGCACGTGCCCTGCA
>VZSC01000540.1:0-17139 GCA_013398225.1 Steatornis caripensis
GGGCATTAACGCGTACGGAGAGCGGCGAGCCCCCGGAGCTGCCCCGAGACCCACAGCCAGGGGACCCAAAACCTTCCCCGGAGCTCAGCGGGCAGAAAGTGCCGGAGTTTGGCACACGCTGCTCAGTTCCACATTACAATGGGATTTGCTGTAACAGATTCCCATCAGTCACAGAAGAGTGACAGATTTATTTTTAATCAGATTAAGCATCTGCTGCTGACAGAGCACATCTCTGCTCAGCCCAGGCAGACTTTCCAGCAAGCAGCGCCCACGGGGGAAATGTGGCAGGAAAACACCAGGGAAGGCAGCGACCGAGCTCGGCTGGCTCATACATATGTTTTAAGATCATTTTAAGCCACATGTGAGCGTCCCACCAGGGCTCGGCTGGTGCTGGGCTCGCTCCGGGCAGGCTGCCGGGGCTGGCACCGCCACGGATGCGGATGCCGGGCTCTGCAAGATGTTTTCGTGTTGGTTATGGAAACAAATACAACAAAACATTTGCTAATTCAGGGAGATTCTTCTGGATAAGGCAAATTAATCGGATGTGATTCATTCCTGTGCTTTCTCTGTGGGACAGAGGCAGATTGGGGGATTAGCGAGCTGGACGGGAACACCGCGATCACGTGGATCCGAGCTGCCCAAAGGCTCTCTCGCCTTGGGTCCCCAGGAGCCGCCGGGCTGCAGCACTCGGGGCCGATTCGAGCATCGCTGGCAGCAGAGAATCAATTACAGGCTTGTTCAGTTGTCCTAATGAATCCAGAATTAACCAGGAAACACTTAGGAGCCGGTTTGTTCAACTCCTGTTTCCAGGCACCAGCCCTCTCCTGTCCTTGCCGGCTCAGGCGAAGACGTGCCGCCGCCAGCATCTTCCCTCCGAGCAGCTCAACCCACGCTCGTCTCTGAAAGCATATAGATCCGAGCCTCCGCCTTCAGTCCTTTAAACCGAACTCAAAGCTCTTCTCTGAACCGTCTCCAGTCTTCCGTGTCCTTCTCCACGCTCAGCCCCCAGGACGCGCTGGTCCAACAGGGCTGGCGGCAGCGGGTGGAAGCGACACAGCCCTCGTGACACGGCGCATTCTCCCATCACACACACACAGGCCGCTTCAGTTCCACGTGACACAGCAACGCCTCGGGCTCCCGTCTCTGCTGCCGTCCCCTCTGCGAGGCACCATGCGCCGGGACGGGGACCCAGCCCGGGTACGCGGCTCCTCTCTCTTCTCTGCCAGCAGATGCAGGAGCTGGTATTTGCACAACACAAGTGTAAATGGTTTGCTCGAACCTCCATTCCCCGCTCCTTAAACCTCTGTGTCACGTCACCTGCTAACGCCTTAGTAACGATTTTCTGTCTTCCTTCAGGTCATCGGCAAACCACGTTGGATAACACTAGTCCAAAGCCTCGCCCCCAGAGGTCCCGCTGCCCCATTCCAGGGGGTGCCTCGGTTCCAGTCGCATTTCAGGGCCGACCCCCCAGCCCCCCAACATACGTGCTGGTGACAGCACCAGGTACCCAGGCGGCTGACTGCCATACGAGAGCCTACGGCACAGTACATCGCTGTACCAGCTCGGGCTCTCATCCCCACCACAGCCACCACCGGCCCTGCCAGATCCAGCCACCACCAAAGAAACTCCATTGACCTTAATCACCCTCTTCTAATTCTTGACTAATGGAGTCAGGTACCAGCCATCGCCGAGCCTCGGGCCGGGCTGACAGCAGTGCAGGCAGCCTGGCCGGACTTGGTGCTGCTTGCACTGGCGCTGAGCACGCCCCACCGCCAGCCCTGCCACGGCTCAGGCTGCAGCTCCCTGAGGCGGGGGTCTCCCAGCCTTGCTCCCACTGCCGTGACCCGAGGGGACGGCTGCCGGAGGGATAAGCCGACAAAAAACCCCAGCAAAAAGCTGTTTTCCAGTAGGTCAGCCTGTCCTGCTGGAGTCGGAAGCGATGACGCGAGCCGGCCGTCAGCACAGCGAGCGAGCGGAACCGCGCTGCTTCAGCAACCGAGATCCCGGTGAAACGCACCCCACCGGTGCCTCGTGGAAACTGAATCACCTGCGTTTTTACATCCTTAAAAACCCAAAGCACCTGTTGTGCAGGGGCCAGGGGCCATGAGTTGGTCTTCCCTGGCCTCCGCAGGGCACGGCTGAGCAGGCTGCAGGGAGCGGATTTGTCGCCAGTGCCCTGCGCCAGCCTCCACGAGCATCTCTGTGCCGCCAGCTCCGGTACGCTGCCCACCGCCCTTCTGTGCCGGCTCACCTGCCCATCCCTGCCAGCGCTCACCAGGCTGTCTCCTCACCCACAGAGACAAACGGAGTAACGAACCACTGGAGAGCGGTGCCGTGCATTGCCTTTCTCAGCCCTGCCCAGCCTCTGTGTTTTAAGACGCGTGAGGCATTTCCGCCCAGCGAGGGAGCTGGGGCTGCAGCATCCCCTCCCGCTNCCAGGCTGTCTCCTCACCCGCAGAGACAAACGGAGTAACGAACCACTGGAGAGCGGTGCCGTGCATTGCCTTTCTCAGCCCTGCCCAGCCTCTGTGTTTTAAGACGCGTGAGGCATTTCCGCCCAGCGAGGGAGCTGGGGCTGCAGCATCCCCTCCCGCTGCCCAGCGAGAGGCGCGGAGAGGAAAGGCAGGGAGTGTTTTGGGGTTTGGTTCATTTTCTGGACCGACGCTCTCCGAGCTCACTGCCCAACGCTGGTGCGATGCCCAGCACTCGCCGAAGCCCCATCTCCAGCTGAGGTGCGTGGCAGCACCGCAGGGCGCACTGGGTCCCGTGCCAACCCAGCACCGTTCAGCGTTAGCACAGCTCTCATCTCTCTTGACGAAGAAGGTGTTTAATTAATGTTGACATTTTTCTCCAATCAATCATTCAAAGTATCCACACATTTCACTCACCCAGCTCTTCTAACTCCAGCTTTACTTCTCCACCGTAAGCCCGTGGCATTGATCCCCCCTCACCGGTCCCAGGCACACATCCCCCCGCACTCAGCACCCAGAAACGCCCTGGTGGCCCCATAGCAACTTCTGAACACCGCCAAAGAGTTAACTCAAATACAGATGCTTGAAAAACACTTTCAGTGACATGATTTCCACTGTCTTGGGCTGAAGATGCCGAGAGATCCGAATTACAGAGGTGCTTTCATAACCTGCCAACCACTCCGTAAGAAACCGCTGGACAGAGGCCGGTGCCGCTGCGCCGTCCGGGGGGCTCCTGCCCCTGCACAGCGGGGGAGCCCGTGCTGTCGGGGGAGCGAGGCTGCACGGGGCCCAGTGCGCACCCCGCTCACTCACAGCCCTCCAAAATCCGCCCTCTCCCACGCGCCCCGCAGCCCCGCATCGTCACACGCGCAGGCTCCAAGAGAAATGGAGCGTTTTTCCTACGTTACTGCTGTAGCCATAGCTCACTAAAAATACAGATTGCTTTTTTGCAGCGGTTGAAAACCGCTGATAAAATTCCCCATGAATACTTCATCAGGCTGCGCGCTTTCCCACAGATTCTCTGTCGCCAGGAGAGCGTTTCCAGCAGCCGCCGGCGCTTGGAAACCAGGGCTGTGGGGGAACCCAGATCAATTGCTTCTAAAAGAGGGAATTTTCTGCTAAATCCTATTGCTCCCGGTGGCATTATCCACACGGGAGCTCTGGCAGCAGCCGGAGCGATGGTTTTTCCCCAGGACGCAGAGTGAGGGGGTCAGGGACCAGGGCTGGAGCACCCCCCGCGGGCTCCTGGGCACCCTCACCTCCCCGGCTGACGGAGCGTGCACAGGAGACACGGGGCGAGGACAAGCAGCAACAGGATGAAAAGACAGCAAGAAAGGTCCAGCTCCGAAGGTACGGAAAGCTTTCGGAGCTGCAGGGGCACCGGAGGCTTTGCAGACAGATGGGCCATCGGCCAAAGGCGTTCGGCGAGGCGATCCTGTCACAGGGCTGGGGTCTCCTCCGGTCCATCAACTCTTACTCTAGCAGGGTCGAAAGCCACCTTCACTGAGCTGCGCTGCCCGGTCCCTCGCAGAGCGGGGCTGGCCCTGGCTCAGGAGGAGCCGCCCGCCCCGGCCCCTCGCAGCCCCGCGGCCCACGGGCTCACCGCACGGCCCCCGCTAGGGACCCAGCACGGAGGGACAAGGCCTGAAGACGGGCATCCTTGTTGCCTTGCGCCCGCCCGAGCGGACGTGGAATCGTACAGCAAGCTGGCATTTAAACTAGTCGAATTCCTCTTTCTAGCAAGAGCGTCGCTCAGTCCCGAGACGAGAGGGCTGAAGGGGATCCGCCTGCTGTCCTTGCTGCGCAGGCAGGCCCGAGGCAGGCTCTTCACAGGGGACAAGGGACAGCGCGCACAGCAAGAGCAGCCCCGACCAGGGGGCAGGGAGGAGCGGTGCTGCGGGGCGGCCAGGGGCCAGGCAGGGCCGGGGTGCGGCGGAGCTGGGGGAGCTCCATCCCACCCCAAAGGCGCCTGAAGCCCAGCCGCAGCGAGCCGCGTCTCACCAGGAGCTGACCCCGCTTTGCACAGGGGCAGGGGCAGCGCCCGTGCTGGGTGATGCCGGGTGAGTCTCTTGCCCGCGATCGCACCAGGCACCGTTTCACGAGCCAGGACACCGCACCACCAGCTAGCGACGGGCCCAGAGCCCCCTGCTTGGGAGCGCGGCCGCAGTGATTGCTGCAGCACCTCGGATCCAACCGTGGGCTCAGGGCTCTTTGTCACCGCCCCAGCCCCCAGCTTTGCCAAGGGACCCTGGGGGCCTGCGGCATCCTCACCGGCGTTGCCACGCAGGCGAGGTGAACAGCTCGTGCAGAACATCTCCCTCAGCGCAGGCAGTTGCCCCCCACGCTCCCAGTCCCTCTCTGCCGCTGTCCTCACGGGCAATCTGGCTCACACGAGCGAGCAGCCCCCCGCCCTTGGCGCTGGCAGCGTGCCGATGGCTGGCCGAGTGCCGCCGCAGTGGCAGGTACGGCTCATCCTGCATGACCTAGTTAGCACCGGCAGCAGCGAGATGCAGCTCTGGAAGATGAGCAAAGCCCATCTGAAATCCGACAGATCCCGAGGCATCCATCCCTCGCCCCAGGACCTGCAGCCAGCCCCGCAGGAGCCCTGCGTTCATCTCCCACCGCACCACTGGGACGGGGCGCGCGGCAGGCGGCAGCGCCAGCGCATCCCTGGCCGGAGGTGCTGGATCCACTCCGGCAAGCCAGACACTCTTCCTGCCTAAGCTGGGGGCTGGTTCCCAGTCTGGGGTGAGATGCTTTCTGCTTTCCTCGCAGAGCCTGCCCCTGCCCTGACGCCTGTCCCCAGGGCAGGACGTGGGGACCCCGCACTGCTGCTGGCCCTTTGCCGGATTGCCCAGGCTGAGCCCTGGCTCCGGGGGTTTCTGACTTCAGGAGGTTTCCGTGGGTCTGTCCCAAACCCCTTCCCACTCACAGGCATCCTCTCCGAGGCAGAGGCAGACAAAACCAGACCCGCTTTCCGGTAACAGCCCAAAGGCCAGAGCCTCCCCCAGCCTTCTCGCTGCCGCTCCTTGTGCACGCAGGGCTCCGTTACGAGCCGCAGTATCCGCGGCGGTACCGCGTTTGCCATTCCCCACGGCCCCGCTAAGGGCTGCCTTCCAACACAGCCCGCCGTCGAGGCGGCTTTTTTTCCCAGGTGCCTGCCTTTGTACGCCTCCAAATCAAAACATATGTTCAAACAAGCTGGGCTGTTGTGCCACCCAGGTCACCCCACCGGCATTTACATAACCCGGGAACTTCGGCAGCAACGATTCGCTTCCCTCTAAATCGCTCACAGAAATAAATAAATAAAGACTGAACCCAGCTGCTCCCGCAGCAGACGCTGCCTCCAGGGCGCTGGCTTTAGCAGGTAGCACATTTTAGCCTGCCCTAATACATCAGCCTTACCCAGCGCGAGCATCCTCGGCGGGCACGCGCGGCGCTGCCATCGCCCAGCGCTGGTGACGCTGCACTGGGAGACGGAGAGCAGAAACCGCCGCAGGGAGGAATTCACTATTTTTCCTGTTCATCCTGCGTACGCAGCCGGGGCCAGAGCTGCAGCGAGAGAGTCCCATGGGAATCACCAGCGCTTGGCCTGCAGGCGGGGTGTCCCTGCACCCCTGCCCAGCACCACAGACGTGACACAGGACCCACAAAACCCCCCCAAACACAGGCTGAGCAGCATTTCCCCCTTATATTCCTGAAGACGACCCAGAAACACCCACGNGCTTGGCCTGCAGGCGGGGGTGTCCCTGCACCCCTGCCCAGCACCACAGATGTGACACAGGACCCACAAAACCCCCCCAAACACAGGCTGAGCAGCATTTCCCCCTTATATTCCTGAAAACAACCCAGAAACACCCACGCTGCCTGCCCTTCCTCCTGCGTCACTGGCGGCACCTGGCAGCCGATTGCTAACGAGGGCTCATTACCCCCCAGCACCCGGCCCTTGGGCTTCCCAAGGAGCTGCTCAGAGCCGCTCTACCCGCCAAGCCCCCAGCCTGGGGTTTTCCCAAGCGCGAGCTGGGCCCCGGGCGCTCCCCGCTCCCTCCCTGCGGGCAGCCGGACCCCCAGCGTCGCTGCCGGGGTGGCTGCGGAGCGCGTTCCCCCTGGGGGACTTGGACTTTCCTGAAGACCTGGAGCTCCCAGCCGAGAGCCGGCTCAGCCCCAGTTCTGCTGCCTGGGCTCCCGGCTCATCACCTCGCACTCGTTAACCCGGGAACACTCCTCCTAAGGACGGGCTGGAGGGCAGGCAGCTGCCTTCCCTGCCGCTTTTGCAATCCTTTTCAACAACCACGGCCAAGAACGGGCGTTCACACGCTGGCATGTACGAACCCCGGTGCTCCCAGCAGGCAGGAGCACGCAGGGCAGGACGGCAGGTCCCGCCGGCTGAGGGGTGCAGGATCTGGCCCTCCACGCGCTCCCTCAGCCCCCACCCACGCTGCAAACGGCTGCCTGAAGCCAGCTGATCGCTTTGGCCCCCTCCACACTGGCGACGGCTGTGAAAGCTTCCAGCACGCTCCCCGGGCAGCGTGAGGACAATGCCACGAGCGAGGAGACAGCGCGGCTCCGGCACCGCTTCCGAAATAGCTCAGAAACCATGCCCGGCAGGAGCAGCATCTCCTACGAGGTGTCCTGGGATTTGCCGGCTGCTCCCAGCCCTTGGAGAGGATCCCCAGGCCGGGGCAGGCGAGGGCAGCGTTATTCCCACTGGCACCTTACAGGCTCGTACGGAGCACGGGGGGAGCGGTGCCGGGGGCCCGCGGGAGTGCCCTGGTTTTGGTGCCTGTCTGTGTACAGGCGGTGCTGCGGGATGGGCTCCTGCTCCTTTCACTTTTTGCTTTATTACCCCGACAGCAAAGCGCAGGGGAAGGAGATGCTGTGGGCGGAAAGCAAAGGAAGGGAAAGGACGAAGCAGAGCGGGGATGCGGGAGGCGTGATGGCTGGGTTACAGGGAGCTCCCAGCACCTCTCTTGCTCTTGAGCCACATCCCACCGCGGCAACACGTCTGAGGGGCAGGCAGCGGGGGACGGGCCAGGCCCTGAGCTGCCCTGGCAGGGTCCATCCCTTCAATCTCGGGACGAGGAAGCCAGGCAGCGGCCGGAGAGCGGAGCCCCGGCAGGGCGGCGTGCCGGAGGCAGGGGTGCAGGGAGCCCGCTCCATCCCTCCCCGCTGCCCCAGGCTGAACGGACCTGGGACGAGAGAGCGCCCCCGGGCTGCTCGGTTTAAGGTGTGAGGGGAGAAAAATAAAGCTCAGTTCCCTCAGATGGAAGATTTTGGACAGCGGCAGCGCACGCGTCCGTGAGCGTTTAAAGCACAGCTTCCCGTCACGCCAGGGGAAAGGTCTCCCGTGCATGCGTACGGCAGCACTTTGGAGATTATTATTTAGGACACGAATTAATTCTGAGAAGCCAAACATCACACAGTCTTCTAAAATTTCCCGTTTCGAGTGTTCTAGGTGTTCAGAACAGCGATACAGCGACTGCGCACAGCCCCGCGGCCGGTGGGTACGGGCGAGGAACAAAGCAGGCGTGCGGGTATCCGAGAGCTCCCCCTGAGCCCGGAACCACACGGACACGCCAGGTTTCTGCTGTTTCAAAGCCCATTTTATTATTACAGCAGAGGTATTTTTTTTTCCCCCGAGCTGGTCGGTTCATAATGGTACGAAACCAGAAAAAGCAGGCATTCCTGCACTGGGGAACAGCAGGAAAAATACGGTATAAAAGCATCAGGTTTTGCCTGGCAGTGAAATAAGTGAGTTTCAAATGTCAAGCCTGCTGAGTTTTGCTGCATTCGAAGGAGCCCTTCCGAGCTGCCTGAGATGTCACAAACGTTGGATTTTGTCTCCCTGTTCCAACTGACTTCAGTAAATGGCAAAAAATGCCACTGAAACACAGCAATTGGCAGCGCTGGCTGCACAAGTAAATAGGCTTGTCATCATTTTAGGTTTTTTCCGTTTTCCAAGTTAAAAACCTTCTGGATGCCAAGTGCCACCGTTGGACCGGTCTCCGTGTGTACACACAATTAGCAGGAACAACAGGACTGGAACAGAACCGGGGGAGGTGTAAACATGACCTCCGCATTTCTGCACCTTGGCTAATTAAAATGCATTTTAGAGGGAAAAAAAAAAAAACCAGAAAGAAAAGAAAAGAAAACCCAAACTGGTTGGCCAAGAGATGAGCAAAGAAGATACCTACTGGGAAACCGGGCCTGGGACGAGGGCCAGCTGCCGACTGCGCTGCCAGCGAGCACGAGGTGAGAGAACC
This sequence comes from Steatornis caripensis, assembly GCA_013398225.1. Lineage (NCBI taxonomy): Eukaryota > Metazoa > Chordata > Aves > Caprimulgiformes > Steatornithidae > Steatornis > Steatornis caripensis. Next base: position 8,735 of record VZSC01000540.1, read on the forward strand.
CCGAGGGGCCCTGGATTTGCCCGGTGGGGCAGCGCCAGCCCCCGCGGCCGGAGGACATTTCCAGGAGCCCTTCGTGCCCCCAGGCTGCTGCTGCTCTTCCCCGGATGCGCTGCGGGTACGCATACGGGGCTGCCCGGCCCCCCGCTCATCGCAGGACAGCGAGCACCTCTGTGGTCCTAGACACGGCCGGAGAGACGCTGGGCTCTGCGTGGGGCTCAAGGAGCTGCCCCCGGGCAGCCAGACCCTGCCTGCCCCACAGCAGCCTCGGGGAAGGGCAGCTGGGCCAGGATGCTCTTCTCGGAGGGCGAGACCCCCTCCCGGCACCACACCAAGCGCCAGAGGGACAGGGCAGCCCTGCACAGCCTTTGCCACCCGCCTCGGGCAGGGCACGGTCTGATCTGCTGGTGGATCTGCTCTGGGTTCAGCCTGGCTGCTCCGTACCGGGAGCACCGGGCTCAGCCCTGACCCAGCCTCGCCAGGACGAGCGGCACCGTCCCCTCTGACCCACAGGGAGCTGCGGTCTGGGGCATCCGGCGGTGCCGCAGCCACCCCAGGAGGGAGCAGCCGGAACACGCGGGGACACGGCAACCACGGGGCCTGGGTACGCCGTGGATCGGAGAGCCCAAAGGCGCTGCAAACACACGGTGCCACGAAAGGCAATAACATATTTAGCTTGTCTCCGCCAAAAAAAGGCTGCCATGGATCCAGAGCGGCGCTTTGGATTGCATTTACATTTGCTAATTTAGCAAAGGCCTGTCAGAGCCGTTTATCTCTGGCTGTTGACTGTTGGCGTGGAAGCTTGTTAGCAAGTTGTCAGAGCAGATATCGCTGGTGAATCTGAATAACAGATCAGGTGTCAATTGCTGCGGAGCTGTTTGTTTTGGGGATGGATTTAGAAATTCAGCTGAAGGAGAAGGATAAGAATCGTGTGATGTCGGCTCTCCGTGAGGTTTGTGCCATTACAGCACATAACTCGACAAAGCTGCTCCTGCGTTAATTGCTACGTGGAACACATTCATCCAGGGCAACGTTACTCCGAGACAGCGGATTGCTCCTAGGTCAAGCCTGGTTGCTCGGTTAGAAAACAACTGGAAAACTGTGGGGGGCAAAGGCACAAGCTGCCCCGGCAGGGGACGGCGGTGCCGGCACAGACCGCAGCTGGGGGGTGCTGCCTGCGGCTGGCTCAGGGGTCTCGGTCCCCCGTGCGCAGTGGGCGAAGCTCAGCCGTGCTGCTGGCAGGCTGGGCGGGCGTTTCTTCAGGAGTCCCAGGCGCAGAGCCCCCAACAGCACCCGCTGCAGAGCCAGAGCTGGGCGAAAGCCAGCGCCGGTGCCTTGGAAACCTCCCCAGCAAGGAGAGGGGACAGCAGGAGGGGGACGGCGGGGAGGCGGCAGGGGCACCAGCGATGGGCGAGGAGAGGCTGGGAGACCCAGGGGCAGCCCCGTGTCTGCAGTGGGGGGACACGGTGCAGCGCTGGGACAGGGGACCCCAGGAGCCACGCAAGGAAATTCTTCTTCCATGGGAAGCAGAAACCAAACCGCCCAGCACGGGCGCTGGGGCAGGCGAGGGCTGCACGGCCATGGGCACCGGCGTTCCCCAGGGCAAGCACCGCACCCAGCAGCGTGCCTGCTCCTCTCCAGGGATTTGCAGCCTCCTGCAAGCAGAGCTCTCGGTGAGACCCCCGCCCCAGAGCCACCCAGCCCCCAGCACGGACCCAGCCCGGACTCCTCTCTTCCCGAGGAGCAGCACAGCCATCGCAGGACTTGGCTCAAAGTCAGCCCCACATGATTCAGTGCGGTAACATTTCCCAGGGCCCCGCCGAGATTGGCACGTGGGCAGGAGGGAGCTGGCAGCTGCCTGCGCCGGGGGAGGAGGGCAGGGAGGTGAAGGTGTGCTGATGGAAGAGAAGGGACGAGCTCAGTCCAGGTGGCTCCAGCTGGAGCCAGAGCCCATCCCGATCACCCGCAGCGGACGCCGGCCCCAGCCAGGCTGCGAGCCCCTGCGCGGCTCGGCACTGCCCGAGGCTATGGGTGCTGCCAGCACAGCCCCCTGGCACGGCCGGCTCAGGGGCTGCCCCTGCTCCTCGGAGGAAGGGTCCCGAGCTGGAGCAAACCCCAAATCATGGTGGCCCCATGGGCCTGGCCCACCTGCCCGGGCTGGTGGGAGCCCGCCGGCCGCTTCCCACATCCACAGCATCCTGAGGGCGAGCAGCGTCCGGCCACAGGGCTGGGACTCTCGCCTCCTCCCCTCCACAGGTTACGTTTATAACAGAAAAGTACATAGCAAAAAGTGTGCTGTCTGCCAGAGACCGGCGGGGAGCAGACCCCTCGGGACACACTCGTACCCCACGCCGAGGGGGGCGGCAGACGGGGCAATGCCCAGGCTGGGTTCCACGTGCCCCCTGAACCGCATCATCACAGGAGCCCGCGCGCGTGCAGCAAACTGGGGGGCTGTTCCTTGTGTCCCAAGCATTTAGAAGCAGGGAAATCAAGTTAAATCAAATCACCAAGCCGCCTTGGTGCGGCGACGGTGGACGCAGCACCCGTGCACGGCCGCGGCTCTTCTCGCCGGTCCCTTGCCAAGGGTGCAGAGCGGGGTAGGCCAGGAGAAACCGTCCTCCCCAACGCTACCGCTTAACCTCTCCTGCATCCCACAGGCAGAACCTCATCGCTACCTGCGAGAGGGGTGCTGAGCAAGAGGGCAGAAAACCCACCAAGTCCCCTCTGCAGACCCTGGGCTGGCACTCACCTCCGGCGGCGGCGGGGCTCGGCGGCGGTGGGGACCCGCAGAGCCCTCGCAGGCGCAGGGGGCCGGGGACCACGAGGGCAGGGCTGCGCCGGGTACAGGGCGGCGAGCCGCGGCCTCGCGCACCACGCGTGGCCTGAACAGATTCAGGTTCTTCTTCCTTAAATATTTATTCTCTGCAGAGCTAAGGGTTTCCAAACGCATTTTAAACACGTAAAAAACAACGTTTTGGTTTTTAACTCCGCCTTCTCCCAAGTTTTCTTTAGCCAAGGTCCCGCAGCCCCTGCAAACATCTCTCCTGAGGTCAGAGACCCCCTGAGCACCGTGGCCTTGCCCCACGGCCGCAGAGCCCCTCTCCACAAAGCCCGAGCAGCCGAGGCAAGAGCTCGGCACAGCCCAGGGCAGGGCAGCGCCCAGCACCGCGCAGGAACACCCCGGCAAAGCCGCCCACCGCGGTGCCATCAGTCCCCGGGAAGGGGCTGCGGTAGCGGGACGTGCTGTCGCCATCTCCGCTGCTTTTTGTGGCTTTGTAATACAAGTGGTGAATGTAAAACAAAAAAAAAAGCATGATCTAATTAGCAGCCTTCAGCGACAGCATTGAATTAGCAAAAGACAGTGAAAGTGGGTTTAATTAAAACTGTTGCTGGGAGAGAATTTTGATTAACTGATGTAATGCATTAAAATTGCAAATCCCAGAAGCTGAAGTGACAGATAAAATAGCACAAATGGTTTACAAATTAATTTACTTCTTTTGAAAACAAGCATGCTGCATATTATTAAAAATTAATTAGTCATAGAGGGAAGATCTCGCACCCAGGTTACAACAGCACGGGCTGCCGAGATGATGTGCGTGTTCGTGTGCGGCTGGATGTTTGCCGGAGCTACAAAACCGAGCTGCGCGTTCACGCTGCAGGTGAAGCTGCGGGAGCCGGCAACCGCCCGGGTGAACTGGAGGGAGCTGAGCAGCCCAGCGGGGTTTTGCCCCGGGGCGGTCCCGGGGGACGCGAGACACCCCAAGCGAGACCGGCTCGCACCGCTCGTGGCACCACATCGGTGCCCAGCTGTGCCAGGCGGCTCCGGCCTCGTGCCCGTGATGGGTAATTCGGAAGCGCAGCATCCCTGCCCGGCTGCATCCCCCCGCCGCAGGGCCGCGTCCCCGGGGAGCCGCTTCCCTCCATGGGCCAGCACAGAGGACGCAGCCGGGGCACGGGGCAGGACTGACACGCTGGCGGCCCCGGCAGCACCGACACACTAAAAACCAGGACTTTTCACAGTGACTTTGCTCCCCAAGGACAGGCTGGGGCCGGGGGTGGCCGTGCCCTGGGCCCCGCAGGGAGCTCTGGCGCAGGAGCCGCACAAGTGACACGAGGGTGCAGCCGCAGTGTTGCCAAGAGCAGCAGTGTTAAACTAAAATGTTTATCAACACCATACTGTATTTTTTTTTTAATTCCCCTTGTTTGACACATTTTGATGATGTCTCTGTACCCGGTTGCCATGGCGACTCACGATCGCCTCCCAGCTGCTCTGCGAGTCCTTTTCTCCCAAGAGCCGGCGGTGGGTCCCAGTACCACCAGCACCCAGACCACAGCCTGTCCACCCCAGCAGCCGCAGCAGGGTCTGGATGGGCACAGGGTCCACCCCAGCCACGCAGCTGTGCCACCGGCCCTGTCCCTGGCACCGCCAAATGCCACCAAAGCTTCCCAGTGGTGACTCTGATCCATGGGCCACTCTTCGGCCAGGGGCTGTCAGTCGGCAGCGGTCCCGAGTGCAGCCCTGCCACTTTCTCCAGCACCGCATCCACCACTCAAAATCCCCCGGTTTGCTCCTTCCCTGCCAGCCGCCAGGTTCCCAGCACAGATCTGACGCTGACCAAACCGGGAGCGGGGGGCTGCACCTTCGTGCGGTGCTGAAACGGTGCTCAGCGCGGACACAGCCCCCTTCCCCAGGCCGCTTTCCTGCTTCCACCCAAGAGTCCCCCCCACCACGTTAATGGCCCACAAAGGCCCCATCGTACTCCTGCCAGTGATCCCGGCAGCCCAGCGTGACAAGCAGTTGCCTCCATCCCCAGGATGCTTCCCCAGCCCTCGTGCCCCGAGGCCCCAGCGCTGGTGCCTGGGGGAGCACCCCTGCCCTTCGCGCCTGACCCACGGAGAGCGCGAAGAGGATTTACTCGGGCGTCGCATTGCCGTCGCACCCCAGCACGCACCGCGCGGGCAGAGCGCGCCCACCACCCCACCGGCGGCACATCACAGGCAGCAGCGGGACACAGCGAGGCCGAGACGCCAGATTGTGCCCGACCGCGGAGCAAGGGCTCGTGTTTGCGCTCCAGCCCAGTGGCTCGCAGCGGGGTTCTCCGCTGTTTGAGGAGCTCTGGGTCTTCAAATAATGCTCTCGAGTTGAAAATAACTTGCAGCCACCCAGGACCGTGTCCCTGGTTTACGTCGCCAGCAGGCGATGGCAGCGATCCCCGCTCAGCCCCTGCAGTCTGCTCCGACCCCCGCTCCCAGTATTCCCGCCCATGAACCGACTCAGGGACGGCCAGCACAGACCCCATGCACAAAGGAAAATGCCTTAAAAAACCCAACCAACCTCAAATTCATAGTTTGCTGCCCAAATAAGTGACCTGCTTTCAAGAGCGCCTGGAAGCAAAGTACGTCACCTGCACGTTTCCCCCACAGGCTCCAGGCTGCGTGCGGGCTGCGGAGCTCCCTCCCCACGTGCCCTGCGACGAGGACAAGCAGCGTAGGGGGGGACTGAGGCAAGAGCTTCAGCGCCCAGACCCCCAACACAGCCCTGTTCCCGGGTTACGCCCCGAGCGGGGCGCCCGGGGCTGGGACAGCCTGCCCGGGTCTTGCTCTTCCTTCGGCGCCTGCTCCCGGCCCCGCTGGAGCTGGGATCCCTGCAGGGCTGGGTACCAGCACCCGGCGTGCCGGGGGTCCTAGTTCTGCCTCCAAAACCCAGGGTTACGTGGAAGAGCCGAACGGTTCACGCAAAGCCGTCGCAACACGAGCCATGGATTGGAAAACACTCGTTGCCTCATGTTTAGTAGCACCTGAGATATGTTTTTCCAGGCACTCGCTGTTTTCCAAGGTATTTTATCAGGTTTCCAGTGCACAGTTACACTGGAAGCACAGGACCAGCCGGGTTCAGGTGTGCCTACGGTGCTCTGTTTTGCCTGGCTCATTAACGGATCCGTACAGGGCCTTGGAGCGCGCAAGGAGGCATTGTTTCTGCTGACAGAACCAGCACTAACAAGCAGGGCATAAACCAGCATCCACAGTAAATCCAGTGCCTCCGTGCGCTGCAGGAGCCGCCGCTCACAGGAATTTAATTGTACCCTTCAGGCGTCAGATAAAGTTTTTAAAAGATACAGCAAAATATAAAGCAATGCAAATTCGCCGAAGCATTGCATTTCTCATCGAGCGCAGTAGGGGATGGAGAGTTGCAACACGGAATATCCTTAAAGAACCCGGTAACCCTTTGCAGACCACGCTGCTGCCGGTTGCAGCCAGCCCACAGGCTCTGCGCCGCCGGAGGAAATGAGGAATCGTTCCACGGGCTGCAGAAGGAGCTGGGCTGGCTGCAGCCCCGCACCCCATCGCCGCGCCGCCCTCGGTCCCCCATGGGGAGGCACACAGATGGGCTGCCATTACGTAGCCCTCCTTTCCCCAGGAAACCTGGCTGCGAACCCCACAGAACGCAAAATAGGAAAACGCTCTTCAGGGAAACAGGATACGGAGCCAACACCACTGAGAACACATCCAGGTTGTCCCCCACCGCCTGTCCTCACAAAAACATCCGTACAGTCTCCACACTTTGGAATTCCACTCAGCCAAAATGCTCCCGCATCTCAAGAAACCCCGCAAGACACAAGCGACTGCAGCCAAGCCGCGAGCAGATCGGCTGGGATGGTGCCCAGGCTCTTCCCTGACCCGACAGGATCGTGCGCAGCAGCCCTGTGCCGCTCGGGAGCGCTCCTTGGCTGCACAGCCCTGCAGGCAGAGCCAGCCCCGCCGCCCGCCCGTCCCCCGGCACAGAAGCCACTGGAGATGCTCAGGGCTGGAGATGGGGACCCCCGACCCAAATCACCCAGGCGGATCTGTCTCACGGCCGGGTGCCCAGCCAGCACCCAGCAACCCTGGCAGCGAGCAGGGCAGGCAGGGCCTGCCGGGAGCCCTTCGAGCTCATCTCCGCAGAGCGGCCCCGGGGCAGCATCAGACCCAGGGGACCCTGAGATGCGTTGGCACAGTCTCGGCTCAACTCCTCGCTCCCGGGCACAAACCGACCTGCTTTTGCAGGTAAAAGGAACCAGAAGCGAGCCAGGCCGCAGCCCACGCACTGCAGCCACAGCACTGCACCGAGGCCTCCTCCAGGGCACCTCGTCAGCCTTTTGTCCTTGGTCGCAGGGAGGGAAGGCTCAATGTCCCACTCGCACCCTGGGCACCGGCAGCCAGCGGCTCCCGACGCGTTTGCAGGGTGAGCGGGGAGGGCTCGTGCGGCATGAGAAACGCGCTTTGACTTAGCGGTAGCCGAGTGGCAATTCCAGCTGGCTGATCTCATTTTATTGCAGATTACAGAGACGTTCCCAGGAAGATGGGCTGTCAAATCTAATCACATTACGCATTCCTGGTATGCTTTCCGCACGCCCCACCGCAGCAGCCGTATCCGGCAGCGCACACAGGGTGCCAGTGCAGCCCAGCCGTGCCGAAGAGCCGCAAAGTCTGCTGTGAAAGAGCTAATGCACCCAAGCAGAGGCGGCGGGGGCGCCATGCCGAAAGCCACTGCTGCTCTTTGCTCAGGGTCCTACCTGGCTGCCTCCAGATAGCATCGACCACGGACGTATTTGCTGGGGGATGCAGACCTCACGGTCACTTGCAGCATCGCCAGGTGACACCGAACCTGCGGCCGGCAGCAATATCCCACTCCGTTCACAATACGGCAGGCACTTCCCCCCGAGATGCTCGAGCTGGTGTCACGGTCCCCGGCAGTTGGCGTGGAAGCCGTGCCACGTCCCTGCGTCCCAGCGGGCAGAGACAGGACGGTGACGGCCACCGCAGGCACGTGGGGAAGCGATGGGGGTCGGGGGCTGTGTCTCCTGGTTTGAAGTTCCCAGTGCGCAGCACTATCATTCAGGCAACAAATTGGTCATGGGAAGGAGAGGGAGGAAAATATAGCTTGGGCACGTGGATACTACCTGTGTTCCAGGTACAGCACGTTATTGGCCGGTTGCCACGGCACCTCCCGATCAGAACAGACGCCTCAGCAGCTAGGAGCCAGCCTTTATTACCAGGCGATTTGAAAACGAGAACGCCGGCTAGGCCAAAGCTAGCGCAGCATTTTTATACGGGCTGACGATGAGGGGGACACCACGCGTTCCTCAGCGCTGCGACGCCGCTTACGCCCCCGGGGGACGTCTCTGTGCAAGCTCGTGGCTGCATGAGGCGTTGCACAAGAGTTTCTGTTCAAGTGTTTGCGCTCTTAGCGGACGCCGCAAGATCGGACGGAGACAGCGGCCCTGCTCATCGCGAGCACCCCCTGAAGAGTCGCTTGTGGAAGCTTGGCTTGTGATGGACTCCCCAAGCTCTGCCAGCTTTCGCCTGCCCGGGCCACGCTCCACGCACCCTCTGCCAGCTGCTGCTCACCGCAGCCCCGCACCCTGCGC
>VZSC01000540.1:17638-34517 GCA_013398225.1 Steatornis caripensis
GGCTGCTGGAAAAACTTCTGTGCTTTCCAACGAAGTGCAAACCAACCCATAACCACAGCGGGCAGAGCGCAGCCTGACCTGCGGACCCCTGGCTGCTGCCCTGCTGTGAGCGTCGGGACCGGTGGTCCCATCCTGGGGTAGTCCCCGCTCGCCCTCAGCACCAGGCCCACCTGAGCCCCCCAAGCTGCGGCGCTAAACCCGGCTCCTGCTGCCCCTCGCCCGTGCTACGGGGCAAGTTCAGCTCGGACACGGCCCGATGCCAGCCCTGTTCAGGAGGGAGAGGTGCCACGGCCCTCGGGACGGCACACACAAGCAGCCGCACGTATTTTATCCCATTGAAATTTCGCTAATTGCCGATAGCTATTTTTCAGGCCGCACAGGTGCCCTTTGACGCTGCCTGCCTCCTGCACAGCACCGCCAGGGATCCTGCGAGGGGCTCCGCTCATCCAGGCTCACCTGCAGCTGCATCCGGTGGCCATGGCAACCAGGGCTGGGGACCGTGGGGACCGCTGCCCGGGCACCATGCCAGCTGCCAGCCCTGCCGCACCGCACTAGGGGCCTTGGAGAGAAAGGGCACCTCCGACGCACCAGGAGCTGCTTCGGATGGACGGGAACCGGGAGCGGGGTTTGCGGGAACCGCGCGGCCCCGACCCCNGCCCTGCCGCACCGCGCTAGGGGCCTTGGCGAGAAAGGGCACCTCCGACGCACCAGGAGCTGCTTCGGATGGACGGGAACCGGGAGCGGGGTTTGCGGGAACCGCGCGGCCCCGACCCCTTCCCAGGGCTGCCGCCGTCCAGCGCTGTCTCGCAAGAGCAGCTCGCGGGAGCTCAGGGGCGAGCAACAGGGCTGTGCCACAAACACCTTCTGGCTAAAACCACACCGCAGAGCTGCAAACCGAGAACAGCCTGCGGCCACAGGTCTGGCGCACAAGGGGCGCTGGGCAGCGAGCGAGCGAACCCCCAGAAACCCCCCAGAAGTGGGGCCAGCAGCACCTCCCGGGCTCCAGCTGCGAGGTGCAGTGACAGCACCAGCAGACTCACCTGGCGAGCACCGGTGCTCAGGGCTGGGGCGCTGGGACACAGGGGGTCCTGGGCAGCCAGAGATCCCCATGGGCACCTCTCCGCAGCAAAAATAATGCGGAGAGCCCAAGCCACACCACCAACGGCTTCGATGTTACAGGCGATGTACAATCCGCAGCCCAGCCGCACGCCGGCAGCCTCACGGCACCCCATTTCTGCCCCAAGGAGCCAGGTGCAGCCAAACTCCCCCAGAGCAGCCAGGGCCTGGCCCAGCGCGCCGATATAAAGGCTGGGGTCGTTAGGGCTGAGCAGCCGCATGTGCGGGGCCGGCCCAGGTGGCTGAGTCCCGGCGTGGACACCACAGCTGGGGCCCTCGTAGCTCTTTCCCTCTGCATTTCCGCAAGGCACGGCCACGTCGCTGGGGTCCCTTGTGCTTGCGGCTCCGCCGCCACCCCAGGGGTCTCAGCACCCCGCAGACGGGCACAGCCGGCACAGGGAAAAGGACGCGGCTCCTTCTGCCCACTGGTACCACGCGCCTTTGCTGTGGGAATCAACCCAAAACGCCGTGCAGGGGCTAAACTTTAGGAAGAGGCGCAGCAGGTAAAACAAGGCTGTGCTGAAGCAGCCGTAGGGTGAGAAACTGCCCTGCCACATCACCGGAGCCATCTCCTCCCGCTCATGGGTGCCCTCTCGGCACGGGAGCCGAGCCGTGCCGTGCACAGGAGTGAAAACGACTCTTGGGCGCTTGAGAAATGGCAACCGTACAACCAACGGCCTTCCACACAGGCGCTTCTGCCCGTGGGAGCCGGTCCCCTGGAGCCTGCCTGGGGCCTGGGGACCCGGCCGGGACAATGGCAGGGACCCGTGGCATCTTTTGCCCAAAGAGCACGGTTTGTCTGCAGAAACAATGCCCTTGCTCCGTCTAGAACCGCTGACTCCCAGCAGGGGCGTTTAATTAATAACTTCCCTATCTGTCCATTTGCAAGCTTCCCTGGCCACACAGGGATTCTTGCTACAACCAAAACATCCGGCTCGTGCAAGCCCTCGCGTCCCTAAACCTTACTCCAAGGAAATGTCTTCGTCTTGCCCAGCTCCGCGGGCAGGGCCGTGCTGTCCGCGTGCAGAGGAGCAGGCAAAGCGGGGAGACAAATGGGCGTACGGCCCGCTGCTCTGCTCCCGGAGCGTTGGCACAGAGCAATCGCTTCGTGGCCGGTTTTGCTCACGAATGAACACAACCACTAACAGCATGGTTTGCGTTGGCCCCTGGGGAAGCATTTTTGCAATTTCTTGCTAGAAACCCTCTAGATGCATCACTTCCCTGATCCCCCGTGGACGTGTTTCCGCAAACAGCAACGCCGCGCTGCTGCATGTGAATATTACCTACTGAATTTTTTAAAAAATCCCATCTCGCTCACCTTTCCGAGGACAGTGGCAGCGGGGAGAGCTCAGGTCGTTTCACCAAGGCGTCAGCTTTGCCGAAGCCTACGAAATCGTTCTGTCTCCCGGCTCTGCACCCTGGGAGCAGATCCCTGCCGCAGGCCGTGAAAAGAGCAGCAGCGATGGGATAAAGACGAAATACAAGCGGCATCTTTTCTGTGCTGTCGCTAGCGGGAAGTAAACCCTGGCTTCTGGGATGCTGCTCCCGCAGGCCGCGCTCCGCTCCCCATCCGTACGGCACCGGGAAGCGTCGCTCACCGACCCAGGCCGCGGGCTGGCAGCAGCCCCGGCCACGCAGACACCGGGGGCGGCGGGAGCCCCCTCCCCACCCCACCATCCCGGCTGAGCCCCGCGCCTCGCCCTCTCACTGACGTGACGCACCGGCTACCCTGGCACAGACCAAAACCCGCCGGCAGCGTTTCGCCCCGTCCCCCCCAGCTGGGCCGGGCAGCCCGGCGTGCACGGCGCACACGGCAGCCGCCCCGGCGTGGGCAGTGGGGCAGCTGGTCCAGTCCCCGGGGTGGGGTGCGCTCGGGTACCACCGTGCTTGGAAGCCCCTCTGCAGCGAGCGAGGGCGGTGCAGAGCGGGTGCTGCCCAGCCCCTGCACAACCCCTTTTCCTCGTGGGTCGGGGCTCGGGCTGGGCCGGCAGCGAGCGCCCGCTGTGCCCCTCCTGCTCTCGCAGCCCCCGTGTTTTCCTTGTGTTAGCTGCTTAAACGGGCTGCGTACGAGCTTGGCTGCGGTGCGTTAAACAAGCAGCCTGGATTTGAAAATAACCAATCTGTCAGGCTCGTTCCCGAGCGTTTTTTGGAAAACCCTGCAGGCAGGTGCAGGTGCCACATCAATATGTCAGCGCTCGGATGACGAGTTCATAATATTTTCTGCTTGCATTCCGCTGTCTCCGCGTATTAGCAAACAGGCTGCTCCCAAGCGCTGCTCTCCAGAGCCAGGGCTTGCAGATTTAATAACAAAATCATCGTTGGAAATCATTAGTTGGTGATTCAGCATGGAAATACCTCATTATCACTTAAGCATGTGCAGTATGCGACTTATGAAAACCTCTGAATTACGACTAATTAAGCGCAGGCTGAAAAATAACCCGGATCGGAACTACGGGCACCCACCGCAGAGGATAAAACACGTGAGGCCAACAGGACTCCCGGGCACCGGGAGGTGAATGCGCCCACACGAGGTTTTCATCGAGCGGTGTGCGGAGAGCAGCACCGTGCTGCTCAGAACGCTGCTTCCACCCCGAGCCATCGGGCCGCCGAGCAACGTGAACCTCCAATTAGCGGCATTTTTAAAATCTGCAACATGCTAATGAATTTATATATTAATCACGAGAACTTTGAACGCTGGCAGATTCAAAGCCCCTTTGAAACAAACCCATTTTGCTTTGCAGCAGCAGACCCCGAAGAAGCCGGTGGCGGCGTGCCCTGCGCCCGCTCGCCTCCTCCCCGCCTGCGGGACTGCAGCCATGGGCACCGAGAAGCCGGGGGGTCCCGCTGTGCCCCCCGCCCGGGACACCGCACCCTCACGGCCCCGCGCCCGACGGCTCCCGGGGGGATGTTCAGGCTCGCTCAGGCAGTCAGCAGGAAGCAGAGGGGACTGAGCTGCCGCCGAGCGAGCCTCTCGCGCTAAGAAAGGGTCTAAAAATAAGCTTTTAATACACTCTTGCATCCTGTCAAGGCTTTAAATAGCTATTTAGAGTTCAGATTTTAACAACTGTGGAGCTCAAATCATTTGTGACAACTTGGGAGCCAAAAATAAGCGGGGAATGAGGTAAGAGGAGGAGCCCGTCCCCCACCGTAGGTGCTGAGGAGAAGCGCCCGTGGGCTGAGCCCTCTTGGCAGCCGGTGCCCCGCGGGTGCCTCTGGGGCCGAGGGCTGAAAGCTGGTTGTCGTGGGAGTCACCCTGGGGGGCTGGCCCCACGGCCGCCCCATCCCGCACGTCACCGCCTGCCGAACCCCGTGCCTGCGCCCGGTGCCTCCGCATCGCCCCGTCCGTGCGGGCAGCAGCCTGTCCTGCCCGCGAAGGTGGGCAGCCCGCGACCGCTGGCATGGCCAGAGCCCGCTCCCCGGTGCGGGAGCAGACAGCGTCCTGCTGGAGCCCGCAGCCACGCACTGCCGCTCCGGCCGCACCTCAGCCGCCGGCGCTGCCGGGGCAGCCTGGCTCTGCCTCGCACGGTTTGTTGGAAGAGCTGCTTAAACCCCCACTGCCCGACGCGCTGCGGCTGTGCGCTCTACGCGTCCCATCCCAGATGGCTTTACCCTGTCCTCTGGCAGCTCAAAGGCAGGCAGAGCTCTCCTCACGGGGGTCACGCACCGGCGCTACCAGCAGCCAGAGCAGCCGATGAAGAGCGGGGAGCGGCATCGCTCACGCACCGCGCGGAACAGCAGGGCCGCGGTCCGAGGGGCTGGCGGCGTTCACCCGGCAGGGCAGAGGTGGCAAGGATGCTTTGCGCCTGGAAATTCGGTCAAAATGACACGAGAGCCAAGGAAGGAGCGTGTCTCCGAAATGCTACGTCACCAGAGGGACCTCTGATTGCGCCGGGTTCTCATCATTTTGGCCCGTTGCAAAGAAGTTCTTTTACCCTTCGCAGTATTAGACCCCGCTTTAAATCAGTTTGTAGTAAGAACGGCGCAGGGAGGGCTTGCTCGCCTCCCTCTCCAGAGACCCACGGAGCCCACTGCACGTTTGCTCTGCTTTTTATGAATAGGATGAGCTCTCGTGACGAGACAAAAATGAACAGCCCGTGGTAGTCCCCCTTTAAAATAGCAAATTCTCGTCCAACACCCTGGGAAGCCGCTTTGGCCCGGCCGACTCTTCGGAAAACGGCTGTCCCCTGCCGCGGGGGTCGGCGCCCTGCCTGCCCCGCAGCAGCCCCTGCCCTCGCCCTCCGCCCCGCGTCGGCTGCCGGGAGCCGCCTGTGCCCAGCTCTCGCAGCACGCCCAGGGTCGAGGGTCTCTGGAGAAGCGGCTCGGCGGGGGAACACCCAGGAGCAGCGTATCACCTAGGAGCAGCCTATTTTAAGGCGCCGTGCGGCGAGGGCCATCCCTGCAGAGCCGCTTCGGCAGCTGCACGGGGTCTGAGCGCCTTTTTGGCAGCACCTGCGGGGACGCCTGCGACCCCGACCCTGCCACTGCTGCTGCAACAGCCCGGGAGCGGCTCCTGAGCTGGGGACGCGTCTCCACCTGCCCTGGGTCCCTCCTAGGGACACCTCGGCCGGGGTGGGCTCTCACGGCGAGGGGTTCCAGGGCCGGGAGCGTACATCTGTGAAAACTTCCTCTGTGCCACACCGCAGTACCCGGAGCTGTTACCATGGCTTGCTTTCTAACAGACCACCCAAGGACAGGGACGACCCCCACGCGCTGCAGGTCTGTCCCCGCAAGCGCTGTCGCCGGTCGGGCTGGGTCGCCCGCGCTGCACGGGGCAGCCCCGCATCTCCCCTCCCGCTGCCCGCGGAGCTGCACCCAGCCAGCGCCNAACAGACCACCCGAGGACAGGGACGACCCCCACGCGCTGCAGGTCTGTCCCCGCAAGCGCTGTCGCCGGTCGGGCTGGGTCGCCCGCGCTGCACCGGGCAGCCCCGCATCTCCCCTCCCGCTGCCCGCGGAGCTGCACCCAGCCAGCGCCGTCGCCTGCCATGTGCGCCGGCCTGTAAGCAATCGCTGCTCGCGGGCTTTCCAGAAATATTCTGCTCTCTTGTTCATTGAACTTTGATCTTTTATTCAATTTGCATTCTTCTGGAAAACTAAGAGACAAAAAAGGATGCCCTGATGCTCTCCGTGAGGGAGGAGGCTGCAAACCATGACGGCGCTGCCCGCCTGTACGAAATAACAACGGGGCTGAGCGGGCATGGGGCTCAAGGGCACAGGGCCAATTATTTCAGGATTTCCGGACGTCGCGGGAGCTGACCCCTCTGCAGCCGCCGCTCTGGCTGATACGGGAGGGGAGCACCTGCCCTGGCCGGGCTCGCTGGCGTTAGCGGGGGCAAGCAGCGAGCTGCAGCTCAGCGCTCTGCTCCTGAAACAGCTGAGTAGGAGGCGATGGAAAAAACATGTTTTCCCAAATCCCCGGCACTTTCTGCTGCAGCGCTTGGCTCTGGCTCCACCTGCATCTCGCCGCACAGCTCAGCACGCTCCCTGGCAGCCGGGGCCGGCCCAGCACCGATTTTCTCTCTCGCACACACATGTTCCCAAGGTGGGAATACGACTGCGGCGCAGGCTTCACGCACCGCTCCTGTTCATCATGCGCAGGGTTTTAATTCTGCTCTGCCTTTGAGAGTGGCTCCCCGTGCGCCGCAGCCGCAGGGTTCCCCGTGCCGCCGTCTGTGCCGTCGCCGCTGCCCTGTCCCCGCGGCACTGCCGGCTCGCCCAGGCTCGCACTGCGCTGCAGAAAATCCCCAGCGGTGTTTAATCAGCATTTCCCTCGGTCGTGTTGGAAACCTTTCAGGAGCATAGCTTTGTTCCTGCTTATTTGTGTTGAACTGCTTTTGGGGGCTGATTCCCAAGCAGATGCCTACGCAGGTGCGCGCCAGCAGAGCGCGGGCCCTGCGGGGAGAGGGCCGGGTTTGCACTCGGGGTGAAGACGTGGCTGCTGCCCGTTCCGGGGGTGAGCAGTGAGGGAGCCGATGCTGGGAGACAGAATCGGCCGCAACGACTCAGTGGCTCATGAAAAGCAAGGAGAAGCAATGGTGTGCGCAGCTGCTGCGGGGGGTGCAGTAACCCTGCCCCGAGACGCTGGCCGGCACCTGGCCGGCACCTGGAGTGACTGTGGTTCACGATGGCAGAAACGGGTCCTGGCAGATGGGGCTGGCAAAGCCGCAGCCCCCGAGGAGCCTCACGGGTACCCCAGGGAGCCACAGAGGCAGCCGAGGTGGCTGGGGGCCACTGCAGCCCCCTGGGGAAGCTCTCCCAGGCGGTGAGCCGGGACCTGCCCATCTCCCGGGCTCAGGCAGCACCACAGCGTGGGGACAGATCTGTCACGGGGCCGAGACAGCTCCCCGCGTGCCAGATAGCGGGGTGCACACAGCCCGCAGCCCCAGCGCCCAGCCCCGGGCGTCGAACACCCAGCCTTGAGCGGTGCGGAGGAGAGGGGGTGCGGGACGGAAGAGTTCTGGGGGCAGACGGGCTGCGGGCAGGCGGATGGAGCGCCGGCTGCAGCGGTGGCCTCCCCGAAAAGCGTCAGCTCAGCACCAGGCAGGCGTGTCCAGCACGAGGCTCCTGCAGCAGGCAGCTGCCTCTGCCCGGGCGCCCTGGACCTCGGCAGGAGAGGACGAGCCACACCGTGCGCGGCCCCCGTGAGCCCATCCCGGCACGGCACCACTCTGCACAGCACCGCGCTGGCGCCGGGGCGCAGCCGCCTAGGGCCACGGGTGCAGGAGCAGCGCTCTGCGGTGGGGCTGCAGCTGGCCCTGCTGCCACGAAGCCGTAGCGCTTCAGCCGAAGGCGCTTCCGAGAAAGCGCTGATGCAAAATTAGGACCAACCTTGCACCCTCCTCTCCAGCCTCCGCCAGGCGGGAGGGGAGACTCAGCACCCGCAGGATCGGGCCCTTTCACAACAGCGGTGCAGTAAAACGCGCTCTGCCGCCCGGCCTCTGGTGTTGGGCGCTTTTCAAAAGCGCCTCGGTGCAGAAGCCACGCTGAAGACAGTTTTGCACGCAGCTCCTCCAATTACTGATCTCAAGTATTTAAAGGATGTATCCCACAACAGCGGAACAATGTGGATGTGAAAATGAAACTTAATAACGAATAATTTGCTCTCTAGGGGGAGAAAAAATGCCAACTGGAAGTGTATTGTACTTGCAGTCATGTCATTACAGATGTAGTAATTTCGTGGTTCTTTCCAACCCCCCACGAGAGCAGCGCTCCTGGCAGCCGCCCCGCGCCCCCGGGAAGCCTTCCCGAGCCTGCCGGGGCAGAGCCCTCGGGACCGCAACCTCCCCGCTCCAGGGGCTGGCAGAGAGCTGTTGGGAATCCCGAACGGTAAATCAAAGGTAAACGTGTCACCAGGAGCGGAGCGGGAATAAGGAGCCGGGAGCAGCAGAAAGGGAGCCAAGCCCGGGGAAGCTGAGTGCGGAGGTGTCAACGGCAGCGGGGAGGAAAGAGCAGCCCGGGGACGGCGCGGCAGAGCCGGGCTTTGGGGACGGGTAAGAGCTGAGCAAACCCTTTGCTTTTGCTTGCCTGGGTTTTTCCTTTTCTTTCTTCACACCCCCCCTCCGCACCGTGGTTATTGCAACGCACCGCACGTTCCGGGGGAGCGCAGGCAGAGGAGGGGGCTCAGCTCCCGCACCCAGAGCTGCTCTGCGGGACCCCTGGGCCGGGCTGGCGCTCGCGGGGCGTAGCTGCGGGTCTCGGCCGGGCGGCCGGCGGCTCTGGCGGCACCGCAGGCAGGGGAGGGTGCGCAAAAGCCCCGCGGCCTTCTCCTGTGGGGGCAGGTGAGCGAGGCGGGTGTTTGCACGCTGAAACAAGCACCCACAGAGCTGACCCCCGCGCGGGGCTGAGCAGGGTCAGGAGCTCGTAGACCTGTCTACTTGGGCGATTCTTTTCAGAGGAATATTTGCGCTCACCCTCGAAGCCCCAGCACCCGCCGACTGCTGCAGCCAAGCCCCAGACCCGTCCTGGCACATCCCCTGCACACCCGCCGCCGCGGGGAGGCACGGGGGCTCGGCAGAGGCGCCGGGCACTCGGCAGCACCGTGTGCGGGTCTGCCGGGCTCCGTCCTGCATCAGCCTCTCCCACTGCGTCCCTGCGCCCAGCAGTTTGCAGCTCCGTCAACGCAAGAGCGCGGGGGTGGCCAGCAGCGGGCACAGGGCAGGGCCACGGAGCTGGGCTGGGGGCTCAAGATTCGACAGCGGTCTCCGTGCCCTCCTGGTAGCCCAGCCCAGCGGGTTGGGGCTGCGCGGCGGTGACAGTTGGCATCAGGTTTTCAGGGGTGTGCCCCATGGGCACTGGCGGTGCCGGCGGGTGCAAATGCGCTCACCAGCGCGGCCACGGCTCTTCCCGGGACGTTTATTCCCAGGAAAGGGTTTGCCTTCACAAGCCAGCCCGCGCCCGCTGCAGCGGAGACGTCAGCCTCGCGTGGGTGCCGAGCAGCACGCAGGCCTGCGTGTGCCGCACCAGGAGAGAGACGGGGCTGGAGCCGGACACGCAGCCACAGCTCTTTGCAGGTGTCCGGGGGGGCTGCGAGAGAAGACGCCGGGTGTGCGCTGCGCTGCCTGTGCCTGTCGGAGCTGAGGGAGCCGCGAGGCACTGCGTGGTGAACAGGAGGGAGACCTCGGCGCGTGGGAAAGCTGCTGTGCCGGAGGGGGCTGCCGCTCCCGGGCGGAGGGGAAGCGGCACCTCTGCCCAGCACCCCGGGCTGTGCGGGTGCTGGGCACGAGCGGGGCCCGTGTGCTGCTCTCGGGGTGTCGACGTGCAGAGCAGCCGCGCAGAGCACCCCGGGGCTGCCCCGGCTGTGCGGGCAGCGAGGCCCTGCCTGCTGCTGCCCACGGCGCCGGCTGGCCCGGGCAGTCCTGCTGGGACCCCGAGGGGAGACCCCAGACTCCGGCACTGCCAGGCAGAAGCTGGGGCTGGGGGCTCGCGCAGGGCCGGAGCAGGACACGGCTGCCATCTACAGACTGCCGAGCGGGCGGGGGGCCTGCCCGGGCACGGCCACCAGCATGGGGACAGGGGTGCAGGTGGTCCCCGGCCCCCTGGCTGGCAGGACGAGCGGCCTCGGCTGCCGCCCAAGCGGCTGACCCCGAAGCCCCGATGCTGCCTCGCGCGGTGCCCCGCAGCCGTCCGTGCCGGGCTCCCACAGCACCCCGCTCGCTGCCCACAGGGAGCGCACGGGCGGCCGGGCGAGAAAAGGCTCGGTTTATGCCGTGTCATTTAAATCAATAAATCATGCTAAAGAGAGCTGCATCCGCCACACATGCCCTCGTTAGGCTTTGGTCATGCGTTAATATTTAATAGGCATCTCCCACCTGGGTGAGCCAGGCCGAGCACCCGGAATTCCGACCCCTGGCAGCCCATGGGGCAGAACGGGGCTAGGGCAGCTCCAGGCACAGAGCTGAGCGGAGCGATGCGCCACGGCAAACCCAGCCTGGCACATCCCACGGGTCCCTCTCTGGTCAAGGCTCGGCCCTCCCCGGGCCAGGACACCGGGCGGGAAGGTCCCGTGCATCCCCCTCGTCCTCGCTGCCGTCGGGGCACAGGGAACGCCGTGTCCGGCTGCCCGCCTGCAGCTCCCGCTCCCTGCTCTTTGCCCTCGCCGTGGCCAGGCCGTGCGTGGCCAGCCCTGTGCCGTGTGCCGTGCGCTGCAGGCAAGGCGCTGGCAGGGCCCGCGCTGGCGCGTTTGACTGCCGCAGCAATTTTCACGCGCCGTGCTGGCGGCAAGCGGGGCACAGTCTCCAGGGTCCCGGCTCTGCAATCACACTTGGCAGGCTTGCCCAGGCTGTCTGTCCCCAGGACTGCCCCGGCGCCAGGACACGTCGGGGCTGTCCCACCGAGACCCCGGGGTGCCAGGGGACAGGGGCTCTGAGTGTCCAGCCCTGCACGTGGAGCTGTGGGCGCAGCACCGCCGGATTTGCCGGCCTGCGCTCCTGGGCTCGCACAAGAGCCCGTCTCCATCCCAGGGCAGTGCCGGGGCTGGGGCCCCGTGCCGGGGCATTGCTGCTGGCAGCAGCCATGGCTCCTGCAGACCGGGCCCGGGCGGGACCCCCGCGGGGAGCCGTGGGGTGCCGGGGGGTGCCGGCCACACAGTGTCCGTATTGCAGGTGACATCCAGCAGCTGCGGGGAGGCAATGCAGCCCCACCGCCACCACGGACACCCCGACACCCGCACCGAGGCATGCGGGGCTCAGAGGCTCAGAGCGAGCCTGGATGATGCTGGGCCCCGCTCTGCTCAAAGGGTCGCACCGATGGTGGGCGAGCCGGAGGGCTTGCTCACAGGGAGCTACCTGTCCCCACGCGGGCACCGTGGTGCTCCCGCGCTCTGAGCATCGCTTCTATCTCCCTGCAGCCTCGCGGTGCGTGGCCGAGCCCCGAGCCCTGTGCCACACTGGGGCAGAACGGGGCGGGACAGGCGCTGAAGCGTGCCAAGCTCCGGCTCAGCCGCGACCATGCCCCGCTGCTCGCCAGTGAGCTCGCCTCGAGGTGCCGCGCACGGGCTGGCACCCCGCGCACCCCTCTCAGCGCTGCTGTGCTCGTGCCGGGAGGCAGCCGCTGCCGGAGAGCCCTTCCTCCTCCACGCTGCACCGCGCCGTGACACTGCTGCCGGGGGAGCACGCGGACGAGGACCCGCACGGGCCCAGCCCCGGGGGGACACCCTGGGTGCCCAGCCGTGCCTCCCACTGCTCCACCAGGACCTGCTGCTGGCACAGGAGACTGCGAGCCTCCATGCGCTGCTGGGTGCCTCCGAGCCAGGGAAAAGTGAGATGTCCGCGCCAGGTCGGGACCGGTGAAGAGCAGTCGGAAGGCAGCTCTAAACCGGAGCCTCGGGAAGTTCAGTGTGCTGCCGGTCCTTGCCCCCCGGCACCCGCTGGGCACGAGGCTGCCGCAGTCCCCAGAGCACGCTGGACGCACCAGGGCCTCCTCCGGCCCCGGACGGTCCGGCTGCTCGGCAGAGGGGAGGGCTGGGAGCGGAGGCATCAGGAGGTATCTGCAATTTCCTCCCCACCCCGGGGGATTTTCTCCCCCCTCTCCAGAGGGCAGCAGGACAAAACTCACTTTTCGCCTCCCTCCAGGAGCTACTTTAATAACAGAAGTATGTGGGGAGGCCAGGAAGGGAGGGGAGCTCAGCTGGCACCCAGGGCCTTGCCAGGAGCTCTGCCTCCCACACCTCGGCCCCACGGCAGCCGGGGCCCCGCTCCCAGCAAGCGTGTCCCGAGCTCTGCTGCCCCAGCGCCGAAGGGGCTCTGCCCCGCTGGCAGTAGGCGTTGGCCAGCACCAAATCCAACCCGGACACGATAACCCAGCCCTGCAGAGCCGGGGTCGGATGGGACCCCCCAGCCTCACAAGCAGACCGGCCCTTTGCTCGGCCGCAGGCAGCTGCGGGAACCGGCGCGTCAGCACCGAGCTCCCTGAGTTCACGCGACATCTCAGCAAACTCTGCCGCCCCGTTTGGGGCACCAGCCCCGCAGCCGTCACGTCGGCACCGTGAACGGGCAGCTTCTGCAAAGAAACTCACTTTGGGAGCGAGCCTTGTTTACTCTGAAACAAATGTTCACATCCCTTGGAGCTACTCAGCTACATAATCATCAAAACCAACACGGGACCCAGGGCTGCTCTTTCTTTTTGTACTTGCCCACTGGCCGCTCACAAAGATAAAAGGCTTGGCTCCGGCCGGCCGCAGCCAGTCCCGCGGGCTTTGTCTGGCTGAGCCTGCCGCGCTTTCCCACCGCGCCACGGCAGCGGCACCCGGTCACGGCACAGCAGCGCCGGGGCAGGTGGGAGCCGCGTGAGAAGCCCCGGTGCAGCCAGCGATGGTGCAGGGCTCGAGCCTCCTGCTAACCCTGACACACGAGGCTCGTCCAGAGCAGCCCGAGAGCTGTCACAGCCGGGAGGACGAGAGCTGCGGGTCGTGCTCTGCCTTGGGCGGGGGGTGCTCGCTGGGCGCAGGGCGCTTGCGCTAGCAGCATGCTCTTACGGCCCTTTGGTGTTGCCACGGGTTTGCCGTACCCCGCTTCTCTCCCACCATCCAAAGCAGTGGGGACGTGATTGTCGCTGTCACCCCTGTTGCCCACCGGGTAACTGTGGCGCGGCACACCCCGAGGCAGAGCCAGGGCGAGGGGCGAGGGACGGGGTCCCAGCCCTGGGGGGACACGGGGAGCGCGCAGCCCACGGCTGGGTGGGGGCTGGATGGCATCGGGACAGCTTCTCACAAGCCCCCGTTGGTCCAGGAAATCCCCGAGGGACACCGTGGGGACGAGGCATCACCCCAGACGTTTGTGCGCACAGACCCTGACACCCGCGCACGGATGCCTGCGGGGGTTTCGTTGATCCCATTTAACCTGGCCCAGCCTAACGGGGCCCACTGGCGCTGCTCTGCACCCCAACGCCATCCCCACGTGTGCCAAGCCATGACCGTCTCGAAGAAGCAGTCGGGACACGCGGGCAGAGGGTGCTTCTCCCCGGCGTCCCCGGCCGTGTGCAGTGCCGCCGGCCTCAACACGACGCAGCAAAGCATCTGTCTCCTCTCCCTCCTCCTCTCCTTGCAGATGTTTTCAATGGGACGGTTTGTGCCTTCCAGCGAAGCCGGACACTGAACACGGCCTCCTCCGACGGCCCGAGCCCCCGGCTCCGCACGGCTCGGAGCCAGGGAGGCCACGGTGCCTTCCGCTGCCGCCCGCCCGAGGTCCCAGGGAGCCGCGCGCTCCCGGCACACTCCGCCTCAGAGCAAGGGTCTCCCTGCGCGCGTTACCTGTCCCTGGCTGGCTTTTGTTAACTCCAGTCGGTGGAAACGTTCCCCAGCTGTGTTTTCCATGCGGAGGGAGGCTGGATCGCCGGGGCAGGCTCCTGAGTCAGCGGGACGTGCACGGGTTCCTGAGCGTGCCTGCGCCAGATGCCGGGAGCCCGTGGCAAGCAGCAGATGCGAAAGGGCTTAACGCGGCCCCGGGCGCTCCACTGCTCCCCGAGGTGACGACCTCAGCCGAGCCCCCGCAAAGCACGGAGAGACCGAGCGGGCAGCGAGGGCAGCGTGGGCTGCAGTCCCCCCCGCACCGCGTGTCAGGCTTGTCGCCTCCTGTCCTTCCAGCAGCAAATAAACCTGGACCGAGAAAAGAATGAACTGGAGACGCAGCCGCCCTGAGCTCGCGGTCACGGGGCAGCGTGGGCTGTGGCGTCCATGCTGCCCGCATGCGTTGGAGCCCCCGGAGCTCACTGTCCTCCAACCGAGGAACTACGCAGAGGTTTTCGTTTTGAAGAAACGGCTGTTTCTGCCTGCAAGGTCACCCGTGCTCCCTGGGGGCCTGGGAAGGGGTCACAGACCCCCTGGGGAAGCGGTGGGTGAGGGGGAAGGAGGGAGCGGGGAGCGGGGACAGTGACCCGAGGGGAGGACGCGGGGCATCGGTATTGACGGCTGTTCTGCTGCCTCCCCCCTGCCCTGCAAACCTCCCGCGCTGCTGCCTTCAGGTGCCGTTCACGCCAGCTGTGAGCAGCGAGGGCAGCTGCGGGAGCAGGGGCCGTGCAGCCCCACAGCACCAGCCAGCGCTCCAGCGCCCAGCTCCAGCCGAGTGCGGCGGCGAGGCCGGCTCCAGGGAACAGTGGTGGGGGTCGTTAGAGCCGGCAAGGGCCGGGGGCATTGTACCGGCCTCGTTTCATCCCGAGGTGCCTGCAGCGAGTCCCCACGACCCAGCCCAGCGCGGGGCGGCTGAGCCTGAGGGCTGTGGCCGCTGCCGTCTGCTGGACCAAACTCACCGGCTTGCCGTCGCTGCTGGGCAACGGTGATGGCTGGGGCCAGGCCCAGCCCTGCAGAGGTGCCCCCACCTTGGGGGGCATCGCTCCCACCTCGGGCATGCCCGGGGCCGTGACCAAAGGACAGCAGGACCCCAGCCACAGGGCGCTTAAGCCAGGAGCACCCGCTTGGCATCGCCCGGACAGCGGCTCCGGAGGAGTCCCGGGGGTTCGTTTGCTGCTGGCTCGCGCCGGGGGAGGATCTCCGGTGTAACCCAAGCATCCCCTCGTGCGCCTGGTGCAGGACCATTCCCCGGGCGCTCGCTGGTGCCTGCGTGGAGCCACTCGACGGCTGCGACAAGCTCGCACACGCCCAAGCTGGGGAGTGGAGATCTGGATTCCTCGGCTCCAGCCCGGCTGCGCCGGAGCTGAAACCAGGAGGGGTTGGGGTGCTCTGGGGCGAAGGCGCTGGCAGCCGGGGCTGGTGACGGCTCCCCCCAGCCATCCTGGCAGCCAACGGCGCTGGCCTCCCCCGTGCCTCCCTGCCCGGTGCAGAGCGGGCGCGTGCCCACGGCTGACCCACCCCACCGGGATGGACCAGGCTTGGCCGCTCTCCTTGAGGCTTCGAGCGTGCTGAGGAGGAGGAACCACTCACGAGAGAAGTGGAGGGCAGCGTGGGGACACAGTGACACGGGCGAGCTGCCGTGGGGCACGGGACGGGGTGGCACCAGGAGCGCCGGGCTCAAACAGCCGCCGTGGGCAGCCGGTGCAGCGAGCACGGCCAGGGGTACCGGACCTTTCCCAGCACCCCGCAATGGGGTTTTCTTGCCTTTTGGAAACGGGACACCCCGAGCCCCGGTCCCCCGGCACTGCGGCAGCGGCGGGCTGGGGAAGGCGGCGGCTGTCGGTGCCTTTCTGCAGCGTCAGACGAATCCACCCAGCCGAAACCTCGCAATTTATACAGCTTAATCCGGCGGCGGGCAGGTCCCCACCCGCGCCCGGCCGGGCCGGGGTGCCGGGCTCAGGGCCGAGGGGGACGGTCCCACCCCGCAGGGAGGGGACTGAGGTTATGAAATTTGTGAATGGGGAGTGTCTGGGGGGCTGGAGCAGAGGGAGCCCACGGGGCGCGGGCACTCGCTGCGGGCGGCGCAGGCAGGCTGGGGCTGCGGCACAGGCAGTGGCGCCTTGCACCCCGCGGACCCAGCGCCGCACCTCCCGCCCTCGCCGGCACAAAACCGCGTCGCCTTGCCGCGGCCGACAGACGATGCCGACCGAAGCGAAGAGGCAACCGGTGATGTCCTAACCTTTATTTCACGCATTACTGGTCTAGCTTGCTTTTTGCATTTTATAGCCTAAAGTTTTAGGGGGGGGGGCGACGTCTCCTGAGGCCATTCTCATCTCCTTATCACTTTTCCAGCCCAGCTTCTTCACTGTAACTGTTGGACGGAGAACTGATAAGGGTATGCGAGTGACATGAGCGACCGTCCTGGCACGCCGGCCCCCGGCTGTCCCCGGCTGCGGCGCAGCCCGCGCGGGCTGGGATGTGGCATGCGTGCGTGCTTGCTCTGCTGCAGATGTTGGCTCTAAATAAAACCAACTGCAAAGCGAACTCAAGGGTTAAAGAAACATATTTTTTCCACTAAGAGCTGGCAGGTCCTGTCATTCCAGGCTTTTTCTCTTTCAGCATGTACAACAGGTCTCCTGCAGGAGAACGCAGCTTTTTTAAGAAGGTCTTGCAATGCTGTTCGTACGAGGGGTCGTGAAACACGTTACCGTTTGCTTGTGTTGCAGGGCAGTTAGCTCGAAATGCTTTGGAATCGGTGTAGAGTAATTACAGAAGTAAGGAATAAGTATTGCGTAAGTGTAAAACTCCTGCACTTTATATGTTTCTGGAATTGTTTACGTTAAAAGTTATTTATTCCAAATGTCTGCGCGATTTTAAAGGTGAGCGCTCGCAGGACGGCTCGAACCGCAGCTGATGAAAGGAACTGCGCTGCCAGAAAGGCAAACACCCCCGTGAGTCAGAGGGAGAAAGCCGGGATTTAGG
>VZSC01000540.1:61590-72069 GCA_013398225.1 Steatornis caripensis
GCCCCTGCCGTGCCCCACAGAGCCCCAGGCACGGCTGCAGCTGCACCTCTCCCGTGCACCCCCCAGCTCCCCACCATGCTGCACCGGGAGACGTTCCCAGCCCTGGCCTCGTGGCCGGCAGTGCCGGTCTCAGCCCATACTGGGATGTGCCCACAGCAGCCCCAGGAGCCCCCCGACCCGGGCCGTCAGGGCTGCCGCGCTGTCCAGGCACCCCACCTGAGCTCCAGGCACCCCACCCGAGCTGCCCACACCGTGGGGCACAGCTCCCCTGGGGCGCAGCCAGCCTGGGCCTCCGTGCCGTGGCACACAGCCACAGGCACGGTGCCTGCTTGCTGGGGCACGGCTGTGCACGCAGGCCTGGGACCGGGCAGAGCTGCTCCCGCCGGGGCAGGAGGCTCTTGCCACGTGGTTCGGCAGGTGCTGCCTGCATCTCCTTGCGCAGGTGATCACTGGGGGACACTACGATGTGGACTGCTACGTGGAGGACCCCAACGGCAGGACGATCTACAAGGAGACCAAGAAGCAGTACGACAGCTTCCCGCACCGCACCGAAGTCAAAGGTGTCTACACCTTCTGCTTCAGCAACGAGTTCTCCACCTTCTCCCACAAAACCGTCTACTTCGACTTCCAGGTGGGCGACGAGCCACCGATCCTGCCCGACATGAGCAACCGCGTCACCGCCCTGACACAGGTGGGTCACCACACGCTGCCGTGGGAGGAAGATCCTGCCGCAGCTCCCGCTTGCGGCCAAACGGCCCCATGGGACCACAGTTGGGAGCTCATCCATCTTCCCCTCCACCAAATGCAGAAGTGCCAACCGCCAGCCAACCGCCCTGCCGCGTGCAGGCCACATCGTCCTCCCAGCAGCGCGGGCAGGGAGGGACGGGGAGGGCTGCTCTGGGTCTGAACCTCCCCCGGCCCGAGCACCCACTTTCCATCCCGCACAAGAGAAGCGCAGCAAAGCTTTTCTGTCCCTTGGCGTGAGCCCATGGGGGTGGCTGCGCCCTGGGCTGGGACCCTTGGCCCCCAGCGCCTTGGCAGGGCTCTCGGTTGTGCCCCGGTGCTCGCAGCAGGCTCCCTCCGGCAGCTGGTCTCCGGCGTTGCCCCTTTGAGCAGAACCGTTCTCGGGTTGGGGCTGGCAGCGACCCAGCAGCACAGGGCACTGCTGTCGTGCTCTCGAGTGCCCCAGCACAGTCCTCAGCTCCCTCGGCCGCGAGCCCCGGGCCCGAGCTGTGCTGTATCAGGAGCGATGGGGCGTGCTTGTCTCCCTAGATGGAGTCCGCCTGCGTCACCATCCACGAGGCTCTGAACACGGTGATCGACTCCCAGACTCACTACCGCCNAGGGCACTGCTGTCATGCTCTCGAGTGCCCCAGCACAGTCCTCAGCTCCCTCGGCCGCGAGCCCCGGGCCCGAGCTGTGCTGTATCAGGAGCGATGGGGCGTGCTTGTCTCCCTAGATGGAGTCCGCCTGCGTCACCATCCACGAGGCTCTGAACACGGTGATCGACTCCCAGACTCACTACCGCCTGCGGGAAGCGCAGGACCGGAGCAGAGCCGAAGACCTCAATGGCCGGGTCTCGTACTGGTCGGTCGGGGAAACCCTCATCCTCTTTGTGGTCAGCATTGGGCAAGTGATGCTGCTGAAAAGCTTCTTCACCGAGAAGAGACCCGGCAGCGGCGGGGCCAGCACCTAGAGCCGAAGCCGTTCTGTGCCTGAAGTGCGAGGGAGCGCAGGCAGGCAGCGTTCTCCTGGGTCACGCTTTACCTCTGTTTTTCACCAGGTGCTGCCGTGGGGAGGTGGCTGGGGGGGAGCAGGGGATGTCGTGACACTGCTGGGCCGCGTGGAAAATGGTCACCCAAGCATGGGCATCCCCCAGCCAGCCCCCCCAGCATCACCTCCCCCTTGCCTTCGCCTGCGCTGCGGCCCCGTCTCCCCGCCTGCCAGCTCCCCGGGGAAGCGGGTGGGCGCGCTGCAATTCGGCATCAACACTCCAGCGCCTTGCCCGATGCCTGGTGCACCTTCGGAGCCCGATGTGACGGCAAGGTGCAGCCCGGCACCCAGCAAGGCCACGCGCTGCCCACGCGTGCCCAACCCAGCGCCCGCCTCCTGAGCGCCGCTGCACGGGCCCGGTGCTCGTAGCCCGGAGGAGAGCTGCCCCGCGGGCTGTGGGCTCCGTGCCTGCAGGCAGAGGAGCGGCGAGCGCAGCTTCGCTGTGTGCCCGCAGCAGGCAGGGCGTTCCCCGCGGCAGGGCCAAAGCCGGCAGCGGCGTCCCAGGAGCCACTGGCTCAGAAACGGAGGCGAGGTTTCAGCAGGGGCTTTTTGCTTGATGGTTTCCATTGCTCTGCAAGCCCCCGTCCTCACAGCGAAGCATTTCCCAGGCGCTTCTGTGCCGCAGGAGCAAGCGACATGCCCCATACGAGACGGCGTTCTCATACTTAACCCGAGTCCGCGCCTGGGGCTTGGCCCCGTGCATCCTGCCGTGCCCAGCAGACAGCGGGAGCAGGCACGGCTCTGCTCCGTCCGTGCTGAGGAAGCCCCATCCCTGCCCCAGCAGCAGTGAGGACCCCACGCACCCCTGCGACTGCGGCCCCGTTCCCTGGAGCCCCACAAAGCAGAGACCCCCACGAGAGCCCCTGTGAGACCACCCTGGGGAGACCAGCGCACCCGCCACTGCTGCCAGCCCTCGAGCAGGCACAGGATTGCTCCGGAGCCGGAGCAGCACCACTGGCGTTTTACTTTGCCGCTTCATAATAAACCTCTGTCACCACAGTTAGCACTGCTGTTATTGGGCCCCGCTCCCAGGGTGGAGGCAGGTATGGCCATGGCCACGGCCGAGCCGGCTGCCCCTGCCTGCAACAGGCCCTGCCTGGTCCTGCCTCGTCAGGCACTCGACCCCGCAGTGCTCTGCGGACGGGCTCCACACCCGCCGGGTGATGCCTGTCTCTCCTGGGACCCGTGTCCAAGAGGAGACATTTTGGTGCAGGCAGTTACCGCAGCGCTGCCCTGCCGCCTGCGGCCCTGCCACGCACCGGCTGAGCGCCCTCCTGGCACGGGACCAGATGCCAGAGCCAGGGAGACCCTGGCAGCAGCAACAGCTCTCCCGGCCCTCCCGCCCCGGCCACAGCCAGCTCCTGCACGAGGCCACACTGGCAGCGGGGGCTTCCCTGGGGCTACGGGCAAATCCCGAGGTCTGGGTCCTGCCTGGCGGTGGGGTCCGAAGAGGGCACGGGAGCCCGGTGACCCGCGGCAGTGACCCGCTGCAGCAAAGCGGGGAGCCCCGGGCAGACGCTGTCTGGAGTCGGCCTCTTGCTTCAGGCCTGGCTCTGGCAAAGCCCAGCTTTGCTGGTAACCCTTCCTGAGGCCGGGGGGACGCCAAGGACATTCCCTTGAGCCATCCTTCGCCCCCGGCATTGATCCTGGCACCCCAGGGAGGGCTCAGATCGGCTGCTGTGGGGTGCAGGGAGGGCAGCGAGGGGTCCAGGCACCCACAGCCCCTGCTCAAGGCCCGGGGCTGCAGCCCCCTCCCCAGCGTCTCCCGGCCCCACCGGCTGCGCCAGCTCCTGCGGCAGCGCTGGCCTTGGCAGTTGCCGCGCAGCCGGGAGCAGCCGGCCCCGTGCCTGGCAACGACCTTCGACAGGAGCCGAGAGCTCCCGTTCCCAGCGGAGCCACCGGCGCATGCAAGGCTGCCGCAGGCAGAGCAGCACCCAGGACTGCTGCCAGCTCAGCTCCGCCGGCGGCGTCCAGCCCCGCATCCCACTGGGGCCAGGAGCCCCACGGGCACAACAGCACCAGCAGCTGCTGTGGGGAGGGCAGCACCCAGCCTCGGCCGACCCATGGGGTGCCCTTGGAGCTGCCCCTCCCCAGGGGCCCTGGGAGCACCCACAGCGGGGACAGGAGTAGCCGGGACCAGCTCCAGACCAGCCGCCCCTGGGGCCAGCGGCTTGGGGCTCCCACCCCCCCCACCCCATCCCCAGCAGCACTGGCTCCAGGGACCCTGGCCCTGCTCACGGCCAGGGACGCAGGCAGGACAGGAGGTGGCCGTGGGACGCTTTATTGCTGTGCTGGGCTCTGCTCGAGCAGCTCTGCGGGGCTTGGCAGGCGCAGCGAGGGGAGAGGGGGCTGGGGGGCACCCACGCTGGCCCCGCAGAGGCGCTTTGGGGCACGGGAAGAGAGCAGCAGCAGCCCTGTCCCAGCCAGGCCCATCCTGCCCCCGCCGTCCTGCCACCGGTCCCCTCCTGCCCACAGCCTCGGTGCCTGCCGAGCACCCTGGGGCGTCCCCAGGGCCGCGGGGCCGTGCCCGGCTCACAGGGAGCTGCTCTGGCAGGAGCCGGCCCCAGCAGGCAGCCCCGGCCAGGGGGGCACCCGCCACCCCCGCGCCCCCGGGACGCCCCGCTTGGGCGGCAGGGAGGAGGCCGAGCAGCGGAAGGAGCCGGTGGCCGGGGAGGGCGGCTGGGGCTCAGGGCTGTGCCCACAGGGGCAGCCCCAGCCCCTCCGGAAGGGGATGGTGAAGAGCCCGTAGGTGATGGGGTCCAGGCACGCGTTGAAGAGGCCGAAGATGAAGAGGATGTGGGTGAGGGCTGGCGAGACCTTCTTCTCCATGGTCCGTGGGCAGAACCAGTACCACAGCCCCAGCAGGTAGTACGGGGTCCAGCAGAGGATGAAGGAGGAGACGATGACCAGGCTCATCTTCAGCATGCGCAGCCGTGCCCGCGGGATGTTGTTCCTGGAGCACCGCAGCGACGCGTCCCGAGAGGAGACTGGGGGGGGACGCGGCCCGTGAGTGGGGGACACAGCGACCTGGCTGGGACAGGGACCCCAGAAGCCCTGAGGGAGGGCTGGGGGGTCCCCGCACAGCCCCAGCCAGGGCCCCCTGCTCCCTCCATCCCAGGGTCCCTGCAAAGCCCCCCGGGCACGGGGACTCACAGAGGCTGGAGCCCATGCGCCGGGAGATCTCCAGGAGGATGCGTGCGTAGCAGCAGACCATGATGAGCAGCGGCAGCAGGAAGAGGCAGGCGAAGCCGAGCATGTTGTAGAGGGTCTCGTGCCAGGGCTCGGCGAAGCTGCCGCGTGTGGTGCACTGGGTGAAGTTGTGCGGGGGGCGGAGGGTGACCGTGCGGAAGAGGAACAGCTGGAGGCAGAGCAGAGGTGGGATGGCAGCCCCCTCCCCGGGGTGACGGGGACCCCGCGCCTCCCGAAGGCAGGGCACCAGGTGCCGAGCCAGGGACCACTGGAGCCACGGGGGTAGACCCTGCCCGCAGGAGCGGGACCTGCAGTCGCCCGTGCGCCAGCTCCGCTCCCCACTCCCCGCAGCACCAGCCTGGGGAGCCCCCAGCAGCCAGGCACCCTGGGAGCCGGCACGGGGGCCGGCCGGGCATCTGCCGCAGGGCACGGCACCGGAGAGGAGCCCTGGGGATGGGTACCTGTGGCACCGAGAGCCCCGCGCTGAGGAGCCAGGCGACGTAGAGCATGATGCGGTTCCTCCTCCGGGCATGGGCAATGGCCAGTGGGTGCAGGATGGCGGCCTGCCGGTCCAGGCTGATGACAACAGTGACGAAGGCGGAGGCATACATGGCCAGCAGTCGGAGGTACATGAGGAGGCGGCAGGCCAGGTCACCCGCCCGCCACTGCAGCGTGATGTTCCAGACGGCGTCCAGCGGCATCACCGCCACCGTTACCAGCAGGTCGGCAGCGGCCAGGTGCAGCAGCAGCAGGCGGATGTGGGAACGCCGGCCGCCCCGCCGGCTCCCTGCCGCCCGCAGCACTGCCAGGTTGCAGCCGGCGGAGAGGGCAAAGAGGGTGAAGGTGACGGCCACGCGGGCCTGGGCGGCGGGGGAGAAGGTGGGCAGCCGCAGGGGCTCCTCGCTGCCCTCGGCCTGGGGGCTCCAGGCGCAGCCCCGCTCGGGGGGGGGCAGGCTGCCAGGGGGCTCTGCGCTGGCGTTCCCCACTGCAGGGTCTGGGTCCGGATGGCCTCTCCCTGCCACAACAGGCAGTCAGGCAGCGGCAGCCTGCCCGGAGTGGGCCCTGGGTGGGGGCTCCAGGGGGGACAGGTAACACTCAGCGCAGGAGGTCCCGTCCCCTGGAACCCTGCTCCTGCCCCAGGGCCACGGTGCCTGCACCACAACCCCCATCCCACCTCACTCTTTCCCATCTTCAGCTGCTCCCCACTGCTCCTCCAGAGCCCCCAGCAGCCCCTAGAGCCCCCCCACACCCCATATTGCTACCAGGGTCCTTGGCACCAAGCACGGCAGAGGGAGAACGTCTCAGCTGAGCCGAACCCACCGCCTGCCCCAAGCTGTTCCTGCTGCCCATCCACCCCCCAGCCCGGAGCATCCCTTGAGGTCCTGCACGGGGACGGAGACCCTCCCAGCCCAATGCCGGAGCACTGAGGGGACCTGGCACCCCGCGCCCCCACGCACCTCACCTCCAGCCAGGGTCTCCTGCCCAGCACCGCTCAGCCAGGCCATGTCGGGGACGCTGCTCACGCGCTGCCGGGTCTCCGCGACGAGGGCTCCTGCATCCGCGCTGTGCCCAGTGCCAGCAAGCTAGCGGGGGCCAGGGAAAGATGGGGAGCGGGGCAGGTACCGCTGTCGCACTGGCGGCGCCTGCAGCCACCTCCGCGCCTGCTGCTGGGCCACCCTCGGCAGGTGGCCGGTGGGACGCCCTTGGCAGCTCGGATTGCTCCTTGACGTAGCCAGCCTGCTCAGAACGGCTTGGTCCTTCACCCTGTGCCACCCCCACACGCACACAGACACGTAAGTGTGCACAGCGCTCGCACACAGAGACCCAAATGCACATTCCTGTTGCTGCACGTGCACGCACACAGCTCTGCCCCGAGATCCCAGCCCCTCTACCCACCAGCCGGCAGCTCTGTCCCCCTCTGCCCACTCCAACTGCGCTGCCTCATCCCAAACCCCATCCTAACAGCGCAGGGGGGCTGGTGTGGCCCCTGCTCAGCACCCCGTGTGGCTGCCGGCCCCACGAAACCCGCCTGGGTCAGCCCCCACCGGGGACAGGGCAGTGGCGGCCCAAGGCAGCGGGGCCAGGGAGCTGGGCGAGGAGCTGGGCAGAGGGAGCTGTGCCGCAGCCATGGGAGGGAGCCCCCCAGCCCCCAGCCCCCAGCCCGGTGGGTGCTGCAGCCTGCCCTCCCAGGCCTGGCACTGCTGCTGCCAGCGCTGGGCATCGGGGTGCGCAAAGGCTCCTCGCTTTGGGGTGCATCATTTGGGGGGGCCCAGAGACTCACAGGTCCCTTCTCCCAGCCCTGCCTCTGCCCGCTGCTCCCCCGGACCGTGGCTGTCCCCCCAGCTCCAGCGCGTCCCCAAGCCCCTTGAGCCCTGGCGGGGGGGAGCTGCAGCCTAGGGGAGNAGGCCTGGCACTGCTGCTGCCAGCACTGGGCATCGGGGTGCGCAAAGGCTCCTCGCTTTGGGGTGCATCATTTGGGGGGGCCCAGAGACTCACAGGTCCCTTCTCCCAGCCCTGCCTCTGCCCGCTGCTCCCCCGGACCGTGGCTGTCCCCCCAGCTCCAGCGCGTCCCCAAGCCCCTTGAGCCCTGGCGGGGGGGAGCTGCAGCCTAGGGGAGGGCAGGCGGTGCTGCTTTGCATCTCAAAGGCTTCGCCCCGCCCCGGCAGAGGTAATTAGCATTATTAGCAAGTCATTTCACAGATAAGTGGGGCTCATTAGCCCTGCAGACCCCCTGTCCCTGAGCCCCTGGCACAGGGCCCCCCTGGCGCATTAGCACCCGGCTGCCAGGCCCCGGGGTCCCTGTCACGGACCCTCCAGACCCCTCCGCACCCCGCAGGGAGCCACCGAGGGGGCTGGGGAGCAGAGGGGTCCCCTCTGCAGCCCCCCCACCCCGCACTCCCCTCGCCTGCAGGGTCTCCAGCTCAGCCCTTCCCCTGTTGCTGGACCCCAAACACCCACATTTAACCCTGCACTGTGGGGGCTCACACAGGCACCAGCACGGCCGCGCAGGCAATGCTCAGCTGGTACCGGGGACCGGATGCTCAGGGCCGGATCCGGAGGGTGCTGGTGACACCCACCCCTCCCAGGCTGGGGGACAGGCCCTGGGGCAGGAGGTGTCTCTGCTGATAGCTCCCCACAATCACTTTCCCAGATGCCGCCCAGTTGCCTGACAGCTGCGTGCCACGGCCCCCAGCCCCTGCAGTCCGGCAAGGCAGCACTGGATCGGTGCCGGAGCCCCTGCCCACGCCTGGCGGGACGCCAACGGCCTGCCTGGCTGCAGAGCAGGAGTTCCACCAGCTCAGCTGTCCTCTCCCAGCCCCAAACCCACTCCCGCAGCCGATATGGTGGCCCACACGCACTGCACCCCATCCTGCACCCACTCCTGCCGCGGGAACAGCCACGCNAGCCTGCCCTCCCAGGCCTGGCACTGCTGCTGCCAGCGCTGGGCATCGGGGTGCGCAAAGGCTCCTCGCTTTGGGGTGCATCATTTGGGGGGGCCCAGAGACTCACAGGTCCCTTCTCCCAGCCCTGCCTCTGCCCGCTGCTCCCCCGGACCGTGGCTGTCCCCCCAGCTCCAGCGCGTCCCCAAGCCCCTTGAGCCCTGGCGGGGGGGAGCTGCAGCCTAGGGGAGGGCAGGCGGTGCTGCTTTGCATCTCAAAGGCTTCGCCCCGCCCCGGCAGAGGTAATTAGCATTATTAGCAAGTCATTTCACAGATAAGTGGGGCTCATTAGCCCTGCAGACCCCCTGTCCCTGAGCCCCTGGCACAGGGCCCCCCTGGCGCATTAGCACCCGGCTGCCAGGCCCCGGGGTCCCTGTCACGGACCCTCCAGACCCCTCCGCACCCCGCAGGGAGCCACCGAGGGGGCTGGGGAGCAGAGGGGTCCCCTCTGCAGCCCCCCCACCCCGCACTCCCCTCGCCTGCAGGGTCTCCAGCTCAGCCCTTCCCCTGTTGCTGGACCCCAAACACCCACATTTAACCCTGCACTGTGGGGGCTCACACAGGCACCAGCACGGCCGCGCAGGCAATGCTCAGCTGGTACCGGGGACCGGATGCTCAGGGCCGGATCCGGAGGGTGCTGGTGACACCCACCCCTCCCAGGCTGGGGGACAGGCCCTGGGGCAGGAGGTGTCTCTGCTGATAGCTCCCCACAATCACTTTCCCAGATGCCGCCCAGTTGCCTGACAGCTGCGTGCCACGGCCCCCAGCCCCTGCAGTCCGGCAAGGCAGCACTGGATCGGTGCCGGAGCCCCTGCCCACGCCTGGCGGGACGCCAACGGCCTGCCTGGCTGCAGAGCAGGAGTTCCACCAGCTCAGCTGTCCTCTCCCAGCCCCAAACCCACTCCCGCAGCCGATATGGTGGCCCACACGCACTGCACCCCATCCTGCACCCACTCCTGCCGCGGGAACAGCCACGCAGCGCCGCACGGCAGGGGCACAAGGGTTTATTTATGTACAGTCGCAGCTGCCCCAGCACGTCCAGCACAGTCCAGGCTCACACAAGAGGCAGCTCGTCCCCCCACCTCCCAGCTGTCCAGGGGGGCACACACGTCCCCCGAGCTGCAGGCATCCAGTACGTCGTTGGGCCGCATGGCACTGGCTGCTCCGGCACCGGGGAGCTGGGGGCTGGTCCGGATCAGTCCTGAGGCTGCGGCGGGAGCAGAGCCTCCAAGAGAGAGAGCAGGTCTGCAGAGAGCTCCTGGGGGGGCAGAGCGGGGGTGAGACAGTGACCAGGCAGGGCAGCGGTCCAGGGCAGGGCCGGGGTCTCGGGGGGAGCAGGAATGGGGGCTGACAGAGCCCACCCGCCAGGACAGGTCCCCGTCAGGGACGAGCAGGACCACTGCCTCAGGTCTGTCCCGCTGATGGGTCCCCAACAAACGCGAGGGAGGGTGGCACCAGGGAGGATCGGAGCAGGCTGAGGGATCCACACGCACCCGCTGCAGGGAGGGAGGGCACCCCCCTGTGCCCAGCCCCACACAAGGCCGCTGTGACCCCAAAACCCGTCCCCACACTGCCCCAAGCCAAGGGCTGGGGGGCTCCAAGTGCGCCAGGGGGCTGAGCCCTGCCCTGTGCCAGCCGCATGCTGGAGCCACCAGGGCTCACCACGACCCCTGCCAGCACACGTACCTGGGTGACCGTCCCTGCATCCACGAACTCCGGCAGCATGAGCCCTGCGTCCAGGAGGGGGTCGCCAGGGAGGTCCGGGGGGGCTCCTGCCCCTGCGCAGTGAGGAGGGCACAGCCAGGAGGACGCGTTGGAGGTGACAGCACCGTGCAGCTCCGAGGGGATCCCCGTCGCAGGGATGTAGGGGGGCGGCCCCCAGGGCCCCGTCCCCATGTCAGGAACCCCAGGCACCTCTGGGGGGGTCCCCGCAGCAAGGCCGTAGGGGGGCGACCCCCAGACCCCTGTCCTCATGCCAGGAGCCCCGTGCAGCTCCGCGGGGGTCCCCGCCACGGGCGGTGACTCCCAGCCCACAGTGCCAGGAGGTGAAGCATCCCGCGGGGCCGGGGCTGGGGGG
>VZSC01000541.1:11454-83843 GCA_013398225.1 Steatornis caripensis
CTGATTATATTGTCATGTATGGATAATGTAACTCTTACAACTAGTGCTTCTTTATAATAATTCTAACGTTTCTACACTTGAATATTGAAACTCTCAAAATTGCTAAATATTATTTTAAAAATTTTATAGGTACTCTCTCAAAGCATCAGGAACACTACTTTGTATTTCAAGCTAACTAAACTGAGTTAAGATTCCGTTCTGATTGGAGTTACCCGCATAAATCCACTAACGGGAGTATACCTGTTGCTGACTTCTTCCAGTGAAAATTACTTCAGATTTGGGCTCATTGTTATAACTGCTATTTTAAATTATCTCTTGCTGTATTAGAACTTTGAAAGCACCAAATCAGAAAAATAAATCCATGTTGTACATTTAGGTATGGAAAACTAGGTTAGGAAAGGTTTAATTATTTCCACAGAGTAGGACATCAGTCAGGATGAATTGATGTCATCCATCCTCTCTAATGGCTCTACCTGCGTTATTTTTTCTCCTTAGACAGTGGAGTTAAATAGCTGTGATCTGACCTTGCTGTAACAGTTAGCTCTGTGCAACGCAGATGGAAGCAGAGCAGGTTTTTAATTGCGATGAGGTAAGTTCTCTCCCTACATGTCATTAGGGCTAGGACACGACTTGCTGAGCTGGTTAAGCAGCACGTAACCACAGCCCTTTCCCACAGGAAGGACTCGGCAGTGGAACAACAAAGCCGGTTAATGTAATTATGTGCTATTCCACGACTCTCGAAACATGAACGATGAAATGTGGTTTTCTGCAACACTCGCCTCGCTGTGTGAAGTGATGATTCCTCCTTTTGCTGCTTACTGATGGCAGAAAGGTGGGGAAAGGCGTGCGTTGCAAGATTGCGGGGGACGGAAGGGGTGACGCTTCCCATTGAATCGGTGTGTTTCCAAAGCATTTCTGTTGCAAGGCCACACTTGGAAGTGCTAGCTACTTGCTGCCTCACCGGAGTATTTTTTAACTCAAAGAGTAGGCAGTATTGCACCTTGTTTTCTACCACACTTCTTTTACGCTTACAGTTTTTATCAAGATTAATGTATTAATAACATTTCCTGTAATTGTGAGTGGTGATTGCCTGCTTCTGGTATTTTTGTATTGCCCACTTTCCTCACCTCCTTCACAGTCTGTCCTTCTCATAACTGTTCTGCTCTTGGTATTAGGCAAAATTTCTACTTTCCTCAAACCTAAATTTGCCATTAACCAACATGAAAGGGAAAGAAGGTGACTATTTAATTTCCTGTAACTGATAACAAAATACAGATGTTCCAAACACTTTTATATCTTGTAAGGTTTATTCAAATAGAGAAGATAACCCTTTCTAAATGCCATACACATTATAAAGCTTGTCACGTCATATTATTACCACTAGGGTTTTTTTCAGAGGAAACAGCATTGTAGATCCCTTTTTTCCTGGTAGCACCTTAAGGCTCTATGCACAATGAGCACCACAAATGCCATCTACACTTCTGAGTAGAAATGAGAGACTTGACCTGCGTCATCGCTCGCATTTAGACACTCACTTATCAAGTGCGATACCACCCAAGACCTTGAGATATGAGCAAATGTCTATATTTATCACCAACAGCCCTTTTTCCACAAACTCTTGCCACATGATGTCATAGCGTGGGTTACATTTCTGATGACCGGTGCACCCATACAGTGAATTAAGATTTTAACATGACAGTATCGCAGAAGCTGAACAACAAATGGTGAGGCAAAGCTCTCCGAGACACGGCCCTTGTTTTTTGCAGCATATTCACACCTCAGAAGTGTGGATACACTTTCTCTCCTTTTTATGTTAGTGGTACATTTAGGGTTGAACGAAGTAGGTAGTCTTGTTAATACCAACACTTAAGCAGCTGGCATCAGAAGAAAAAAGAGACTGGGAGTGGGAAAGAGCAGCATAGGTTCTTTTGGCAGTGCCGTTGGCTCGTGACATCTGTACAGGTTCATTAACTATACCCTAAATAAGTTACCTGTAACTTGGTAATTTTATGAAAGGAATGATCTGATATGATCGGATCTCCTGCAGGCAACAGAGGATAAAACTGATGATTCAGGAAATTCCTCCTAGTTCCAGCTTATATGTATAGTTTCCCTATATTGGAAGATCCATGATATATATTTCTATTTTCTATTAATTTTGAAATTTTGTCCTTGATACACTTCAAATTATTAATAAAAATTAAACTCTTCATTTTCCAATTACATACAAAGAGCTATTAAGTAATTAAATACTTCAGTCAGAAATATCTTTGGCTGAAGGGCTGTTACATTTACATTAAAAAAAAAAAGCAGTGGAAACGCTTATTCAGTGTCATTCAATACATCATTTAAGCTGACTTCTCCTCCCTTCTTCACTAACAAATGTTCCTGGTGATGTAATTAATTTGTTCTTTCTATGTCAATCACGTATCTACTACACATTGAAGTTAAAAGTAGTTCCACTCTCAGCATCTAGTTTTACGTCAGTGAATACCACTGTTGTTCCACAGCTGTTTTTGTGATCGTGGTTTGCCTTCTCAAGAATCTAAACAATTCCTGGAATGTGCAGCATAACCAATGATGACAGTGATGTCAGGAGAAACTTTAACTACAGGAGATGTTTACGCTTTTTTACTACAGAGATTGTTTCGAGATCTATTCTGTGTTAGCAAAGGACTGTGCATTACCCTATAATGGGTGAACCAGAAGCCCAGGAATGTTAGTCTGTGCAAGGCAGTGAAAAGCATCTCCGTACTGTGTTCTCCTCACTTTCCAAACCCCTCTGGTGCCTATGAGGCCACCACATGCAGGCAAAAGTGACAGAAGTGGCAAACGCAGGAATATTTTGGAAGCAATCAATCTGTGTGTCCTGTTTTATCCAGGCCACACTACAGCAAAGTTTAGTTTTTTCCTGGAATCAACAGCAGCTCTATATGCAGCTCAGAGAAAGAGCAAAAAACATCTCCTGGTAGTGAAAGGCACTATAGGCACAACCATGTACCCCTGGCTTTTACAGATGCCCTTGCATTCAAATTCTTCCTTGAAATTTCTTATTCCTCTCTGGAGCAGACCATGGTTTAGGACGTTACTGTTAAAACCAGATGTCAGAGATCTTTGTCAATGACCTTTGGTGTAAGCGCTGATTTCTGATAACTGCTAGTATGCAAGCTGCAAACTAGCCATGAGATGCTTGTGCTGCAGCGGTTCAATGGGATTTTTGTCACTGATCATCCAGAGAGACCAGATTCCCCCAGGCCGAGTACGTGTGACTAACTCTGGGTGCTCAGCTACAGAAAATGTTGGTTACATTACATTGTCGGTATTTACTAACACCACAGGTAAAACACATCGAGGTGAGCTTCTCTTTCCATTTACTTCACATGGGAGGTAACAAGTATGTTAAAAGTAGTATACTATTAACACTGAGACAGTGGTATAAATGTTTGTTGTGTCTCTCAGTTACCTAGTAACAGATTCTGGCTGTATTTTAACCTTACTAGCAAGCTGACTATATGCATTTTAACTGAAAATATAGGAAAGACATTATATGTCTATAAATTAAAGGATAATAAAAGAACAATCTATCTGTGACCATTACAAAAAACTGCTAGCATATTTAGCATGCATTTCAGAATACTCCTTGGATTTTTGTTCAGAGATAACCAAGTTTTTTTGTCCCAATATGCTGTAGTAGAGCATCAGAATACTAACACAATGGTAAGTTGGGCGTACATCATAAATCTATTTCTTTCCTCAGATGAAGCACTGCAAGCATTGTACCTGACTGTAACTAACAATCAATCAGAATTAAGCAGCTGCCCATCCGTTAACGTACCACTGTTGCAAATAACTTATGTTTTTGGAGAGGCAGAACAATCATTAGCGGGAGTTTCTGTAATATCCTTGAAGAAAGAAAATTGCAGTATTGCGTATTCCAAGCGCAGCACTCACTCATGACAGAAATGCTCTTATGCTGCTGGATCCATGTACTATTTTCTAACAGCAAGAGCTGCTGCTTCTCTGTCTTCCTCTCTCTGTTACCAGACTATTTGGTGGACAGAGCAATTCACTCAGCAAAACCAGAGATACCTTTCTAAAAATAAAAAAGTAGGCAGAAGGGCCCGTGAGCGTGAAGCAATGTACCTCTTTATTATACTAACAACAAACACACGGTGAACAGCTACCGGCACATTTAAAACCCCCTAGGAGGCAGCAACTTCCAGTGATTTTACGTTAAAACACCTATGAATATACTAGAACACATTTTAACTTGAAAATACACCTTGTAAAGTTTTGACTAAGAAGTAAAACTAAACAGGAATGTTTCCTTTGCTCCAGGTCTTAATTTCAAGGAGGAAGGATTTCAATTTACCACCACCTGATCAATATATATTCCTCTCTAAGCAATGATTAGTTCAGAAATAAAGACTCACTAACTGATCTCACAAGCTATACTTAAAACAAAGTTCTGAACATTCTGAAATACAAGAGTCAGTCTGTAATTTCAGAGCAGTTGTAATACATTACCCCCCTGTAACAGGCTGCCAGACACGTTCCTCGCTAATGCCCGTCACCATTTGTTCTAAAGATAGCAACTTTCTGGCTCTAGCAGGTAAGTCAGGACATTTGGGCTCCGATTCATGTCTGATATGCCTCTTGCATTTCAACTTCGGAGGCAGTAATTTTTGAAATATATTGACTCTGTAAATTTTTATTAAGAAGTTATCAATAACACATGGAATTAGCTGCTGTGTTTTATCCAAAATGAAAACATAAGGTGGATGCAAAAACTCTTCCCTTAAACATCCACAGTTTTTAGCAGCAAGGATTTCAGCATTTTTCCTTCAACGCACAAGTTAGCCAAGGATATGAGAACACATTCTCTGCATGAAGAGAATGAAGTTCTGTATTGTGTTGCCGGTAGCCCTGGAATCATCTGCAGAGACTGAAGATAAGAAATAGTTCCCTGGATATGGATCCAAAAGACAATCAAGGCTCCAAAGAAACAATTATTTTTGATGTTGCAGTCTGTTGCACGTGATCCTCTTAGTTACGTCTTTTTAATTAGCGTAAATGGAACACGGAAAAGAAATTTTTCAGAATATCCAAATAAAGTTTTTTTTTTGTTTGGTTGTTTTTTTTAAAGTTCTGCAATCTGCTTGGATTACTAAGACTTTTCTGAGACTTTGGGATGGAATCCAGAAAGTTTTTTAAATATCACTTTGAAATCACATGTATCTTTTTTTGTTTTGGTAGGAATAAATAAATGTGTCAACATTTGATCATAGTGTAAACTCGCGTTTCTTGGTCAGCGTGCCTGTCAGAACATAATCAAATCTGGTGTGTACAGATAACGTCATCGTGCACAGACAACAGGATAGATACAACTTTATTTATACCACAGCTAAGGCTAAAAGACACGGCTTAATT
Organism: Steatornis caripensis; assembly: GCA_013398225.1. Lineage (NCBI taxonomy): Eukaryota > Metazoa > Chordata > Aves > Caprimulgiformes > Steatornithidae > Steatornis > Steatornis caripensis. The sequence continues at coordinate 16,885 of VZSC01000541.1, forward strand.
TTAAGACACTACAGGCACTAATACACCAATTATCAATGATCTTCGAGACCTATATTTTAAATCTGGTCTCTCCTGTTATTACATGATGATTTCTATCATACTTTTTACATACGCATGCACTACATTTTCCAAAGTAGGCTTACAGGTGAACAAACAGCAGCTTGTGCCAGTGACTGTCAGAAAACCAGTGAGTATTCTTCCTACCCCAGCTGGAAATTGTGATTCACGACACCGATTACACGCAGGCAGAAACATAATTCCCTTCCAACAGGAACATGGACACAACATAGTGTCAGACAGCTGTAGGTAAAACGGCTCAAATAACTTACACTTGATGGTCGAGCCTAAAAATCAAACTGACAAAGTGTCTCGCGAGAAACTGCCTTCGCTACCTTCTGTGGCGTTTCCCAGGTCGGCCCCCGAGAACGCCCAACNTTATTTTTACCCGGGCGGCTCATCCTCTCCGGCAGCCCCAGCGCGGCCCCCGCCGCCGCTCCCCGCCCCGGCTCCGACGGCGCCGCCTATAAAGCGCCGCCCGCGGGGAGCCGAGGATGCAGCTCTACAGCTCCGTGATCACCCACTACCCGGCGGGAGGGACGGCCGCCACAGCCGCCGCGGCCCCGCCTAGCGCCGCCGGTGTCTTCAAGGTCTCCTTGTCGCCGGGACCCCCCTCTGCGGAGACAGCGAGTGCCGCCGACGCCGCGGGGCCGAGCCCGCCCGCCGAGAGCCCCGCCAAGGACGGCTTCATTCCCGGTGGGGGAAGCAGCAGCAGCAGCAGCAGCGCCGCCGCCATGCCCGCCTTCTCGTCCTGCCTGGAGGTGATGCCGAGCGGCCCCGCGGCGGGCCCGGGCAGCCGGCCGGCGGGCGGCCCGCAGTACAGCTCGTGCGCGCAGGTCACCGTCAGCCGCCGCAGGCCGCTGGAGCGGATCGTGCCCATCCGCATCGTGCAGCGAGCCGAGGCGCCCGGCGAGCTGGTACCGGCCTCGCCGCGCAGCCGCGCCTGGCTGGAGGGCATCCTGGAGAGCATGCGGCACGCCGGGGGGGACGGTGGGGTCGCCGCCCTGCCCCCGCCCGCCGAGGAGCCCAGCAACCGCAGCCTGCGCCTCAGCGAGCACTGCCAGGCGCTGCAGGCGGCGGCCGCCGGCGCCCAGCCCGGGCTGGTCCTCGGCTGTCGCCCCGCGGAGAGGAGCGGCAGCCAGGCGCAGCCTGCCGTCGGCCCCGCGCCCGGCGGGGAGGAGGAGGAGGACGGAGCGGGTCCCGATGTGCCCAGGGGGCCAGGCGGCAGGCCGGAGCGCAGCGAGAAGCTGGCTCTGTACCTGGCCGAGGTGGAGAAGCAGGACAAGTACCTGCGACAGAAGGGCCGGTTCCGCTTTCACATCATCCCCGACGGGAACTGCCTCTACCGCGCCATCTGCAAGGCGGTGTACGGGGACCAGNCGCAGCGTTCCCCGCTTTGACGTTTCCTCAACGCTTCCCGTCATCAAACGGTTTCGCAGTCAGCACCTGCCCCCGCGCTGCAGCAGTCGGGTGCGGATGGCCCGCGACGGCAGAGCAGGCCTCTCCCCCGAAACGCTCCTCAGACCGAGGCAGCCGTTTCCAGCAGCCCTCCTCCGGCGGCGGCCNAGCAGCGCCGCCGCCATGCCCGCCTTCTCGTCCTGCCTGGAGGTGATGCCGAGCGGCCCCGCGGCGGGCCCGGGCAGCCGGCCGGCGGGCGGCCCGCAGTACAGCTCGTGCGCGCAGGTCACCGTCAGCCGCCGCAGGCCGCTGGAGCGGATCGTGCCCATCCGCATCGTGCAGCGAGCCGAGGCCCCCGGCGAGCTGGTACCGGCCTCGCCGCGCAGCCGCGCCTGGCTGGAGGGCATCCTGGAGAGCATGCGGCACGCCGGGGGGGACGGTGGGGTCGCCGCCCTGCCCCCGCCCGCCGAGGAGCCCAGCAACCGCAGCCTGCGCCTCAGCGAGCACTGCCAGGCGCTGCAGGCGGCGGCCGCCGGCGCCCAGCCCGGGCTGGTCCTCGGCTGTCGCCCCGCGGAGAGGAGCGGCAGCCAGGCGCAGCCTGCCGTCGGCCCCGCGCCCGGCGGGGAGGAGGAGGAGGACGGAGCGGGTCCCGATGTGCCCAGGGGGCCAGGCGGCAGGCCGGAGCGCAGCGAGAAGCTGGCTCTGTACCTGGCCGAGGTGGAGAAGCAGGACAAGTACCTGCGACAGAAGGGCCGGTTCCGCTTTCACATCATCCCCGACGGGAACTGCCTCTACCGCGCCATCTGCAAGGCGGTGTACGGGGACCAGCGGCTGCACAGTGAGCTCCGCGAGCAGACCGTGCACTACATCGCCGACCACCTGGACCACTTCAACCCCATCATCGAGGGCGATGTGGGAGAGTTCCTCATCGGTGCCGCCCAGGATGGGGCCTGGGCTGGCTACCCGGAGCTGCTGGCCATGGGGCAGATGCTGAACGTGAACATCCACCTCACCACGGGTGGCCGGCCTGAGAGCCCCACTGTTTCCACCATGATTCACTACCTGGGGCCTGAGGACCCGACACGGCCCAGTATCTGGCTGAGCTGGCTTAGCAACGGGCACTACGATGCTGTGCTGGACCGTATGTGCCCCAACCCAGAGTACGAGGCATGGTGCAGACAGACTCAGGTACAGCGGAGACGGGACGAGGAGCTGGCCAAGTCCATGGCGGTGTCATTGTCCAAGATGTACATTGAGCAGAATGCCTGCTCTTGAGACCACCTGGGCTGCAGGCTGGGAGCTTTGCTGCAGGGACAGAGACAGACAGAAGGTGTGCTGGCTGTGATGGTGATGCCTTAATCCTTAATGAAGCAGCAGCACCCCAGACTGAGAAGGACTGTAGCTTGTGGGGGATAAATACAAATGTGTTTGTAATATTCTGTTGTAAAAACTTAGCCTCAGATTATTTGCAAGCAGATTCTCCGTGTATGTTTGTGTGTCCCCTCCCCACTGTCTATTTTCTATAAGAATGTATTTTTTGCACAATATTTTTAAACTGTTACCTCCATCTTCTACATCTTACATTAGTATCTGGCTTTCAGCTGTACAGCCAAAAACGTTTGTAATCCGTTTTTGTAAATAAGGCTTATGATGTAACAGCTATTTTTTGCTGTGTTTTTTACCCATAAACCTTATATTTTTACCAAATGAAGTTGATGTCAAGCTGACCCTACCTAATTGGTGAAAGTGTTGCGAGTACCTTTTTGCAAAACTAAAACAATGGTTTTTGTAAAAGTGCAGCAAAGTATGAACAGGCTGCTTTTCAAAACAGTTGCTTTCTCTGCCTGGAGCACAGAACAGGTCCTTTGAGCCAGTTGGAATGCAGCTACACATGAAGAGTACAGGGAGCAATTGACTCTTCTGTATTTAATTACTGTTTTGAGTAAACTGGCCTCTTGTTGCCTGGTTGGCTCACCCTCTGCTCCATTTATGTTATTTATCTGTAATAACATTAACTTGCAAATAGAATGTTGTGACTGGAATAGTCTCCCGCTTTGGCAATAATTGCCTGGCTGCACCTCGGTATTTGTGTTCTTGTTTCTGGGGTTATGGTGTCTTTTGTATAAGCCCTGCTTCTTTTTTGGCACTGGTATTGCACCAACAAATCATTATCTGATCACAACGTTTTATTCACTTGACGTTATTTTCTAATCAAGAAATAAGGAATGGTATTCTACATTATGGTTTAAAAGAAAAAAAGTATTTAAATTGAGGTTTGTATGGTTTGCTGGGTCAAACATTTAAATGTTTGCAATCTAAATTCTGTCTCTTCTACTTTCTGATTAACTTGTTAGATATATTTATTAAGTAATGCAGTTTGTACTTTTTTATTTTGTAATATATTGTGATTTTGGAATTTATACTGTATTTGTATAATAGGAATATTCACAGCTAAAATGGAATGAATAAAAAATATAATTTTACTGGTGTTCTTTTCTCCCACCCTTTGCATTCCTGGTGTGGTGAAGAACTGCATATGGGTTCCCAAGACTCTTTGTGTAGCTTCACTGCCTTAGTTTCCCCAATTAAGGGACGGGAAGAAGGAGCATGGTACGTTACAAATGTGAACCGCTGATAATTCTGGTGTCTGTGAAAGAAGTGCAAGCGTTTAAAGACAATGGAGTTAACTGCAGTTCTTTTGTAACTTAGCGTATCTCTTTGCCAATGAGAAACACTTTTGTATATTAATATGCTTTAGAAGAGAGGTTCCCAAGCATATTACCTGGGCTGATAGTACCACTGGTTGTGATAAACCAGCTTTCCTGTGCTGCACACACTTATGCTTGGGCTTCAGTAGTTGGAAATCTCTGTTCTCCAGCCATTCCCAAACTCGTTTTAGATTTGCCCTGTCACCAGTGATACCTTGGCAACCCTCCTTTTGTTACTTGAATAGAGGTAATGCCGTAAGGAAATACAGCGTTTTGCTCCCCTTACAAGATGAAAATGGCTTGCAGGTGATTAAATAGTACTCTGTGTGTGTGCGCCTGCATGTATTTACAAATCAATCTTTCCCCAATCTCTAAAATACTGGAAGGCCATCCTTAAATGACAGAAGGGTACTGGGTTAGAATTAGGATTAAAAATGAACTAAGTAGCTGGGACCAGCAGTTTTAATTGAGCACGCTTAAAGAGCTGCAGGATTGATTGTGTGTATATTTGGTGCTGTTTGATGTGATGCAAAGAGTAGATTTAAATAAATTTATTATGTTATTTCCAAAATACTGGTAAATGCAGCTGATGTTTTTCTTCACACACAATCATACTTCAAAAAAAATAATGGTGGAATAAAAACAGTCTTGCTAGTCTACTATTGCTTAACTCTACTGAATCTCTGGAAAGCTGAGTTCTGAGGCGAGAGCAAGGCACAGATGCGGACATGGATGTGTTCATGAGGAACAGAGATAGATGAGGAAAACAGCTACTCGGGTGGCTGTAAGGACGAAAACATTAATAGAGCATCACTAAATATCAGTGATGGGCTTGACTGATTAGAAACTTTGTATCCAGACTGCTTAGGTTTTGCATTGGGTATGTTGGATTCATTCAAAGTTATCAATAACCTGAACTTTTAAAAAAATACTTTTAGGTCTTCTGAAATTACTGTTTTTGGCTATAACATGAATTGTGGTTACAAATTATGTTTTGTGGCACAAACCTTAGAAACACTTAGAGAGTAAGCTAAGCAAAGGATTGATATTGCATAATGCTCACTCTGAGAGAGATGATTTCTATTAAAATATGAACAAAAAAGTACCATTAAAAAAGAACAGTGCAGAACTCTGGGATAAGTTCCCACAGGGTTCCTCAGCAATTTTGATGTTACGTCATGAGTTACAGGGGCATGCATGTAACTTCAAGGAATTTGAAAAAAATAGGTTACTTATTGAACTAGTTTGCAAAGGCATTGAGAGTGAAGCATGTAACAAGGTACTTGTTTTTGCAGCTTGTATTACATACTGTGTCTATGTGAAAAGGAAATGACAAAAATGGCATGTCAGACATTTCAGACACATGGAAAGTGAAAACTTTTTTCATAGTGCTGGTGGTGTTTAAAGTTCAGCTGAGACACTGAGTTCAGATGTAAGCTAGTGGTGTCTTGCCTGAGCAGTAGCAGAGGCAGTTTTATAGAGCAGCTTTATAAAGGCAGTGATCCTAATACGGACAAAACTTTACAAAACTGCTTGTAACATTGTCGCTTGCCCCCAGCAAAAGCCCAAGTAGATGCAAATTTTCCCTTTCTGTCGTTTGTTCAACAATTCCAGTAATGAGTGCAGGACAAATGTCCTTGCTCATAATTTCAGTACCCGATTATTTTAACCTTGGCTAATCACTTGCATAACCCAGCTAATCCTTAGACCTGTCTTGAGACGTTGGTCAACAGACTATTATTGACAATGAGAGGAGAGCTTGATTTTCAGTATTTGGTTGTGTGGTCCTTGAAGTCAGGTAGAAAATGCTTTAATTCCAAACTGAGCAAATGGGAACTAAAGTCTGCTGCTGCAGACTCCTCACTGACATAAAAATTTGCGATGCCATCTTCGCTTGTATTTTATGATACAATTGTGAATTAGATGATGTGTCGGATGCTTCATTTCAGGAGTTTCTTAGATTGCCAAGACGATGTCATTCTGTCACTAAATGTGCAATGTATATGTTAGATTTTTCATGCGTGTTGAGCAGACTCTGTTGCACAAAGCAAGGTTTGCAAGAACGGAATTGGTTTGTGTGTACAATGAATGCATCCCAAAATAAGGGTGGTGCGCAAGCGGGAAAGGGAAGATTTGTGTAAGTGTTGATCTTCATCTCAGTCAATGGTTTTCTTTTTGGAAAGTTCAGTGGATGATTCTGAGTGCTTAGTAACTTGCTTAGGATGCATAAAAGTTGCCTAGCGCCAGATCCTGGGTGTATCTGTCCTGTTGTACTTGGCTGTTACATTACACGTGTACAAGATAAATCTGTTACATTAATGTCACTTGTAAATAAAGGTGTATTTCAGTACTCTTTGAACGTGTACAAAACCACATGCATCCAAATGTTTCTTTTGTCTGTTTTTGCTTTTATTATGTCAGAATTAGTTGATAGGATTTTTGAGGATAAAATTCTAATTTTGGTTTCCTGGTATGTCAGTGCACACATACACGGCTTCTGAATCCAAGCAGAAAATGACGGCAGGTATCTCACAACAGGGACAAGTACCTGGCATTAACTGTTTTTTGCTTATACCTTTTCATACATATTTAACAGTTTATTGGTATGCACTGTTAAGTGCAAAATGGTGCAAAATGAAAACAACCTCAGCTTTGGTGTTAAAAAGATTGTCCCATTTCTGAATGGCATATGAAAGTATGCAGCACGCAGAAAGGTTGTCAGTAACCATCTGAAAGGACATCAGCTCTGCCAGATGTGATTCTGTAGTCATCAGGACTTTTTTTTAAAGATGAAGAAAAAATTAAACTTTGGCATTCTTAGTAATATAGAGGCTGATTCATAACATGCACATATGCATTTTAGTTGGGAAAAAAGCAGTTTTCATGTTTTGTGTTCAGTTTTAATTTAGAATCTGTCTTTTTTAAAAGCAAATTTATAGTGTTAATGGGTAGAAAGCCATGGCAACGCAGTAATGTATTGTACTTCAGTCATTTTTTTCTGGAGTTAGTATTTAAAATCTTTTTTATACAAGGAAACCTGTTCATGGTATTCAGACTGCAGATTCATGGCAAGTTCCAGGTTTCTGTTGCACAAGTGACTGTTAATTCTGACTGTTCATATATTTGTCCTAATTACTGAGTAAGATCGGGCTTCGCTGGAGAAAATGTGAGTGTGCAATTGTAGTAGCATGATGCGTGTATGCACATAGAACTAATCTTTCCTGCATGATCTTAAATTTGGCATTTCCTGCATTTTAGCGTGTATTTTTAAACCATTATGCTTTTAATGCATATTTTATTTCCTACAGTTTTTACGGGAAGTTGTAGAAAACAAACTGTTGTGTCCTTCCTACAAGGCATGGTTAACAGTGAACCTTTAGCACGGTAGCACAGTTAAGCTGTGTAAGAGTGGCATCTGCAATGAAGAAGACTATTGTAGGAGGGGATGGTCGCTGTGGGGAATGCTGGAGCCGGGAGATGGTTGTGAAGGGTCCCAGATTGTCTTCCATCCTATCATCTCCCGTGTTCACCCACATCCCAAGCACGGGGAGATCCTGCCTCGCTGTGATGGGCAGCGGGCCTGTGCTGCTGCTCTGGTGACAGTGTGCATCAGACTCACTGTTGTTGCTCATTGGTGTTTAGCTACGAAGTTCTTATCCTGCCGAGCTTTTGGGGGGCTGCAAATGAAAGAAGGGGATGCGACACTTTATCTCAGAAAAAAATGAACAGAATTTCACGGTCAAAGACGCGGCATTTTTCTTGCTTGTGAACTTTTGTTGCCAAGTATCAATGAGTTAAAGCCCGGTTGAATATCAAAACGGTTTGCAAGGACCAACATAATTAAAAAAATTGCATAAAGCACATGTTAGCAGCTTTTTGAGACTCCAGTAATGCTTGAAATACCTTTTTAAAAAAAAAATCCATAATTCCAGTATCTAGGCCGTATTATTTTCGCAGGTACAAGGATCCAGCATTTTTCCTGCACATAACTTCTACTCTTTGCTGAGTGTAGAACTTCATTTTTCAGCTATTCAATTAACCAACGTTTCCTGGCAAGAAAACCCGTGGTTTCAGATCTCTGGGTGGTATTTGGAATTTAGTAATCTCTGTCAATTTAACCTAATATGGCTAAGAGCAATAATTCTTCCCACTTCTGAGTCTGTCCTCAAGTTTAGATGGCTGCTTTTAGAAATAACATGATCTTTGGAACTCTAACTCAGCTTCTTTGGATTTTTTTTAGAGAGAGCCTGTGGTCAAAATGTACTCCTTCTGTAAGTAAATAATACAGTACATTTTACATCTAAATTGTCTGTCTTCCATATGACTTCAAGACTGAACATTGACTAAGCAATTAAACAATTAACTAACGTGTTTATATGGCTTGTTTGCTTTCCTCCCAAACTTTAGCACCACTGGATTGGCTTAGTCACGGGGACCGACCTTGCCTTTTGTGGCTTAAGGTAGGACTGGTGACAAAATTATTGTCTCATTAATTACTGACACAATTCCTATTACTCCTGCAAACCTTACCTGAAATACTTGAATTCCTTTTCATTTTAATTTTTGGAGCCTGTGAATTATTTGCCTATTCAAGTTTAACCTTGGAAACTAGTTATGCTGTAAACCATAACCTGATTAAATAAGATATTTGTTTGAGTTTAGGAGCTGACAGCTGTTTTGCTGCTTGTGTAAAATCAGAGGGAAAGACGGTGCCCAAAATGGAGCAGTTGTGAAAGGACTTGTTTTGCTCTGAAAGACGTTTTTGTCAGCTTTGTGACTGCTGATCTTAAAGCTTTAATGCGCTTGTGTTTATTGTTTCTTAATAATAAAGAAATAATGTTATCTCACATTACATTTTTGCTAAACTGAAAATGGAGGCACAAGAGACTAGTACTGGTAGATGAAAAAAAGAAAATAATGTTCTGTTATTAGGAGCCAGGAAGTAATTGCTTTTTTTTGTTTATTTCCCACCATGTCTAGTATCCAGCGGAAAAAAACCTTGGCTTTAGGTAAGGAATGTTTGTGCATGTGACCTGCATCCTTCCTGAGCTGGTACGTTGAATACATGTAGAATAAGATCTTTTACTTCAGATCAATACCCATAAAAGTGGTGAATAATGTTTCCCTGGCTAAATGACTATCTTTTATACTATAGAGCATTTAGCACAACAGAGCTACGATACTGCTGGGACTTCGATGAGAAGCGGCATTACTAACAGCACACGCCTTGCAGATATCTGAAAACTTGATCTTCGTTTCATTTTTTTTGCATGCAGCTTATCTGACTTACCAGGAAGTAAATATTTATGGATGTTTTCTCAATTAGGTAGCTGTCCTTTTGTATATACCCACAATAATGAATTTAAAACATTCATGTGAACGTGAAGCCTAGTAGATTTCCGTTTTTCAGCTAGTATTTTACAGCAGTTGCCCTGAAGTGGCCATCTGAAATTGCTAGAAATTTTTGTAAAAAATTCAGTTATTTGGTTATGTATTTGATAGCATTTGTGTAGTTTCCTCTCATTGTAGAAGAGTTTTATATATCTCTGGCCAGAGACAAACATGTTGCAAAATGGATGAATAGGACAAATCTGAGCTCTGATAAGTAAATTAAAGAATCTTTTCATGAGAAATAGTTATTGTGGAAATCTTCACCAAATATGTTATTGCAAAGGGCGGTTGGGATACCCTAGTATGTATGTTCTTCAAAACACTTTATTGTCACCCTGAAATTGTTTCAACAAACTCCCAAAAGAATGCCATCTTTTACAACAAAGTGTTGCCTAAAATAACTGGACAAGATTGCAATAATTCTCTAACCGCTCTGTTCTTTATGGCATCGTCACAACAATTTTCCTGCTATATTTCATTCCAGGAGTCATTCAAATTATCAGTTAAGTGATAGGGATGCGTGGGATAACTTTTTTCTTTAACCTTGGCAGGCCTAATCTGCGGAAGTAAGGGGGCAATATGATTCCTGAACTGAATAGCGCTTGTTTGCCCATATGTGAGCTTACTCTATGTAACACCGCCACCACGTTCTGCATTAGCCAGTGTCCTAAAGCTCAGCCGCACTTAGGTTTATATACCGATCACAAAAGTCTCTGTAATTGCAATGAAGAAACTTGGCAGAGATGCATGACTAGACTAGAACATCACCTAATTGGTGCAGATTATATACCACAGCAGGTATTGTTTGTATGCTCACACTTAAAGTTACAATACGTACCTGAAATACACTTTGATTGCATATAAGAATCACCAGGCAATTACGGCATTTATCTGTGCAGCTGTGAGTCCTGGGTGACCCCAGATTTCCTTGGGCTGGTTTGACTCAGGTTCTGTTGGGCCAACTGTCCGTCCCCGGGAGCGGTCAGGCACGTGCGCCCTGAGAACCGGTGTCCCAGCCCGGTGTCTGCTGGCTCAGCGGCTGGGACGCAACAGCTCAGAGAAGGAGCGGGGTCGGCGAGCCCGGAGCTTGGCGTGTCAACACCACTCCTTGAATTCCCCTTTGCATTTCCATGATGTTATTTGGTGAGTAAACAGCCATAGAGCAAATACCAGAGAAAAATCTGACTTTTTTTGTTGTTACCTGGAAGCACATATGATGTATTCCACTAGACTCATGACCAGGTGACAAAAGACAGAAACTGCTCCTGGTGGGCTATATTTCAAAGGAACCATGGCATCCGTCATCCCAGAGACAGGTTATATGACATGAACTTTGGCAATGGCCTCAGCCTTAACGTCTACAGGAAGCCATTCTGCCAACTAGGCTTCTAGCCTGTGAGACCAAGTAGGTAATACTACCAAGTAGTAGACACTCTACTTCAGTCAAGGGATTGAGTTAATCTCTGCTAAGACTTTTGGTGCTTCCTCAAGCCTTTGAGCTTTGTCTCAGTGTTCTCTGGATTGAGGTCTAGCCAGCCAGCAGCTATATCAAATCTCTTTCGATCACTTGATATTGATAGAGGAAGATTGATTAGAGATAAGAAGAAGGTACTGTCACTTTGTAGGGAAACCTGTGCTCCAGCATATCTCACTGGTTCTTCTAATGGTGTGTTATATCACTCCTGTCTAGTATGAAGTGTAAGGAAAAAGAAATTACACACCACTGCAACATGGAATCAGCTCTCTCTCACTACTCCCTTAAAATCTCTCAGATAAAAATCTTCAAATCCATGCCAAGCCAGTTATACTTTCTTTTTTTCCTACAGACTACAAATATATGACTAGGGCTTTACAGCTAACCATGGAGGCATTTTACAGCTCTGAAAATGATACAGACATTCGATTGCACAGAGATCTTCAATGGAATATAATCAGATTTTCTACCAAATTCAACCCTGGATCCAGATTTATCTGGAGCTTGGATATTTGTTTCAGTATATTTACTACCACCATCACGTATTTAATACCCTCATAAATTTGTTTATTCCCATAGCATAGGGAGGAAATGTTGGGTATTGTTTCCAGTGATAGTGAATGCTATCAAACGTAGAAAGGAGAGGAGAGTAGCACCTTACAGTAGGGAAGGCGACGTGACACTTAAAACCAAGGACACCCCCTGCTCCCCCACCCCGATTCATTCTTGACATGGACATTTTAACTTCTAGTCTTCTTTTTAAGTGAAGTTGTGATATGAGGCCAGATATTATGTATACATAGATCTCTTTTCCATGCAGGTTTCTATAGTGATTGTGGATGAGGAAGGAAAAATGCAATAAAATAAATAGTCAAAAATGTTTGTACACACACCAAAAAGACTAGGAATGGATTTCTATCCTCTCACTACTAAAATGACTAACACTCCGAAAGAATCGTCTAAGGCTGAAAGCCTTCTTTAGAGAGTGTCTTGCTAAATATTCCTTATATTGAATCCATGCTTATGCATTTGCTAAATGCTCTGAAGAGAGGATCAGGACTGTGCCAACGAAAATGAAAGCAGTGTGTCTGTCTCTGAGATTAAAGTGTAGCATGCGAGGAAGCCTTGCCTTTCAATGGCCTAACCTGTGGGTTTTGCATCTCACTTACAACTTTGCCTTCACCTCCTTGGCATAAAAAATGGTTTTCACTTTTTTTTGCAAAACATTACGTTTTCCCACCCAGAGATTAAATATGAGTAGAGATCTTGGCTCTTGGGAATCAAGCCCAAAATATATTTTAGAAATTCTGCATCTAATAAGATTTTTTTTACTCGTTGTTTTCAATTTCACAAACTTTATGGTGTAATTCAAGCACACAGCTGTGAAAAGTAAGTTTGTAAAGAAGTATTACTTCCACCTTTATGGCCTTTTTAAGTAAGTGCTTACAGATCTGTTAAGTTTGATAAATAGTAAGGGAATTCTGAATGGGAAATATTAAGCGAATTGAATGTTATAAAGCCTGACATTTCTTGTTCTTATGTACTCTATTGGAAATTTCCAGACTGAATTTCTTAAGGGAAAAAAAGAATTGAGAATGGAGCTTATTCGGGCTCTTTGCTGCTGTGCTGCTGGGCCAGCAAAACCCTGAACCTTGTCACCTTCCTGAAAGAACAGTGTTTGCTTCCAGTTATTGCAGATGGGGAATTAAATGCAGAGTCTATTTACACAGATTCTTGAAAGAAAATCTTTGAAGGGGAGAATGTAATAGCCGTGGCTGTATGGAAGGTCAGCATCATCACCTGTACATTATTTGAAATGCAATTTCCTGACTTTTCTTCCTTCTGTGCTGCCTGGTGGGATGAAGAACGAAAATCACTCGTACAGTCTTTTGGGTTTTGTCTGTGCCGCAAAACAGTGCTGCGTAGAGACACCCCGTCGAGCTCAGCAGGGAGGGGCAGCAGCATCGCACTGGCAGCACGGTGCTCGTTAGGTAGAAGGAAAAAGCAGGTCTCTAAAGGAGGTTAGAAGGATCCTGAGCCACAGGATTGTTCTGCTGTCTCTCCTGGTGCATGTGCAGGGTTCTGGGCACCCTGGCGAGGTTTGGTGTCAACACTTGGGGGCACAGGTCAGCCTCGGGGATTTGACTCTATGGACTAGTTTTCAATGTATTCTTATTTTGCGCAGATCTGCTGTGCAACAATCTTACAATACCAAGTTCCAGTCATTGCACGAGGAGCATGTAGCCCCAGGAGAGAGTTGCAGATACTATATTAGACATGTAAAACTTCCATATATAACCAAATTGCCATTTAATAGGAAGCTGTGGTGATTACAAGAAGGAAAATGGTATAGCAGTTATAAATAAATAACAGAAACCACTTTTCAGCAATTCTTGTGGAGAGGATGGGGAATTACATGACAACAGCTCATTTCTAACCCCTAGCTAATATGACTTAGCTGCTTTGCCAGTCCTTGGAACTCAAAGGTCTGAACTGTCTCCTCCGAACTCTCCTTGGACCCCACTTACAAAGTGCTGTGCTAGAGCTGCAGAGCTCAGAAGGGTGGCTTAGAATAACAAGATGTTCTACAGTCATATTACTGTGAAACTTTTGAACTTTGTTCTGGTTTTTTTTGAAGGTTTAGGAGGAAGTTGCCTGTTTCTTTGCCCTGGCGAGTTGAAAATATGGCTTTCACCCTGCATCATCCCAGGCAGGGCCCCCACTGCCCCACCAGCTTGTATTCCCATCACTGTCTCCTGCATCACCTTCAGCTTTGCTCTCACCCTCTCAGCCCCACTCCCTGTCCTTCTGCCAACCTGCTGCCATGCTCTGATTCCAGTGCCTCTTGCCTCTGTCTTGCGGCATGCATCACCCGCAGTGGTGGTGACCACTTTTCACAGCACCTATGCTAGTAATGTTGGATCTAACCTGCCTGACCCACAGAGTGTCAGCTGTTTTTCAAGAGGGCATAGCAACACTGCTCCTATTAACAGCAAGCCTTGTTTTTACNGCCTGTTGCCATGCTCTGATTCCAGTGCCTCTTGCCTCTCTCTTGCGGCATGCATCACCCGCAGTGGTGGTGACCACTTTTCACAGCACCTATGCTAGTAATGTTGGATCTAACCTGCCTGACCCACAGAGTGTCAGCTGTTTTTCAAGAGGGCATAGCAACACTGCTCCTATTAACAGCAAGCCTTGTTTTTACTTGCAATAACCTGGTAGGAACTAAATCCCTTATTAATGATGTTATCGAGCAGCCATTTGGAACAAGGCGGTCTTCATCTTGTTTTCATGAGCAAGTTAAACAAATTGCAAGTTAAACAAATTACAAGTTTGAATGCCACCACAAGCTTCACAGCAGTGCAAATCCCGGAGCTGTTGTGGAGGGCAGGGAGCGGGGCAGAGCGGAGGAGCTGCTGAGGGCTGGGCTGGTTCTGCACAGGCCCTGGCAAAGCTCAGCTCTCTCCTGCTCCAGGGGCGAGGAGGTTTAGGCAGCAACAGGCAGGTCTGAAGACTGTGTCTTTAAGACCTGCTTTTTCTAAAACTTTTCCGTTCTAAATAACTTCAGTTCATTGCATAGTCACTGGCTACTTCCAAGAGCTGTATCAAAGGCTGTTTTACCATGGCACTCTGCCTCTCTTGCATTGCCAGAGAGATCAGAGCCGTAGACACCGCAGACAAATCAGCCCCCTGAGTGTGCCACCAGCTATCCCAAGTGACCAGAGCGTGCAGCTTGGTCTAAACGTAGACAAGTGAGGCACCCGAATAAGCAGAGCGGTTGGTTAGCCTGCTTACATCTTAGCTGTTGCTCCCTGCAAACACGGAGGTCTGACAGGCTACAATACCTGCCGCCTCTCCACCCTTTGAAAACACCGTGTTTTGCGAGGTCTGTATTATTTTATGGTTTTTAAAAGTTATGTTAGCCTGCAAATTCTTCAGCGTTTGGGTCATCTTGTATTCTACATAGCATCCTATAAAACTCTCCCCCTGACTGGGAACTGTAAGTTAAAATCCCTGCAATAGGTCAGCTTTACCTACAGCTTGTGGGTACCTATGTGACAAGTCATGCAGCTGCTCTTGCTCAATTTCTGCATATCAGAGATGCAAGGAATAACTTTATAATAGCATTACTGTGCCATGAGCTACATATAACAGGCTTCATAAACAGCATAAAGTACAATAGAGCTGCTATGAGTCATGGTAGATTTGGTACACGCACTATATTTTTCCTTATTTTCCTGTGCTTGTAAATTGCTAATTCGTGATAGATGCGATCGAAACATTTGACATTTCTAGTTTTCCATTCTGTTAGGCTCCTTTTGCTGTTTTCCTTTAGGCTGCAACCTTTTTCTGGCAAACTTGCTTTGCATTTGTTTTTGAGTAGGTACATGTGCGAATGTCTATTTATATACTAAAATTTAACATTTATTCTCAATGTTTTTGTAGGAGAGAAACATAACATTTACTCATGCATCTGAAGTTATTTGTAGATCAAACAGAAAACTCACACAATAGATTCAGTTATTAACTGTTCTGCTGAAAGCCCGGAGAAGTATCTTATGTTCAAATGCATAACAATTAAAATCCCTTATGAGCATAACATTGTAATGCTAGTCTTGCATTTGAACAGAATGATGTCTTTGACACAATTTCCATTAAAAAACCCTATACATTTCATATATTTATCATTAAAACTGTATTTGTTTTATTGAAGTTCACAACTTTAAAAAAGACGGAGACTCACTATCTGTTTCCTTGTCTGTATAGCCCTGGCAGGACCAGTAATGCTGTTTGTTCTTTGGCCAAGGCAGAACACAGTGCCAGCTCTTTGATTAATAATAATTTGCAAAATAAGTTCCCTCCTCTCAGGCTATTTCATGTCACTAATTTGTTTTAATTTGCTGTGTGAAAGATTTTATCTCTATCCCAAACATGAGTAGAGATAGAAACATGTTCACAAAGCTTTTGTCCCTAAACTTATGTGTTGTTTATTGTAGCATCTCTTCAATGCCTTTAAAAAACATAAAGAGATTAAAAACCTCAGTATGTTATATTCCACTGACAGATGAGATTGAGCCCTTTTTATCTTACATAACTGGATAAACAATTTTGTAGGAAAATAACATTACCATCATCTGTTCTTCTCTCAGGCAGTAGGTGCATAAATAATCTTCAACAGAAATGCCTTTGAAAATAGAAAGGGAAAAGTGAGTTGTACTGTGTACCTTTGGCTTTCAGTTCTACCAGTATAGATATGTACTGAAATACTGCGATGCTGTGCTGTTTGAACCCTGCAGAAAAATTGCTCCCTCTAGATAAGTGTCACGCATATGGCTGTGTATCCTTGTGATAATAATTCATGCTTACTTCTCCAATGTTCGGAACTCTTGTTCCTTACAGTGCTGAACCTGTAAATAAATGAATCAGACACCTGAATAATGGGAACGAGAATAATAGTTGTGTTGTTCGTGATGTGTCTCGTGTGTCATTACTCTTTGCAGTTCCTCACAGGTTTTAGTCAAGCAGAAGCCTAGCTCAATTGGAAAAGCTAGTGTGAGCTAAGCGTGCTTTTGGCTAAACTTCGTTACCTTCCTTTGTCGTTGCTTTCAGTTAGTACACCAGAAAAGTTCACCGATCTTGAAAAGAGATGCCATCTTCATTTGTTACGTATGTCACTACAAGCAGATGCTTATGATGGGGGAATTCAGTAGCTTCTTAAAGAGATTAACAGATTACATTACAGTTTGAAGGGAGCATTATTAGAGGATTAGAAACCTCTCAATGACTAAGATTAACAGCACTAGCAATCTGAGGTGTTACATTGCTTGATTTGCAAATATATAGGTATGTGGGTGTGCACTCTCTAACCTTTCGAGTAGATGTGGTTTTGGCTCATGTGGAAAACATTATTGGTGGCAGAGCTCCTAAACAAACCCAGCACACCTATTATAAACACACCGAGAGCATCTACCGTTGCTGCTAGAGGGGGGGAGAATCAAAGTTTAGCTTTACAATACACTGAAAAAAACCTGCTGATCTGGTGAACTATTTTTAAGTACAGTGTTTATTTTAACAAAAATTGGAATCTGCATGAAAACATTTTTGAAGTTATTTTCAGTTGTGTGTTAATTAAAGAGTGCAATAGACTTTTACTGAACAGTGTGCTTTTAATGCCGTATGTATGGCATCGTTCTTAAAGGTGATGAATTTGTTAAAAACTTTATGAAAGTGTGCTTTTTGTAATGTTTGTAATGTAAAAATTACATTATTATATAAAACTCGTAAAGTTTTTAAACTTCTTATTTATATAGTTAAGAGCAAGCAACTCCATTCCTCTCATGATGGATAATGGCATTCATTGAGGCAGTGCATGCAAAACAGTTACTGCAACAGCAATCACTTTGAAGAAACCTAACTAGCAATATACAGCTGGGCCCTTGGACCCAAGTGAGTGGTATCTGAGCTCAACATTTTCAATATTCAGTTCTACAATGTAAAAAGGTTTTTACTCCGTGACAACGGTCCTCTGAAACAATTGCATTTTTTAATGCAAAACTATATTCCTAACAATTGTGCACTCTTGGTAGCTTGGAACCTGTTCGGAAAATAATTTAAGGTTTATAACCTATATCAGAAAAAAAATCCTTTCCAGAAATTTTTCCAGTCTTTCCAAGTATTGCCCCTGCAGCTTCGAACACCCCTGTGTCACTCAACTTGCCATTAGGAAAAAAGAAATACCTGTGGTGAATGAATTCAGACTGTGCCTCAGCAAAAAAAAAAAAAAAAAAGCAGCACACCTTCACGGCTGTGGCAGTCAGGATCCTACATCCACATTTTGCAGAATAAGAATATAGGAGCAGCTGTATTGATTCAGAGCGAGGAGTCAGCAGAGCCTGGTGTTCTCTGTCCTGTAGTTGCTATAAGCAGACACCTGGAGGGAGGCTAAGAACAGGCTAAGCATATGGGATATTTCCTCCTAAAATTTTCCCCACACCTGACTACTCACAGCTAAGGGGATTGTCTGTTGGGGCCGGTCTGTTTCATAACCCCCTCTCTTGCAAGCATGCCCCAAGCAACAAGTGGTCTCCCTTGATTTCCCTTGCACCTGTAACTTCCTTCGGCCATGCATGGCATCCTTCAAAGGTCTTGTATCTCACCCCATGCACCACATGTCCTTAGGGAAAATGCATGGGTGAAGCTGAGCAACTCCTGCCCTCAGAACGGGCAGCGCTGCGAGGGACAGGAACTCCCAGCTGCCGGTTACCAGCATTTCACACCATCGGCCACTGCCATCTTGGACCGCTCAAGCCTAAGCAAGAAAACCTCTTAAAAAGATGAAGCTGAACCTTCAGAAGATGAACTACAACAGTCAATGCCAATAGAGAAGAAGGCTTTCCTTCCGTTTCCACAGGCAATAAAAGAGCTGTTGCTCCCGTTTCCGTGTAGGAGATGAGATAAACATCTCACCACCTTGCCTTGCTAACACTCCGTCCTGGAGACTCCAGTTACCATTTCTCTCAGACGATTAGCATACCTAACTAAACTCAGACGAAATTCTTCAACTTGTATTTAGCTTTGAGTATCACTGCCCTGTTTGAAGAAAGGCCTGTGTGCCTGCAAGTTTTTTTCACCCCTGTATCATCTGGTCTATGGAAGATTTTCCTCTTCCCATAATGTCTTCCTTTCTCATGCCCTTGGACATTCATGGTGGTAAAAACAGCTGCCAAGGAAATGGCTATCAAAGGAATGGTATTGTTTGGATTACTGCTCGCTCTTTGGTTTGTTTTTAGGTTGTATTTAGTGTCAGTAACAAAGACTTAAGCTTTACTAGCACTGAATCCTGAGTGTAGCGGAAGTCAAGGCTGTGAGGTTAGGATAACTGGGTATGTAGGCCAATAAGTAATTATGATAAGAAGGTTAGGGTAATTAGTAGCAGCAATAAATGGCCAAAGTTATGCTACTTGAGTTCTCTGTTCTACATTTCATCAGTGATAATTTTCGTAGGACTAGTTATGAGAAGTGGCAATAACTTGTTACAGTCATAGAAGTTAAAATTAAATGACAGTGATAAGGAGGCATAATTTTGTTGTTGGATGTAAAAAGATATTGTAACTGGTGTTAGTAAAGTGGAATATTTTACATTGAGTGATACAGTAGATGGAAATTACTGAGCACTGAAAGTCCAAACCTGAAGTTAATGCAAATGGAAAGACAAGAAGGGTTTAACCAGCAAGACATTCAAAGTGAAACAGCCTGCAGCTGATGTGACTAAACGGCAGTATTAAAGAGAAGCATATCGTTAGCAGTTTGATGCACCTATGATTAATATTTGCACACAGACTGTGATCAGCACTGGAGATACGAAATTCCAAGTGAATTGTAGTTCTTTGCTTTCTTTCAATCTCTTTTATTATAATATTTTTACAGTTTATGCTCCTTGTAGCATTAAAGTCTGGAGGACTTTGGGCCAGCATATGTGGAACAGACTATCTGCTTCCAAGTAGGATGCAAGTCAAGTCATTCAAGGGCCAATAATTCTCCTGGATCTTTCCTATAGTTTGTCTCAAAGTGAAAGATGTTCTTCTGTTGTGTCACTGTTGCCTGGAGGAGCATGTAAATGCAAAGAACAACACATACATGTAGATTGAAAGAGAAATGACAACTGCACAATTTGCCATGAAGTTGCACAGGTGAAATGCTGAAGGAAACCTTCAGGCAACACACCACAGCTGCATATTCTACTTTCTTGCCGTTGCTCATGTTTTCTTTTTCTGTCTGCAGTATGCTAGACATTAAAGTCTGAAGTAAAGGCTATATCTTTGTCCCAGAGATTCCTGTCTGAAAAACCCACAGCTTGAAAATCAGTCTCGTAGCCCGGTGATTGTATGCCAGCTTTTGTTTTTATCTATGTTAGCAGAACTCACTAGGAAAGGATTATACTGTAACATTTTCTTAAAAGATAAGGAAAACAATGATCATTGAGTGTGTTACTACGTACATGATGTCTTTCTGAATAGTTTATTGCAGCACATGCTCTAACAACAGTTCACTTGTTTAACCATTCACAGTGGAGAGGAGAGGATTAGAGGAGAGAATATTATTGTAACATGTCCGTCAGCATCTGCTGAGCTTACAGAAGCCCAAAAGTTGTTTGTTTTTTTTTCCCAAAACAAAACGATCAGCCTCAGAGACAGATCTAAATGTAAAGTCTGCAGTTTGCCAGCAGCCTGGACAAGGAACTGAGGAATTCCCCTTGATGAAAGGGAAAGTGTCCGTGACAAAATGGTGACATGACGTTTGAATTCCTCATGCTTTACTCTGTGGTCCTGTGTGATATAGTCAGGGCTTGGGAAAGTCCACTTTATTCTTAGCATATTCTTAATCCTGTTGGTTTACAAGACTTTCTTCTTTCTGTTCCTTATTGCACAAGGATATATCACTTTATAAGTGCTCGGAGTGTGTTGAAGCTTTCAGGAACCAAACCGCACAGTTTCTGAAGTTCTTGGTGTATCTTCTGGTGGGCCGGGTGTCCCACTCTCTTCCTGCTGTGGTACTTGGATTGCAGAGGGGCATCTCTGATTTTGAACTTCCCCTCTCCAAAACTATCTAGTTATGGAAGGCTGCATTTCTACATCTGATCCCATTAACATCCACTGGGGTTTCCTTGAACCACAAAGGATGTTGGGCTTCAACCTGAAAGCTGAAACTGCATATGCTGCTTTGATTTCAGTGAAAGGGTTTTTTTATCTCATAAAACAGAAACTGCAGGATCCATACAGTTCTCAGAGTGATAATATTTCCAAGAAAAATTTATTCAAACCACCGGTCTTCCTGAATATCTTTTATTTCGCAAGTGTATCTTTCTCTTTGAGAAGACAAACACAAACTCCACAGGGATATTAGACCGACCAGGGTATGTGTAGGCTTGATGTGAATGGTGGATGTCTACATTGGAACAGTTTTCCATAATTTCATTTTAGCCATAGTCAGTGTTCATCAAGACCTACAGGGAAGTGTAGATGTACACCTAAACATAACCTCAAATAAATCCGTGGTTTACATGCATATACATAATATGTATGGTAATAACATGTAGGAGCTCCTGACAAAGATTGTGTTAAGGATTGTGTAAACGGGTAACGAAGTCAGGCTGTGCTTCAGTGAGCTTGCACAAAGGCAAAACATGTTGTTGCAGATGAATGAAGCCAGCCAGATGATTTTTCTATGTTCTGAGACGATCAGAATAATTAAATGAATGAAATTCATAGTTTAGTCAAAGTACCAGCTGACTGCTTGGGGATACACTTTGTAGATATGTTGTGGCATCCACCCTTCTGAAAACAAAACCTGTAAGTAATATGTGTCATGAGAAATTTATCCAGGCTAATAACACAAATGCATCCATCCATACGCGCGCACACACACACACACACACACACACATATATATATATATATATATATAAACACACACGCACAAACACTCAGGTGCTTATCATAGGTCAAAATATGTTGCTGACAGTAATTACAGGTTCAGAAATAACATTACATTCCTTTAACTTAATAGACCCATAAACAAAACGAAATACAAGCTTTATATGGTCTCTCCTTTTGCCAGATCTGACATTTTTCTGAAGTTCTATCTCAAAAATTCTTCATATCTGCTGCTTTGTCATGAATCAAATTGTATCTTGCGTGACTGGTAAGGAGTGATTCACCTAAATTTTTCATACCCTGTGGAGTACAAAGGATTCAGCAATGAAATCTATCTTACCCAGCTAACTATTGCCTCTGAGGTTCAGCAAGAGGCTGGTGGATTTCCAACAAGGCTTGTAAGTTTGCAACATGAACTTGATCTGTGCATCCATAAGGTATCTTGGGACTTCAGTCTCCTCTGTGCTGTCCTTGCTTCAAAAGTTGGGGTTGGGATTCTTGGCTTCTCTGCTGAGACCTTCTCTTATGTTCCCATTTAGACCTTTTTCAGAAAAAACAATTTTTTAAGGAAAGTTTTGAGAAAAAAACCTACATTTTTTGAAGAAAGTTTTTTCTTCCTTTAGAAGAACAAAGGTAAAGAATACTTAATGAAATTACATGTGTGAAGTGCTGCCACTCCTTTATGGAGCATGGTGGTAATCCTGAACAGGCTGGATGAGGTTTCCGACAAGATTTGAGACTGCTAGGGAGGTAAGGTACTGGTGCTATTGCTTGGACAGACTGCTTCTTACTAGGTGGCTCTGCATATCACTATGGAAATAAACTGTTATAATGGGAGTCTTGTTTACTCTTTGGATGACTCTTCTCCCAGTGACTTGTGATCTCTAAGTAGTGGGATGCTTCACTCTAACACAGGAGAAGCACACAGGAAAATCAGCCAGTGGTGGAAGGCATACTCATTTAGTTTGTCATACTTTTGTCTTGCAAAAGGCATTTTTAAAATTTTCAACTCTCTGAATGGAGAAATAAAGCCCAGCATCTGTAATTCTTCCCTAATGTAATGTTAGCTTTGTATTTTGCAAGCTGTCTTCCGTCAAAATTGAGCCTGGCCCTGCTGACTCTCCCAGCACAGTCGGTACTTTGTACCTTGTACCCACTGCATGTTTTTGGGCTTCAAAGTCATTCTCTTGTGGCTTTGAAAAGTTCAGACAATGACTACGTATTTTAAGCTGTCCTTCCTTGGCTGATTCTTCCTGCATATGCAAATGAAGTTCCTGTATTTCACAAAAGGAAGAGATACTTGAGTGTTGGATGGAAAGTTGTCAGAAAATTAAATAGCAGGAAGCAATGAAAAGAAAAATCCCTCAGAGAAAGAGAGTAACGTGGCTGTTATATAAAGCACGAAACTGTTTGTCACTTAGAGAAATCCAGAGCAAGTGACCGAGCAGAGGCAGGTAAAGGGCAGCCAAGGAGAGGGGTGCGGATGCATCTGCAGGAGAAGGAGCTGGCTCCAGCTGCATGCGGATTGCAAGTGTACAATTGGGACCGTTTGTTGAACAGAAGCAAGACTCTGGCATAAAGGGAATGCGGGAATCCACACAGATGGTAAACGTGATTCCAGTTTGGGTTTTATTTTTTTGCTTTGGATCTTGAAAATTCTTCTCTGAAATAAAGATCATGGCATTTTGCAGTCAGCGGAAGTGACCAGGCGCAGCACAGTCGTGCCTATCTTCTGCTACCACAGACTAACAGCAGAGCAGTATTGTTGTCTAGCTATCTGCTTTTCTGTCCATCTATTTATTGCTTCTAGATAGCAGCCCACCTCTGTGCCTGTATAACCTATTTAACTACTCTACTTTCCTCACGGGTTCCTCTCAGCCCCGTGCACACCGCCCCGTGCACTCTTGCTGCCATTTATGCCTTCCTTGCCTTCTCTGTCCCTTTTGACCGCGAGTCTGAGATGCTGCCTGTGAGGCTTGGCCCAGAAAGCACCAGTACATTGCTGGTTGTTTCAGCGTGGTAGCTGAGAATTCACAAGCCTATATGGTTGTGTTGTGTAAAACCTCTTATAAGAATGGCTGAAAGAGAATTATTTTTAAACTTTTCATCAAGATAATGTATTACAAAATAGTTACAAAAGCTTAGCTGCCTTTACTGCATTGGATAGATTCTGTAGGTCTTTCAGGCTACAGCTACACTAGCAATCTAATTAATGCCAGGATCTAATCCTGGGCTGTTAGTTCAGTTCCTGGCACGGTTTTGGCCTGTGCCCACTAGCATTTTCCCCCAGAATTCTTGGATCCAGTCCAGAGCTCAGCTTCTGCTGGGATCTATTCCCAAAAGGCAGGACCGCTCACCTTTCCTGGAAGTGTGAGGAAGTTTACCTGCAGGGAGGCAAGCTGGGCCATGTTCCTCGATCTCAAGGCCCGAGTATAAGCCTTGATCCCTTGACTTTATATTTACTAGTGTAGTACTGACCTAATAGTCTTAATACAGTTTCCAATGAGAGATGCCAATGTCTCCCTGTCACAAGAAAACAGCTCAGTATTGCCAGCACAGACTACAGCAATGGGATGAGATCCATCTTTGTGACGGACAGACTGAGCTTGCTTTCTATATTGTTATAAAAAATAACCTGTGTAAAAGTCCCTTTCATGCAACTAAAACTTAATATGGAATTATATGAAGAATTACTGATGGAGAAAATATCAAGCATAAACGAAATCTCATACAAGAGTTGGCAGAGAAGAGAGAGAAGGGAGGGAAACATTCCTGAAGGCGAAGTGGTACCGCGGTGGCACTGCAGGAGCAGCGGTACCGTGGTGGCAGTGGTACTGCAGGGGCAGTGGTACGACAGATTGAACAGAAGGGGAATGTTGGCTGAAACCCAAACAGCACAAATAGGTATAGACAAACCTGCGTACAGACAAATATTCTGTGTACAATACTTCCGTGTTACAAGCAGTGCTTATTTCTGTGAAGGCTTTTTCTCCTCTTACTTCTTTGTTATTTTTTTTCTGTGTCCAGGCTTGCCTTTTCTGCTGTGTCCCAGCCCAGCGTAGCCCATCCCATTGCTGCCCAGAGTACCCGTGCCCATGGTGAGGCAGCTCAGAGACTGGTTCTGCTTGCTGCGCTGGAGGTGGTGCTCACTGTGTGGCAGCTCCTGGCTGTACCGTAGCTGCTGGCTGCTCAAGGTCATGGGGTTCCGGAGCTCCACAGGGCAAACAGTGACCTGGAAGCAAATCCTGTGGATGGATGAGTTGTCAGGGTCTTCTGGGACCTGCTCTGTGACCACCCAGATGCCCAGCTCTGGGGAGCGGGCTTGTACTGGGACTGGCAAGAAGGAGGGGGCTGCAAACACTGCAAGTGCAGTGCCTGGAACATCTGCAGAAGCAGTGAGTCCAGATGGGGCAGTGGGAAAGAGAAATGGGATTCTCCAGGTCCAGTGCTCAGTGTAGTTGTCTGAATTCTATTGTACATCAACTTGGCTCACCATGGATAGCACAGAGCAGATGGGAGGAGTAGCTGGGGATAGTATTCCTCTGCTTGTCTGCCCCTTGCCACAGCGAACAGACAGCAAATCCGAGCACTATAGCTGAGGTGAGCCAGAGAAAAGAAAGGAGAGTAGCAGCAAAACCAGGGGAAACAATACAGCCTCTTCTCTCCTTTTGCCGCTCTCTTCCTACTCTGTGATTGATGCTGCTGCTGGGAAACCCATGCCTGACTGAAGCCATGTGTTGAACTGAGCACATCGGCTGTGTTCAGCAGCTGGACACTGTGCAATGAAAATGTAATAGTGACTGCTTTGTGAATTAAACTTGTTGCTTTGCAAGCTTTTTCAGAAGTGATCTAATGAGTCACATTTACCATCAAAAAAAATGTTGGACCTAAGCTAATCATAAAAAAATAATAGTTTCTTTGTTTTCTTTATCGTGCTTACATATAGAGGGAGGCTAATCCTGTTGGGTTAAGTAGGTTTTGGCATGTTTGTTCAGTTTAGAGGACTCTGAATTGAAACCTGTGCAAGTTTGCAAACTGAACGAGGAGGAAATACTGATCTGGTAATAAAGCCTCTTATTCTATTATATACACTAGAGTCGAAGTAAAGGTCTGATTACAGAAAGGAAACGTGTTAGGGTAACGTGTGATTTAAAATAAAGAAATAAGATGTTGTATTTACTGGATTTTGATCAGGAAACAGAAAAAACACAAAGCATATTTTGTATGAATCTTACTTTGATGGGGAATAGTTTGGGGCTGTTCTCTTCAATGTGGCCAAGTGTATTTCAACATTTGTGGCATCACTAACTGCCAAAGTTATGATTTGAAATTTAAAGTCAATGAGTATATGACAGAATTTAAAAAGTGCATCATAAAAGATCACATCCATGCAAAATATTTTAATAATCAGCAATATTGTGAGAGGAAAATAATATGTGTGACAACTTAATGTGATTTTCGTTAACCCAATTACATTTTCAAGGTTTGTATAATGCAGTAGGAGCTCTGCAGCCTGCCTCTGCTCGAAAGGTTGCTCAACTCATTATCATCACAATTTTTTTGAGTAATAGCAATAAAATATTTGTCTTCTACAAACAAAGTGCTGGTGAAAATTGTTGTTGCTACCAAGTGTATATGGAAATGAGATTCATTTGTTTTTATGTGGTTATGGGAAAATATAAACAAAAATTTTGAACTATAAATGTCAGCATTAACCTTTAGCTTTAAGGTCTCTCTCAGCCTGGAGGGAATGTTGGATAAAAGAGAAATAAAATTGAAATAGAATAGAAATTCTTCATAAAATGTCATTTTTAATGTAATAGTATTATAATTTAAGATATGACCAAAACCATACAAATAAATTCATGTTAACATTAAAGGTCTCTCTAACTTAGCTGTTGAGACAAAAGGCCACGGCAGACAAACAGGAGTGCTGCGTAATGAGTTAGTGTTAAGAATACTAAGGTCAGTCTTTCAGATTTCGCCGGCCTCTTCCCCCTTGAAACAAAAACATGCAACAAGAACAACAAGAATCAAAATAAATCAGTAAATAGACAACTCAAATTTAGGAAGATATAAGAGGAAACTTTTTTTTCCCACAGATCATTCCATCTGCAGAAGAAGGTAAATTGTTACATTGC
Source organism: Steatornis caripensis (assembly GCA_013398225.1). NCBI lineage: Eukaryota > Metazoa > Chordata > Aves > Caprimulgiformes > Steatornithidae > Steatornis > Steatornis caripensis. The sequence goes on from VZSC01000541.1 coordinate 43,487, forward strand.
CAGCTTTATTAGCTGTTTATCATTTCATTATCATCATGCTTAAGAATCCTGCTCCTAGAATAATTCAGATACCATAGAAACTTTATTTCTGGACATTCTTAAGCTGAATAAACCATTAAGCTTTACATATAAAATCCACAGGATAAAAAAATTTGCTATTTGAGTTAATTTTTTAATGGAACATTCGGAACCTATTGAGGTTATGAGCTTTTAGGGTAATGTAAAATGCTCTTTAATAAGCTGCAGCACATTGTGACTCCCTGTTTCACATGTATTACTTCAGGTCTTGCTACCATTAGGCTAAATTGAACAAATAATTAGAGACTTTGTTAATTGGGAGGAAAGGGGGAAATGTCAACCATTAGTCATTAATCATTTTACTTTTCATATCTGCCTTTACAAAAGCACTAGCAGAGCATACTGGGCACTAAGTATGTTTTAATTACAACAGCGAGATAAAACCATAGCATCATGTTGAAAGGGAGGCATTTTACCTGGACTTTTATGAACTTAAGAGTAACAGAGCATTAAGACAACTTGCAGTAGGAGGACCCTTCGAAAGCTAATATTCTTAAGGCTTTCAGCTGATCGACGGTTGTCACGTGTCAACTACTTGCACCACATTTAATGTCAGCTTGCTCAAAACAAAGAAATTAACATTAAAAGCAAAAATACCACACTGTTTATCAAACTTAGTTACCCTCCTTGCAAAAAGAAGCAGCTTCACTGTGTTTACTCTACTGCTGAACTACTTGAGGCTTCGCAGGCTCTTGTAGTGGCTTTAGCTCATCGCAGGTCATAGAAAAAACGGAGGTTGTAACACAGGCAGGTTCAGGAAGGTGAGTTTCTTGCAACACGACTCCTGATGCTGCAAGCACTGCTGTGTATAGTGTTGTATGCACACCAAAGTAATATCAGGATTGGTTACGGTGATAAAAATCCCCCCCCCAGTCAATGTCCTGTCTTTTATTGCCTCTCCCAGCAGTGGAGCTGTGCTCTGCCAACCTACGTGCAGAGAATGGCTGGTGTAGAAAGCAGAGCAAAGTGTTTGGTAGGAAATGAATGTTGGAAAAGAAATATCTTCTTGTTCTTAATGATTATTTGTTCTGTAGAATGCTTTGATTTGGCATCCTGCCTAGACATTGGTATTCCCCGAGAATGCCCCCACAGTGTGCTCTACTCTGTGGGGTGGGATAGAGGAGGATGGGATGGGGTGGGATATTCTGAGATATTATGGGGTGAGTGTTGGAGCGGACTTTCTTGTCCAGGAGTGCTAGATGCTGTTTGCCCTGCTCCCTCTGATGACAGCTGCTTTCTGCTGCCTGCAGCCGTGAGAGGGCAACTTGTGATGTCCAGCTAGATGTCCTGTGGTAGGCTGTCACATTACTTGTTAGAGCAGTCATTTGTTTTGCCTTGTTTCATATTTCAGTAGTGAGACAATACTAGAAAACTTGTACAATAATCACCACCTGAGTATCTACGCATCAAGACAGTGCTTCAAACACCTTTGCACTCCTGGAGACGAATCCTCAAATAACAAATGTTAAAATACGTGGTTTTATTTGTGGCCACTTCCCTGAGAAATGTGCAGTTTGCATTTCTTTCTCAAGCCCTACTGAGCCTGAGAATCAAGTTTAATGTTGTTTTTAATAGAAAGGTCAGTGACGGCTGGCTGTATTTCAGAAATTCCTATGAGAAAGGACTCAGCTTGTCTCTTGACAGAGCTGCAGATGAGCGATGATCCAAGCACAAGAGAGGTCAGTTCAGCTGCCCAGGGGATCAAGATGGCTCAGATTATAAGAGACATTTCTGAAAAAAAATGAGCTGTGGCTTTTTACAGATCAATCAGCCAGGCCTGCTGTCTGTGGAGAAAAAAGAACGTTATTCGGAGTCTGAGACTGGGCACTGGATTTTCTCTAGTGTTTGGAGTTCATCAGCTACTCTTGAGCATCAGCACCACACTGGTGCTCCACCCACACCGTTATTTTGGTGCAAGCTCTGCTTCAGTCCAGGTATGCTTCACCTATTGGCCACCAGCAAACTGAGTGCCCTCAGCTTTGATTTGGTTACAATTCACTCCAATTTTGCTGTGATGCCATTTATAAATTTTATCTTCCAAACAAACACCTTCAGCTCAAACCACCCTTTTAACTTTTGGGGACTTTTTTCACTGGGATCTCTACCCAGTCATCTTTGATACTGAAGCTCATGGTACCAGTCATAAAGACTGCTGCAGCTCTTCACAGCCATCCTTGCAGACACTAACCTTTTTTCACTGACTGAAATCAGAATCTCACTTAAGAGATGTCTCCTGTTGAGGAGTATTTTTATTCTACTTCTTGATTGCCTTCACTTAACAGATGTCTTTTCCCAGCATTTACTAGTTTTTCATTCAGGGAACAGGCATCGTATTGCCTCACCCCAGAAGATAAGTATCAGACAGGTGGGAATCTCCTCCTGGGAGAAGGTCTTTGATATATTCTGTTCAGATTAATCTGCCAACCTCCCACCTTCCCTGCTGTTGCAATATTCTGTTTGGATTCTAGTCAATAAAGGCACAACATTAGTTACAAATGTTTTATTCCCAGAAAGGTTTAGATGAGCACAAGGACATGCAAGTTTATGACCTTGCACGTGGTCCTGACAGAAACTGCTCGTTAAAGATGCCAAACTTGCACAGGGAGAGCAGAAACCCAGTGGGTGTTCAGAGAAAAATCTTCCCGGGGGAAAATTGGTTCTTGGAGGATAGGTAAGTGCGAATAGACTCATCTTTTTTGTGGATTATTTTCTTTTCTCCCTTCTCGTTTCTGCACCTCTAAAGAGATTTTCTTTCTCTCATTCAGTGGGCATGGAAAGCTGTAGGGCAGTGGAAGATAAATATATTGTGCATCGAAAAGTAGCTAATATTGTGTGCCAGCCAGGGAGATGTTCTGTAGCATCAGTTTGTCCTATTTGATTTGACGCAGGGACACTCCAGTCAATCAAGCAGTGCATTATCATTTTAAGCTCAGGGAGAGATACACTATTAATCTAAGTGAGCTGCAGCCAGACTTGACAGGCGGGGGACAAATCCCTAATCAATCTTTTAATCACCCACCTGGGGTGATTTGAATGAAGTCAATCAAGGGATCTTTCATCAGCAGAAAAAGCTGCACTCAGCTAGTTGAGGAAACATATGTAAGATCTCCTTTGTGAAGATGTCTTTAGAATAAAACTCTGGGGGTATTTTTGTTTTCCCTTGTTTGTTTTAGTGGGGAGTGAGCTGATGAGAAAGGAAAGATGCGTGTGGGATAGCTGTATAAAGTTTCAGGAGAATATATTCACAAATAGGTATTTGGAATAAATGTCCTCATTCTCCAGAAAAGCTGCAAATATTTCAGAAAATGTCACACCATAAAGAAACAAAAGTACTGAATATTTAATTTCATAGACCAGCTCTATACAGCATCATGGTCAAATAATCGGATGAAGGGAGGCTGTTAAAGGAGCACTTGTGCTATTGTAGATAGTGAAATAATACATTGTCTAGAGACTGACTTTTATAATTTCCTTTTTCTCTGTTGGCTTTTCTGATGTAATTTGTTACCATTATTTTGTATTCAAAACTCCTGCCAGAGGTAGTGAAGCACAGGATGTCCATAGAAATCAAAACTTGGTTGTAATTTCTAAACAGAGATATATTTTAACTCATTGGGATATGCCTTTAAGTTTTGAGCACATGGTGTTTCTTTTCCATTGAATCTTGAATTGTGTGATTTGCTTACTGAAACTTAATATTTACAGATCTTTGGACATGTGACCTGTTGTGCAATTCATTTGGTTCTGGAAAAGGTAGAGCCATAGTGTCGTAATCTGTTGTGTTTGTCTTTTCTGCAGTCACATAGCAGCTTAATCTTAAAACCACCTGACAGTCTACCCCCAGCATGACGATGAAAATGTGATTAAAACTAAAAAGTACCTTCTCAAGACATCCCTAATGGAGTGTCCATTAGTGGAGGAATAAAATTGCTGAGGAAATTTTCCGAATAAACTTGTTAAAACAACTCGTCTGTTGTGGTTGCTAGACTTCTTTCTCAGCCTTGTTTTAAGAGCTTTGTTGGGCAATTTGTGCTCTTCATTCTTGTTTGAAATACATCCAGGATTAAAATTCTGTCACTTGTACATCAGGAGAGATCAAACCTCTTCAGTCCTATGATAGTGGTTTTTTTCTTCCCCAATAGAGTCATTTTAGCGCTGCATTAGGGACTTAGAGGTAAAGATTGAGCTCACACTTAAATCATAAACTTTTATTTTCCTCTCGACTTAGATCTTAAACTGAACAAAATTGCCAGCTCCTGGTACTATCTTTGCAGAAGTCTGAGATAAATTTCAAAAGAAATAAACAAAACCTGCTTGACACAGACCGGAGGGAGGTGCGGGATTGCAGTGACATTTTCTGTAATCCACTTTGGCACATTTTTGATACTGCCTTGTGTGAACAGCTAAACCACCTGCTTTTTGAATCTCCGGTGTAATTGCAAACTGAAGCCTGGAATCATGGGGATGCTGGGAACCTGACTTGAACACCTGAAAATCAATAACGTCGTAGCTGGTGAGAGTCATGCGCCCGGTTAACGTGAGCCACCTTTACGCATCTGAGAAAAAAGAAATAGACTTCTTCTATACAGTTGGATCTACATCCTTGCTGTCATGGTAGTTGTTCTGGTTTGGATATGTGAATTTTGAAATGAGAGGTGGAATTTGCTGGTTGCTGCTCATGGTCAGTGGGGCATTAGCTGCTATTTCAGATTTTGTTTTCCAAAGGAATGCAGGAGTCGGCATACAGGATTTGACTCCACTTCTGTTGAAACCATCAGAGAAGATGGAGACTACCATGAAGGACAGGTAACAAAAAACCCACAACCAAAAACATAACCAAAAACCCCTAGGAGCCATTAGTTGCATGAAGGAAAGGTCAAGTAAGACTTATAAAGGCAAAGTCACTTTTCAGTTTTTCTCGCTTATCTGTTTCTGCTTTCACTGATTTCAGACAAATTACTTCATGGTTACACCAAAGAAAGAAGAAAACCAGGAGTCTGCAAAGGGGTTCACATATGCAGGATGTATTGACCTGGAGGAGCCACGAAGCCAGCGAGTCTCCTCAGCCAGGACCACTTTCGAGAGAAAGGCTCCCTGGGCGTCCCGGGGCTGCAGGCGTGACCTCTGCTCTCCCTGCAGGGACATCTACCCCATGCCAGGGGGGAAGGATAGTGGATCAGAGAGTTGGGCTCCTTTTGCTGTGTGCTGGATGGGTAATGTTCCTAGGCTCCGCTGTAGCAGCATGGACACAAAGGAGAGCAGCCCTGACCTACTTTTGATCTTGGGCTCGGGTTAGGTCAAACACACAGTACCTGAGAGTGTCTTGCAGCACCTGGAACTACCTATACGTCCCAGCATCCCACTGAATGGAGACCCAGGTGTGCACTGTTCCTCTGAAAGGTCTGAATTTCCACAGGAAGGAGATGGAGCCCATGGGCCAAATGGGACCTGTGCTACACCTCACTCCCTTCCCACTACAGTCACCTGGGGCACCAAGGCGTGGGAGCTCAGGTATAGCCTCAGCCCCTCTCTCCCTCCAGACTCAGGAAATAAAACCATTGTGGTTTACCTTTCACAGGCACAGTTCTTCAAGTCGGAGCCCCAACAGGCAAAAATGAACACCTCTGTGATTCATATTCTTCTGTAGGATGTTGCTACCCTCCATTTGTACAAAAGCTTGGGCGGCAGCTGCCTTCATGCAGGTTAGGAAAAGAGCCATGGGAGTGAAAGAGTGGCCTGATTAAACCTTTCTTCTCTTCCAGTCCACAGCAGGTTTTTAAATCCTTGATAATGATAATTAATGCAGCTCTTTAAATAGCTATTTGAGAGAAGCAACTTGGGTTCCATGTAGTAGACACAACTTTCATAAGTATGTGGAAAACAGATTTACTTTTTAGAAGGAGGTTAATTTTCATTCTTAATTACAAGTATGTTTCTTTTATATAACATTTTAAACATTATAATTCCTTAAACAATATATTAGGCCGGGTAACAAGACTATGCCTAATTTACATCATTTAGATGCAAATGATCATTCTGATGTATAAATATCCAAAATCAAATAAAAGATAGGCAGACAATGAGAGCACAAAAGAGCAATGTGGAAAAAATCTTATTTTTTTATTAGGGTAAAAGTTTACAGGGTTCTGCTCCTCAAAGCCCTTTCTCATGCTAGTCTACTGATTTCACTAGGATGCTCTCATAAGAACCCATGTTGCAGGGGTCATTCCCATGAGAAGATGGTGTTTCAAATTAGTGTAGGTTTTCTATTCATAAACAACAAAAATCTGAGATGATATGTGCAGCTGACTTAGGATTTTTGGAAAGTAGAACCGCAGTAAATCACTGAGGTAGTACATAGGAAATCAGAAGCTTAAACAAACGAGGAAAATGTGTTGGCAGCATGGAGACTGATTCAGAACGCTATTTCAGAAGCACAGAGTAAATGTATACCATCTACCAGAGAAGTTTTTCAAAAGACTGAAAAGAAAACAAAGTATTGGCATGGTCAAACATCAAGGCAGTGGAAACTACTAAATGACATCAAAAGCGTATTTTAAAAAGTGGAAGTCTTACCTGAACCAGGAAAATAGAAAAGATCATAAACTGTAGCGGGTTGAGTGTCACACTGCGATAAAGCAGGCCAGTGAGGGTTTAGAGAGGCAACCTGGTAAAAGTGTGAAAGCTGCTGTAAAACCTTTTTCAAGAACACCAAAGGAGGAAGCTGACCAGAAATTCAGTGGGGCCAATATGTGATGAAGGTGTAGAAAAGGCAGTCTGTGAAGACAGGACCTTGCAGCAGAGCTAGATGATGTGTTTCTATCAGTGCTGGTTACAGGAGAGGTCAGTGAGGCTCCCTTCCACTGCAGTCATTCTTCGCAGTGTGAGAAACTCTGATTGGAATAGAGCAGTAAAAGGAACCTAACCAGTTGCCAGGACCAGAACAGATTCATGCAGAAGCCTCAGGCGTATTCTGGTGCGAAAGTTGGGAACCACGACTGTCCTGTTTGAGTTACTGCTTAAAGCACTTAATGACAAAAAAAAGGAAGGCTGCAAACGGGACACCAGTCTTTAAAAAAAGGGAACAATCTGAAAAACTACGGACTAAGAAGTCCAACATCCATACCAAGGGCATCGGTACACGCTATCAAGAAGATAGTGGGAGATCGAAGGAGCAACTTTCCCACTCTTAGGAGGCTCTTTCCATGGATCCTTGTCTTCATCAATGGCCAAAGAAAACAAAAGAAGCAGCTGATACCAAAAATATCCCTAAGCACAGAGATGCAGGGGTAGCCAGAGTGAAGTGCTCCGCTCTCTTTCACAGATGTTACACTGGCCTGGGCCACCTTTGCCACTGTCTCCTCACGCTCCTGGTAGGAAATTTCATGTGTGTAGTTTTGATGTATGTTGATGAGGGCTCTGCATTTTGGCTGACGACTATGCCATTTAAGGCACCAAGGATATGGTAAGAAGAGGTGAGTAATGAAGTGAGTGATGGGAATGCAGATGATAAAACAGAATATTTTCTCAGAATAGTCTGATCTTAAGTTAGCTGAGAAGATTTGCAGAGTTGACTGGTTAATAAAATGGAAATTAAATGTCAATAATTATAGGGCAATGCATACAACCCCCCCCCAAACCTCTAAGTATAAACATACACAATAAGGGATTTAATCCCCTAGTACCACTCAGGAAAGAGGCATAAGTGTTAATGTGGTTAGTTTTCTGGAGGCATCAGTTCAATGGTTGTCCAGAGTCAAAGGCAGATTGAGTCAGTGGCTGAGAGACCTGGGTCTGTTCAGCCTGGAGAAGACTGAGAGGGGATCTGATCAATGCTTATAAACATCCTAAACGGCAGATGTCAAGAGGATGGGGCCAGACTCTTTTCAGTGGTGCCCTGACACAGGACAAGGGGCAACGTTGGGCACAAACTGCAGCACAGGCAGTTTCGTCTGAACATGAGAAAGAACTTTACTGTGAGGGTGACAGAGCCCTGGCACAGGCTGCCCAGGGAGGTTGTGGAGTCTCCTTCTCTGGAGATACTCAAGGCTGCCTGGACGCGGTCCTGTGCACCCTGCTCTGGGGGCACGTGCTTTAGTAGGGGGGTTGGACTGGGTGATCTCCAGAGGGCCCTTGCAACCCCTACCATTCTGTGATTCTGTGATTCTGTGATTCTGTGATTCTGTGACTGAATCAGACAAACTTTTAGGAAAGGAACTCAGAACAAACTAAGCATATGACTACACTCAAGTGCAAAACTGTGATGTATCTGCACTTGAGTGCTGTGGATGAGGTCCCAGGACTGGGAGTCCTGGTGTGCAAAACCTGAGGGGGGATAATGCCGAACCAGGAGGAGGGTGCCTGGCTGCTCTTAGGGAACAACTTGCAGACTCGCTTTTATGTTTATGTGCTTGGGTTCTTGTATCAAATACAGTGTATCTGGCTGATTTCTAACATTGTAAAATTTGTGGACCTGGTATGTCTGAGGCTCTGTCCCTGGAGAAATACTGTATGCAGAGTCCCGTGGCCAGTTTAATCGTAGGTGATGTTACAGGAGGGAATGCAGATACAGTCACCCCTCTAAACTGTCAGCTCAGTTACATACTCAAGCCATGGTCAAGCCTTTCACATGCAATTGCTGCTGACACATGAGAAAGTGTTTTTTTGGGGAAAACCTTCTCTCCTCAGTAGGTAGTCTTCTCACCTCATCACAGGATGAGACTTCTTGATGTTTCTCTTGCCTTGGGGAGGAGGAGAGGGAGGACAAAGCAATCTTTCTGGTGCGTACTCATTTCCTCCTCCAGTAAAGGTTACAGTCCTGAGCCATTTGACCACTTTCAAGAGGAATGAGCTGGCCTACCAAATCCAAGTTAGCAGTGGCATTCAAGCATTTCTCTCACAAACTTCCTGCAGCGAAAATGTATGTTCATTTTATTCTGCTGCTCAGTGCATACGTCTTTCTGTATCTCTTTTTGTAGAATACAATGGGCTTTGCAGGGAACATTTCTCTGATTCCTATTGCACAGAATACAGAAAAATTAGAGTAAGTCTGTGCTGTATACCCAATATAATGCCAAAATTTTTTAATTTCCTTTTTGCTAGATTATTTTCCTTAATCTAGAGGGCTGAATGTATGTGTTTAATTTTTATGTTAGTATCATTGGTAACCTCTTGCGAAGGAATGATAAATAGAGAAATATTAGCTTGCTAATAGTCCAAATGGATTAGCTAGGTGAATGTAATGTAAAGTTGCTGCAGTAATGTAAATCTGTGTGGTGTCTTATGCTGTGCTGTTTTACCATTAGTGTTCTGTTGTCTGATGCTGTGATTTGTACAGAAATAGAATGTTAAGCTATGTTCTGCTGGAAAAACATGTACATTTTAAAAATGAAACCCAAAAACTCTATTACAAGTAAAGATATGGCCTGTTTTCCCTACCAATAATGAAGCAGGCAGTTTCATCAGCTAGTTTGTCCTTTGTCAGTACTTTAAAATTGCTGCTCATACTATGTTGCAGCAGGTTTGAATTTTGCAAGCCAGGGACTTTTGTTGAGTCCTTCATCTTTAAAAAGTGCCCTTGAGCTGAGCTTTCAAATAATCTCTGTTGAAACCCAGTTTTGATTACATTTTGAGATATTAGGAGCTGTTTGTGTTGACTTTGGGAATGACAACACCAGGCTGTAGCAAGGGTGTGAGTGCTATTCTTGAGTTTGCTGCTGTCTTTTCTCACTGAGGTAGTTGTGTTTTGTGGGCTTTGAATTTGTATAAAAGCTGAAGGGACGCAGACCTTTGCTGTCCCACCAAAGTGAGCAGACCTGCTCACAGGACTAAAGACTGCACAGTCTGATTTAGCAGCCTTACACAAACAAGATTTGTCAATGACACACTTTAATCCATTAGATCTTTATTTATCAATATCACCTTGCAGCTAAATTATAAGCAAGAATGTATTTATTCTCCATAAAAATGCTAATAAATTCCTCTTGCACTCTTTTAAGCACCAGAGAGATAGCTTTATGTTCCGCAGTGACACTTAACATACCAAGGTGATTGTTTTACTGCGGTGTGTTTTCTACATTCTGAGCAATAGGGTTTGCCCCGTATTTGTCACTTGCTCAGCATTTTGCTACGCTGAATGAACAGGACATCACTGAGAAACTTGGGAACATTTAGAGTTTTTTAAAAGACTTCAGATGAAGGAGCATAAACTCACCTTTGTATCTTCTGCTGTCTGTTTGTTCTCGTTTCTTGCCCTGGAGCACCAACACTCATTCTTTATTTACAGATCTCAACAGGCTTTGCCTTGTCAAATATTTTGAATTCCATAATGAGGTGTGTAATGTCTCTTATATAAGCTCTGGTTCTTGCTCTCCTAGGATGCCTTGTTGTTTTGTGCTTAAATGGATTTGCCCGTGTTCACCTTACTAATTTTGCTTTTTACCAAGGAATTAAGAAAATAACATTTGGCTTCTCTTCTCCCATCATGTCCTAACTCCCCCACCTCCACCAAAAAAACCCCAACCCCAAGTAATCACCCTGCTTCAGATCATCAGACTGTTCCTTTGGAACTAATACCAGAGATTTCTTTTTTGATAGCAAATATTGTAAAGGGGGCTGAACCTGTACATCTGAAAACGAACTGTGAGCAGACCGTGTCACGTAAGTTGTCAGTCAGGCACTATATAATAATAACTCTCCCAGTTACTCTGTTGAGAAGAGTTTGAGGTCAGAAAGGACCTTTCTGAACAGCGGGTCTGAGCTGCTGTAGGGTTGTGCCAGAGGCCACAGAACTTCACCCAGTAGCAGCAAGCCTGTACTTCCTCACCGACACAGATCCTTTCCCAAAGTCTTCCGACACTAACGCAAAGGCTTTGAGTGGGGCGGATCCCCTTGCAGGCAGCTGGCGTGTGCGAGGTGCAATAGCCCTGGCTGTATCTACAGCTACGTGTGCACAGGCAGGGCCTGCCTGCTGGAAGTGTGTCCAAGGATTGGGGGAACGGGCATGTGTGGTGTTCACAGCTTGTGCTCAGGCCATCTGTGCGTGTGGCATGTGCGTGCTGCAGCCAGCAGATCAGATCCACTGCATGTGCCTGATACGTTTTTCAACGCACTAACATGGCATTTCTGTATTTTCCAAAGCAGTTTAGATAGATTTTCCCTTCTAGCCTTGTCAACACGAGATAGTATTGAAATACATAATCTCAGAAGACGGCAAATTCACAGAAAATGTGCAAACCTATAAGGTATTACTGAGCGAAAGAGTCACAGTTCCAAGATGCAAGTGGGCTGAGTTGAAGGTGGATGAATATCTCCAGCAGGAAATGGGTGCGCTCATTTGTTCTGGATGAAATCTTCATCAATACTGTGATGGACTAGATAGACAATCTGAGCAATTTCTATTTATGGACTGGCTCTCCGATTCATGTTTTATGAATTTCCTCCCAGGCAAAGCTGCTCTGGTTGGTTCATTAGTGTCTTGTTAGAAAAACAGTCGGCAGGATATTAATCTGAAGCTTAAATACCATGTCAGTTAGCAGGCAGGGATTTTGTACTGCGGAGTTCAGAATGTACTTGGCAGAAGAAATGCAAAGAAACCTTTTATCAATGAGAGAGCCTTAAATCAGTAGATACAGACACTTCAGCCCCTTTTCTAAATATGGTCTTAAAGCAGTTTGCACCAGATGCCATCTATGAATGACACTTTGTTAATCTCTTGTTTTAGACAAAAATATTAGAACAGAACTTCACTTTCGTAACAAATTTGTGGATATTTTGATGACATACTTTGGAGACAGAAACAAAAAAAAAGTCTGATACGGAGAGTCAAACGAAGAGAAAGGTCACTCCTTTGGAAGCTGATGATAGATGCATTTTTCAGGAGCCCTACCCTGAGTGTGGAACATATTGGCAGCAATATATTGTGGGAGAGTCTTGTTTTACTGACAGGCAAAAAATCATAATTTTTTCATGCAATCATCAGTAGAATCTGTGTGAAGTCATTTCCTTTCAACACAATGGGGTAGAACAGTGCACTTGGGAAACTGTGATGGGGATTGAAATCCAGGGATTATGGACATGTGTGCTGGGGCCATCTGACTTGGTGCCTTGGCTCTCACTGCTGGGAGGAAGTGACTGAGTATCAGCAGCTCTTGTGGCAGTATGTGCCACATTTGGGGAAGTGCTTCCATTTCTAGGTTCAGTTTCTAAATGTTTTAAATGAAAATAAAATACTTCAGTGTTTCAGTCATTAGAAGAAGCTGGCTTTGATGCGTTAAGGTCTGAACCAGCAGTGCCACAAATCTTTATCAACCTCTTGTGCTGGGTAGTGTAGGCATAAAATGCTGGTAAATAGAAATTGCAATGTGTCACACACATTCATTTTGTACATGCACATAGTTATGCTACCTTCAAGGCAGGAGACAACAAAGACATTAATTTCTTAGCTAGAAAAAAACCGCTGCATGAGGTTTGAAATCACGGTCTCACTGGCCATGTGTGTACCGCTTTATCAGATTGCTCCCAGGGACAGACCCAGGTAGGCATCCCAAGCTAGAGATCACATGTGTATTTCAGGCCTTGCCATGCTTTCAGTTGTGTCCACACAAAGCAGCACTCAGTGTCCTTGGGATGTCCCATCCTACAGTGCTTTTGACACCATCTCAAGATTCTCAAGGGGAAAAATGCTTTCTATGTGACCTACCACGTTGCTCTACCTAAGTGGCCCTGCTTGCCTCTATTCGTGATTGCCAGTAGCAAATGCAAGGAAAGAGCCTTTCTTTTGCTTGCCTGGACCTCTGGAGTCCCAGCTGGCTGGCTGAATTTGAAGCTGCTGCAAGAAAAGCCCCACTGGCTGAGTCCCCACTGGGATCCCTGGGGCCAGGACATGCAACCACCCATGCCTTCCCTCTTGCTATACTTGTCTTGGGCAGAGTCTCTCCCTGGACCTTAGTCACAGCAGAGGTCCCCAGCACCCACAGTTGACAGCACAGACCCCCTGAGAGATGGGGAACGTGAGACCCTTCCCGTGTGCATGTTGCAACTGAATTTTTGCATCTTCCTTATGGAACTGACTCATGAAAGAGAACGCATGTTGCCAAGCGATAAATACTTTGGGCAGGGCTCAGCCTGGGACACTGAAATTAGTCATCTAATGTGTGTGTAGATGAGATTTCTAAGATCCCATTATAGATGGTGAAGATTCCGTCCACAAATCTCAGGGGAGGTGTATTCAGCAGAGACAGTGGGGTCTGCAGACTGTGTCCACCCATGTCGAGGAAGACGCTTAGAGGCTCCATTCAGTTGCCCTTTTAGTAGTACTGATAACTGGTAACCCTGAGATGGCCGAGGTTACCTGAGGCATCTGGATGGGGCTTGCAGATATGTCACAGGACCTGCAGGAGACCTTACGTCCTCTGGAGCAGTAGCTGGAGGCCAGCCAGAAAACTCCAGGGCATCTTAATGACATTTCCAATGCTTTGGAAGATGAATCAAGGCTTGGATTTCTGCCAGCTGCAGTAGGAACTGAGGTGTTCAGATCACAAATAAAGGTTTGCAATTGGATGCTTAAATTTAGATACCTCAATCTCAAACTGAATCCCACCTTTGTGGGTGCAAAACTGTTTTTGCACTCTGAATAAATTTACATCCGTAACACACACAGAACATAGACAGTTCCTCACAGCCAACACCCAGACCAGCATCCCTTTGACCTCTCTCCCCTCTGGCCCTAGGACTGCCCAAGGCATGGGGATGCAGCCCTCCTCCTTCCCAGCCTTCCTTGGAAACCTCCACAACCCCAGTCTGAAGCAAAGACTATAAGAAAGATGGGCAGTCTCGAGAGAAATCTCTATAGTCATGGCCCTTCACAAAGCTTTTGGAATTAGCTGTGCACCCACAGAGCAGCATTTGGGCCTGAACAGAGCAAATCATTAAGAAAGGGCACCCTGCGCTGTCCTTCCTTCAAAGCAATGCCCGTGAGAGCCTGGCCGAGGGCAGCACTTGCTCAGTAAACTCACATGAAGCAAGTAACCACTGCCACCTCCTTTCCCCACAGGCAGGTGAGCAACAGGTCCTTTCCACCCTTGCCTTTTGTGTTTGGCTGAGGGCATCTGACAGCCCTGGCCCAGTGACCTGTGCCAGCACAGGGCTGTGAGAGGACATTCACGCTGTCTCTGAGAGCTCACAGTGTCGAAGATACGGCTCCTCTCATTGCTCAAGGGAAGACACAGGCTCTGGCAGTAGTGAGCACTGGGCACAAAACCTCCCAGTGAGGGTCCACCATGAGGTTTGCCTACGCGGCAGGGACTTCTGCTTCCCTTGTGCTGTGGCCTTTTGAAGGCCACGTGGTCACTGTCAGCAATGGCCTTTCATGCAGCCAGTTGTACCAGTGACCATGCACCATCACCTTCGATGCCTGGTGACAGGACTCTGTGAACGCAGCACAAGCACTGATGTGAACATGCGTGTGGTGCTTAACGAACTTCAGAAAATTCTGTCGGGGCATGTGATGTGGAGGAGAGTGCCACGCAAGATTTATATGCTTATTCTTTATCTTGGAAAAGTTAATGTGATTGATGGTTCTTTGACTTAAAGTATATATTTGTTATATATCTCCATATAAAAAATAGCTCTGATTACTGACATGAATAATAATGTGTTTCACATTCCTTGTAGATTCTATTTATGCATTTGTTAACAAAACAATTACTATAGTTGCACTGAATTATCTGGGTATAAAATTTATCAATGCAGAGGATAAGCTCATCCAGTGAACTGTCAAGCTGCACAGAACCTTGCCAGTGTAACCAATCTAATTTTATATTTGTCATAGTTGTTTGATAACTTCATTTTTTGATCCTCTGCGAGAAGAACTTGTATTTGTTATTGCATATGTTCATTCTCATTATCACAATAGTCATTCAGATCCTTATCTTATATACAGCATAAACTGACACCTACCAGATTTGTTTAGGAATAAAAAACCATCTTAGCAATACACTGTCTTGATGTGCCCCTCCCTACTCCTACTTACAAATTACCTTCCCAGCAAACAACTGCTTGCCTCGTCAGCCCAGAATGTGCTCGGATGCAACAGAGACAATTAACACTGTTGAGAAATGCTCAAGCATTACCTCCTGGATCTGAAGAGTGTTGTGTTTTAGAGATGCAAGCTACTATCAAAGAGAAATGAAGCGGAATGCTTTTGTCTGGGCCTTTGCTAGCAGAAACAGTGAAAGTTGTTCAGAAAATGAAACACATTAGGTAAAATTGAGACTATGAGCAAGAAAGAACTGAAGGTGGCACTGTAGGAACAGACATTCCTCTTTTTAGAGTATAGAGATTGTAGATGCCTGCCTGCTTGCTCTTTCTCTTGGAAATTCAGAAAGGAAGAGAAGGTTGTCAGACACAAACCATATTTTCCCGTAGCTTTTTCTCACTTTTTGCTAGTGACTATATATTCACCTGCGTTCCTCAGAGCAGGCGTGCTTTCAGGAGAGCATCAGGGCACTCGGTGTCCTTTCCTGCAGGACAGATTCACCCCGCAGCGTGCAGGCTGCCACACCGCAGGCAGGGTGGTCAGCTGAATGTGGGAAACTGCAACTAGTTTCATGCCAGGCTGAGGAGCCATCAACTATGGCACTTTGCTTTCCCAGATGAGTCAGGCCTATGACGGGATATTTACTTTCTACAGATCTACCCCTAACGCTCACTAGAAGGGCACAAAGAGAGGCTTACCGGAAGCACATCTAAACCAACCACTCTTTATACAAAATGCTGAGGGTTATGACTCATCCTTGCAACTCTTAACTCCAGCCTATCATTGCCTAAACTAATCCTCCATCCTTTTCTTTGCCCCTTTGCTCCCACTCTGCTGTAGGTCGTGGCCGTGCTGGGCTGCAGCAGGAGGGCTTGCCAAGAGCAGCCCCTTCATCCTGTGAGAAATCCTGGTTGTGTTGCAGAGAGGTTTATGGTTTCATAAACTATGGCCTAGAGCTCCGAAAGTGTCTAGCACCTACTGTGGGGGCACGAGCAAGGACAAAATCCTGAATGGCGGCACAATTCGACCGCGGAGTAAATGCCTAGCATTGGAAATATTACAGATGCACACATCTCAGAAGAAAACTTGTGGATTATAGCCAGCATCTGCATCTATCGTAGTGCCATTTCATAGTACTAGAAAGCTTTTTAAAACAGATATCTGCCTTCCCGCTCAGCCACAAGAACTGGACTCGCATGGTAGGAAGCGGCAGTGTGACCTGGTCTGGGAGTCAGCTCCAGCAGCGAGAGCACAGAGGTGGGTTTTACATTTCATTTGGGTTTGGTGCAGTTAGTGGATATTTTTACTTTGTTTGGGGCTTGTTTTGGCTTCAACTATATAAAGGGTTTGGTTTTGTTTTTCTTTTTTTTCACGAGAAGGACAAATCATTTGTCACTGTAGGCAGAAGCAGACACGGAGGGCTTTGAACATCAGGGAACTTGAAGTGGACTCTGGACCAGGAGCAAGGTACAGAGCAGTGCACCAGTGCACGGTGTGTCAAAATGAGACAGACCTTCAAGCAACGGCAGCTCTGGCACTGGTTAGCTGATGGGGAACCAAAAAGTGTAGCAAACCTGTGTGTGTGCACACATGCATATAACACAATGGAGGTTCAAGACAACAATAGCATACAAAACAAGAACAGCGTACATTATTTGTTATCAAGGTACTACTGAAGAGATCAGGGTTTTTAGATGTATATTCTGGAAACAAACAAACAAAGAAAATAGCCACTGTGTGGAGGATGTATGATTCTCCTGCATGTCTCTTTTGTGTTCAGCCCAGGATGCCCCATATCTGTCTCTGTGGACCTGGGGACAGCCAGTGACATCCCCACCAAGGACTGTTGCAAAGGTTTCACAACAAGGCATTTCAGCGCTCGTGAAAACAAGTATCTAGGGAAACTTGTGACTTGTTGTAGGAAGTTGCTACATCTTGTAACTTATTACCTGTTATAACAGGTTTGCACAAGGTCTGCCGTTGCCTCCTATGAGGTTGCTGCAAGATTTGTACCATGCAGATCAAGCTCTATTGGATTTTGCCAGTGCTAAATTTCAGTCTTAAGGCAAAATGCCAAGGAAAGATATTGACAAGGTTAATAGAGCTGTGAGGACAGCCCAGCATGCTCAAAGACAGACTCATTCCTACCATCTTGCCTGTAAACTCTGCCGTTGAGCAGAGCCATCTAGGGTGTCTTTGGGCAGAAGCTTTGTTCCAGGACCCAGAGTATGTGAGTGTGCCATGCCTCTGAGCCTGGAGGGTGAAGCTGGTGTGCATCGTGATGACAATTCAGGTAGAAAGAGTGAGGTCTTGTCCCCAAAGGGCAACTTGCAAGGCACTGTGAAGATTTTGAAGGTGTAAGTGATTTAACAGACTGATGCCTCCAACTGAGGGGTTGTTGTGAGAGAGGGGTGTTATTCTGCGTGTTTCCTTCATGTTGGCATCGCTGCTTTATGAAGGTCTTTCTCTGTAGGAGGTAAAGGCAAGCTCCTTCCATCACTTTAGTAGTAGAACCAGCAGCTTTCTCCTTACAAGGCTCAAGGTGTGATAGTGTGTGCTCCAGGGAGATCTCCTTGTCTGAGAAAGCATCAGTTGGGGTCCTGCAGCCTGAAACAGATTGTAGGGGCCTCAGCTTCATCCCTGCTTCTGACACCACAGTGTCCTAGGTCTGAGCATGCCTTGTCAAACGGGAAAGACAAGCAAAACAAGCACATGCTGTATTTTTCTAGAGGTGCCAAGGAATATTGTGTAGGTGTCAATCTAGTATCAGCCTGGATATTGTCCCTGGGAGACTTCTCTCCCTGAGTAATTCTCGGTTATGGCTGTGATGAGCACATGTTAACACCAAAATTTTCATCAGTGAGCCACCACACAGAAATATGCTTACTGTCCAGGTATATTTTAACTGCCCAGGTTATAGCTTCTGTGAAAGCATTTTATATGCATGCAAAATGCAAGGACCACTTTGAGGAGGTGCTCAGTGTGGTTAAAACTCCATCTTGCTTCATGAAAGGAATGGGAGATTTGTATAACAACACTTACAGTGTTTGAATTATGAGAAAATAGAAATCCTTTCTACATCTTTCTCTCTCTCCCTCTCTGTCTGTCTCTCTCCGAGACCCTCCTGTTTAACAAGTCCCATCATCGTCAATAGGAGGCAATTCATATGTCAGTGGTAGGATAATGGCTGGCTGTAAGGTAGCAGATAACATAATCTGCCTCTTCAAGTTCTACAGAAACTGTCCTTTCTATTTATTTTACTTGACCTAGAAAGAGCAAAGTGCTGTTAAGCCAGCAGGTTTGATTGATTGCAGATATATATCTATACCCAGGAGTCTCGCCTATCAGTAAGTTACTTTCAAGTAAGGACGGGTTTGATTTGCAAGCTTTGTCCGTAATCTAAAGCAATGTGCAATAGAAAGTTAGACCTCAAGTCATAAGATGCTAACAGTTATAAATAAAGGTAATCACTATGAAAAAAACCAAGTTACTTGTTTAGATGATTTGTTAAAATAAACTAAAATATATTGTGGTACTAAGGCTGCTCTTCAGATGCTTTTGAACATCCTCCATTGATCTCTGTCAGCTGGTGACTTCACTCAGTAGCAATTGATTTTAAGGAGAAAAATACAAATTATTCATTTGGGTGTTTCTCTCCCGTACATTCACAAACAATGTCTGTCTTTAAGTACTATAATGTGTCTGAGACTACGAAAGCTCTGCTCTCTCAAGGGAGTATTTACCACTAAGCTGGGGAGCTTGATGATTTATAGAAAACTTTGAAGTATGACAATTATGAGACAGCATGTAATAGTCGTTAAATTGACTATGTTTATTCTGATCATAGATTGAGCAGTGGCGTTTTTTTGAGCCACCTAGTGGTAATATAAATGAGATAAGATTTCTATTCTCAAGAGCTGTGAACCTTTCTCGGTAACTATGTGCAATTTAACAGAACTAAGCTCAGAAAAGTGAATAAAACCTCTGCATTTTATAAGGATCCTGTGCCAATATTTAATTTTTTGTGATGATTTATTGTTTGTGTGTGTAAAATTATTGATTTCAATGTTTTGAATCTTTTGCTAGAAATACAGTAAAAATGTCAATGTTACCTAATAACAAGGAGTTAAATTTTTCCCTCAGATTGATCCTGTTAGTGGGCTGCTTCAGGTCTCTGCTGAGGCTGTTTCAAGCCACTTTTCCATCTAGGAGCCTTTCTGGGGGCTGTCTGGCTCACCAGGTGTTGAATGGTGCTTGGAAGACATGGCAGCAGGGTGCACCTAATGCTTTCCTCACCTCAGCTCACTGCACCTCTTCCACAGCCAGTGCAGAGAGTCAGGCAGCCTTGGGCCATGTCACTTTGTGGCTCTTAGGCAGAGGTGGTTTGAGAAGATTCCCCAAAACATCTTTGCACAGGGTCCGGAGGGAATTAGTGTGAATGGGAACCCATGACTCTGATCCTGGGCTTTGCCATATATGTCCTCAGCACTTGCTGCTAGCTCTCACTCCCCAGAATATTTTTATCCAGTGTATTTTAATATCAAAATTTGATCTTAAAAATAGTATTTTCCAAAATTGAGCAATTTATCCAAATATTACACCCTATAACTGAGATAGAGTTAGAAGGGAGCATTATATACCCATATATCCATGACAGAGCTGCATTTTCCAGGCCTGTTGTCTGGATCATAATCAATCACATGTCCTTCTGCACTCAAAGAACCAAAGTTAATTACAGATCTGCTCAGTGGTCTATGAGATACACTCAGCACCTCAGATATACTGTAGCTAATTTTAGGGTTTTCTAAATGGGAACTGTAGATCAAAATATCTTTCGTTTAGTCCGTGTTCTCATATAATGGTCTCAAGAGCATCCAGATCACTAAATCGTTATTGCTAATCTTGCAGATTAGAAACCACAGACACCTTTCTTTTCTGTGCTGAATTCTTGAAGCTTTTCTAGTCATTTGCCATTCCCTGATGCCATGGTGCATACATACTCTTTTACGTTCATATATCTCTCAGTTCCCTAAACATAGCTTCCAGAACCTAATACTATGTAGCATTCCAAATTCTCAACTGGATTACCAAAGCATGCTTTCAGAGCAATCTTAAAAAATAAACAAAATAGTTCATCCTCTGTATTTAACATACAGTCTAGAAAAGCAGGGATCTTTTCATAGAGGGGAAAAAGCTTTGAATATTATGTCTTTAGTGTTTCCTGAAGGTTAAGGTGTTCAAATAATCCCTGGAGTGTTAGCAAAGAGAATATGTCTTGCCGTTAGCTACAAACTTCCCTACCCACTTAGCATTTGTAATTTCTGTGTGATACCTCAAGCTTCCGGTATGTCATGTTTCTGTTTCATTTTCTCCTAAATTGGGTACGGGAAGCACTGGGCCTATTAAGCTGAAAGATGGTTACAGGCAGAGTATGGTGACAGGTGCTCGTTAATTCTTGTTAATTCTGAAAAACATGTAGAAAGGATTATAAGAATTCCTTGTAAAGTAGGAGAGGAAGGAAATGTCAGCTGGGACAGGGAAACCGCAGGAATGGCCCAGATGGGAACAGAAATCCAGCCAGATGTTTGTTATCATGTTGAGTGCAATGAAGACAAACACCAGGTTGGGGATGACTCTGGCCAAGGAGAGGGATTTTCTCTCTTCTGCTGAAGGGCTGGATCCAGAAAAAGATGTGTCATTTCCAGATTGCCGCCTGTGTGGTCTGAAACGAAGCTCGTCACTTACTGTGCTGCCTGTTTTCAAGGTTAGAGCAGGACAGCTGGGCTCCAGCTGCCCGCGCAGCAAGTGGGGAGTCATGGAGGGAATGCTGAAGACCACTGCCAGGACGGGTCTGGGGGTGCCACCCACTCCAGTGTGGTGTGACCTCCTTGGTGTCATGGTTTAGGCCCAGCTGGCAACACAGCACCCTGTGGCCGCTCGCTCACTCCCCTCCCCACACCAGGATGAGGAGAAAATGTAATGAAACCTGGTGGGTTGAGACACGGACAGGGAGTGTTCACTCACCAATTATGGTCATGGGCAAAACCAGAATCAACTTGGGGAAAAAAATCAATTTAATTGGTCATTAACCAAAACAGAGTAGGATAAGGAGATGTTAAAGCCAGATCTTAAAAAACCAAACCCCTTCTCCCAGCCTCCCTCCTTCCCAGGCTCAAGTCCCCTTGCTCCCGATGTCTCTCCCTCCTCCCCCCTCAGCAGCGCAGAGGGATGGGGAATGGGGGTGCAGTCAGTTCACCAAAGATTTTCCCTGCCGCTCCTTCCTCCTCAGGCGGGGAGGACTCCTCACACGCTTCCCCTGCTCCAGCACGGGGTCCCTTCCAGGGCAGACTGTCCCTCACGAACCCCTCCGACGTGAGTCCTTCCCATGTGGTGCAGCCCCTCAGGAATGCACTGACCCAGCGTGGGCTGCCCCCAGAGTCACTGTCTGCTTCAGGAGCAGGCACCTCCCCTGGTGTGGGGTCCTCCACGGGCTGCAGGTCCATCTCTCCTCCTCTGTGGTCCTCCACAGGCTGCAGGTCCTTCTCTGCCTTTCTGTGGTTCCTCACGGGCTGCTCCATTGCAATCCTCTGTGGGCTGCAGGGGCACAGCCTGCCCTCTCCCTGTGGGCTGCAGGGGACTCTCCACTCCGTCACCTTCCTCACTGACACCCGGTATCTGCATTGATATTTTCCTCACATCCCCGTCCTTCCTCTGCTGCAGGTCTCAACAGCAATTTCTTTGTCCCGTCCCCTCCTTAAATACGTTATCGCAGAGGCCCATCCATTGTCTCTAAATGGCCTGGCCTCAGCCCGAGGTGGGGTCGACTTGGGTCTGGGGGAGCTTTGAGCAGCGTCTGACACGGGCCACCCACCCGTGTAGCCCCTTCCCCTGCTACCAAAGCCCCATCACACAGAGCCAGCGCACTCGGACACTGCTCTGAACAGCAGAGGAAGAGAAGCCAGGCAGCTGCTGCGGCCCCCAGCTGAGCAGCCCTGCGCCTGGAGATTGCGGGTCTGCAGCGTGCTCCTCCATCTGGGAGTGTTTCTCCTGACCTCCACTGCTCCCAGGAGCTTTCTGGATTTGCAGGGAGGATGAAGGAGAGTGGGACGGGTGGGCAAGGGAGTCGAAACCCTGATGGGGTGGTGGAGACCAGCCCCTCTTCCAGGCAATATGAAAGTACTGAGTATGAAATAGCAACCTCCAAATCACCCGCAGTTAGATCAAGAAAGGGATTTCGGTGTGTCGTTCAGACAGAAATCCCAAGAATAAGCAGGCTATTTAAGTGACTGAGGAGGACAAGCCCCATTGATTTTCTCTGCTTGTAAGACAACTCAGCAGTTCTTTAAAACCTGACTTTATCTCTTGTCAGGGTTTGTTTGCTCAGAGGAGATGAGAAATTCCTCAATACGTCCCAGGGGCAGGCAGCGGGATGGAAACACCTACTGCCTCCCTGGAAGGGAAGTATCGGAGTTGCAGCCATCCCAGGTCTCCTGGCAGAGCAATGACAGCGGTTGTTCAACCTGACACAACTTTGGGGAAAACTCTGCCTCTTTCTGGTCCCGGAACAGGGCAGTGTCTGTGTAGAGATGCCTGCAGTGAACTTGGGCAGGCAGATGCAGCAGGGGAAGATAGATTTGGGAGTTTGCCACCTGGCCCTTTTACACCATGGAGGTGCATGCAGGAGACCCTGAGCAAAGACGTTTGCTGGGGACCTCCTGATTTCTCTTTTAGGGCATTTCACCACAGAAGGACTGGAAATGGTTTTGCGGTAAGCCCTGTCCGATGGAGGTGTACTGAAGCCACTGGGGCTTTACACCCCTCCTCCAGCTACCTCCCTCCTGGTGTCCCAGTGTCCTCTGCTGCTACTGGTGCACAGACTGGCACAGGTGCTGGGTGAGCCCTGGGGTGACAGTGGGGCGAGGAGATCCATGTGAGACCCACATCTCTACTGCCACCAGGTCCTGAGACGTGTCCAGGCTCCTCTCCCTGCCTCTCCATGGCCACAGGGAGAGCCGTATCCACAGTTTTGAGTAGCATCTCACCACAGGGCATGTCTTTGGCTCACATTAGGCAGCTGAGTGGCACCGAAATTAACAGGCAAAGCTACGAAAGAGAGATGGCTGGAATATCAAGAATAGAAAGTGCCAGACTGGGTCTGCCCGCTCAAGAAAACTGTGTGCTCGTAGAAACTGGGTAGAAAAGGTGGGCTGTTTGAAGCAAAGCCATGGAACTGTGGTATCTGCTGGCCCACACAGATCTGGATGCAGTTTAGCTGTGTTAGTCCACAACCAAGCCTGACCTGTGGCAGAGTTGTTACTGCTGTGCCAGCATGGTGCAGACGGACAGTTCCTGGACCCGTGCTGGTAGCTGTACCTCCGGCTTTGTTAGCTTTGCCATTTCAGGTGTCCTTCAGCCCCACATGTATTTGCAGGGCACAGAAAGGTCATTTCCAGCTTGGGGGCTCATGAGATTTGTCATGCAGGATGTATTCTCAAACCTTTTAGATGCACCACTTATTAAGATGCAGCAAAACTGATGGACTGTAGCCACCAAGTAACATTTATTTGGTCATGGGGAGAGCTGCACTAACCCTCCAAACATGTCTAGACAAGGAATAAAGTTTATATTCCCATCAAATACTTACACAGACTCATAGGTATGTGTGTATGTATTTATCAATCCAAAAATCACAGACACTTCAGATGACAGTGTATCACTGAGAGCTCATGTTCTATTGGTTATACACAATGTTCCCTGCAAGGTAATTATTTTCCACAGAATGTGAATGCATAATACAAGCCACTGTTTTTGTCTCTAGATGTATAATTTTGCTTTTGTCATATTCAAAATGTGTATTGCCTGACACCACCTTGCTCACTCTGCATTACTGACCTGTCCCCATTCTTTACTGCTCACCGATTCCTCTCAGCTGCATGACAAACTTTACATTTTCTTTCCAGTCACTGATGATAGTGTACAGCAGCTTCTTGACCAGAGGGAAGGAGCAGTCATGCCAGCCTGTCAGACCCCCATTTATTAATTGCAGCAGCCAAAGGCCTGCATAGCTGTAGAGAGGCTGCCTGGCCTTCCCAACACTGTTTCAGCAGCAGCACCCACTGTATCTCTTTTCTTCTCACACACTTTACTTTCTGCAGAACACTGATAACGATGCTTCAGTTCACAGTCACATTCCTAGCAAAGTGAGTTAGATGATTGAAAAAAAAAAGGCAAATTGTTTAAAGAGGGATTGATTTCGTAAAGGGAGCCCACACTTTTCTGAACTGCATCTGAAGAACAAAGAGAAAGAAACAAAATCATGTGCAACTAGTTAAGAAACAGCATTCGGACTCTGGTTGGTTGGGAAATGTTTTAACGTTGCTAGTCATGGTTAGACAATAGGGGCATGACCTGAACTTCCTAGGAAAATACCAGCTGCTCTGAAAGAAAAAAATTACAAACATATGGTGAAACTAGTAATACTGAGGCCTTAAACTTGACAAATTTCACAAAAGTTAATTCCGGTGGTAATGTAGTGTTTTCCTGGAACACTTATTTATTCACACACTATTTTTGCAAGTGAGTTACATCCAGGCTTTTTCACTGAGGTTCATTGTCTCTGGGGAATGTCATTCAAATTTAACGTTGCTCAGGCTGGTCTCCATATGTACTGCTCCAACTGTGTCTTGAGCAGAACAGTTGTGTCTCTGTTCAACCAAGCCCTGCCTCTGCTCTTCACTGCCTCACTTTCCAGCCTACACCAAAACCTTACTAACTTTCTGAAGGATCTTCATCCTTCCTTAAGCACTTGTTTTGACTGTTTCCTTCTCAATGGTATGTTTACTTCCCTTAAATCAGCCTTCTACTTCATTCTCCAGGCAGACACATGGAGTCAGCTTTGACACTGTCTGCCTTTCTCTCAGCTCTGTCTGACAGGCTGTGCGTTTGCTCTACCCAGACCAGCACCAGCCGCTACTCTGTTGAAATCTTTAATCACGTCCAAATCACCACATGACTTGACAAGTGCAATTTTCGTTTCTTGTTCTCCTGAATCTTTGGTGTCTAAGCTGAGGTTTCTGGGATGCTGCAGCCAGGCTGTTCTTGGTCCTTGAACAATGCTACTTCCAGCATTGTCTGTGGCCATCAGTGCATTATTTTGCCTAACATATAATATTAGGTAATTTTGTGTTTGTATTTTCTAGAGTAGATTAGTGGCTCTCTGTTGTTGTAGACAGGCCTTGCTCCACAGCGCTGCGGTGCAGTCTGTGCAACGTTAGCTGCCAAGTGTTTATGGTATCGGGAACTAAAAGCTGGATTTGTGCTGTGCTCTTAGAGGTGATACTGTTCCCTCCCATTTTGGATGACTTTATATCGCTCTGCTTCTTGTGATCTACCCTAGCTGAAGTCGATGTTAGCCAAGCTGCTCCATCAGCACAGGCAACTCCCTTCTGGGACCAAAACCTGCCTCGCAAACAAACCTCTTTGCTACTGTCCCTGCCTGTAAATTGCATGTGGTCACCTGCATGACAAAATGCATAGCTTTAAGAGTTTGATACACAGTTATTTATGTATCTGCTCAGCTTAGGTATGCACTTTTCCTTCTCTGTGTACAGACATATTGACTGCATTTTGATTTTCTGAAGTCACACACTGAGATACTGACTCCATCTATAACTACAACTTTGTTTGGCTGATCGCCTTTCAAAATTTCCCAGATAAGCTTTATATTCATTTACTGCCAAACACATTCTTAAGTTGCAGAAAAGCAAGACAGAAATTGGAGATCTATGGGTAAGAAAGACAGCATAGATGTCTATTTGTGTGTAGTATATTGTCATAGTTTAACGCCAGCTGGCAACTCGGCACCACAGAGGCGCTCGCTCCCTCTCCCCACAATGGGATGGGGGAGACAACTGGAAAGGTAAAAGAGAAAATTCGTGGGTTGAGATAAAGACAGTTTAATAGGTAAAACAAAAGCCGTGTGTGCAAGCAAAGCAAAACAAGGGATTCAGTCACTCCTTCCCATCGGCGGGCAGGTGCTCAGCCATCTCCAGGAGAGCAGGGCTCTGTCATGTGTGACAGTTACTTGGGAAGACGAACACCACTACTCGGAATGTCTCCCCCTTTCTTCTTCTTCACCCCAGCTGTACATGCTGTACGTGACGCCATATGGTGCGGAATATCCCTGTGGTCAGCTGGGGTCAGCTGTCCCGGCTGTATCTCCTCCCAGTTCCCTGTTCACCCCCAGCCTCCTCGCTGGTGGGACCATGTGAGGAGCAGGAAAGGCCTTGGCTCTGTGTAAGCACTGCTCCGCCATAAGGAAAACATCTCTGCACTATCAACACTGTTTCCAGCACAAATCCAAAACATAGCCCCATACCAGCTACTGTGAACAAAATTAACTCTACCCCAGCCAAAACTAGCACATATATAAAAAAGAGATGCCAGTATGAAACAAAAAGCAGAAGTATCAGAGCAGAACTTTCTCCATTGCGTTTTTTTTCATATTAAATAGTCCAAAACTGAGGCCAGAAGAGAAAATACCACTAGAAGAAACATACCAGATGAATGGGAGAGCAGATGGGAGAGGCAAAGACAGGAGAAACAGTGGTTCAGATGAGGCTGGATGGTGACTCTTCAAGTCTTTTGGCCGGCACAACTGCTGAGATCTGCATGTGATGAAGAAGAGAGACGGCAGCCAGCCCCAGAAGCTGGGGCGTGATGCAAACAGCGGGCTGTTACGGGCCTCTGGGGTTTCTGAATGAAAACAAGAAGTTTAGCAAGCGTCTACCATAAACCTCCCTTAATCTCAAACCATTTCTTTCAGCATATGGAGTGCATTAGAAGAGTATAAAACCACTCTCAACGGAGGTTTACTGTGTATTATACAAAAATTGAATTGTTTTAATAGCAGCTGCAGCTCACTACCACCTCTAAAGATGTGGCATAAATCCGCATTTTAGTGCCCCATATAGTGAACGCTTGGTGGCTAACGTTGCACGGTCTACACAAACAATGTTAAGGAGCAGAGCCTCTCCGCTAAAACAAACCCATTGCCACTAATCTACATTAGAAAATAGGAAGGCCACACAAAATTACCAAAAATATATATTAAACAAAGCAGACCTTTATTAGACATATAAATCTAAGTTGTTGTGAGATGTTGTCTCAGCTATAGTAGCATTGTAAAATGGTCCTAATGGCCTATACAGCCATTTGGGCTGATACAAAAATACACATTTCTTTGACATATATAGGAGTGGTAGACTGTTACAGTAATTACCTAAATCTGGCAATTGCCATACATAATTCTCCTTTTCAAGGATTTGAAGGTGCTCTTAATAGTTATTCTATTTTATTCTTACTGTAGCATTTTTCTAGCTGTATAAGGCAATTATTTAGAATTTAAATATACCTAATGAATCTGCTATATAAATATATTTAATTGTATATAAATTATCAACTGTGGCTAGAAAGAGGAGAAACAGAAAAAATAGGACCCAACATACAATTGTGGTCATTTTTTATGCAATATCTAAGAATATATTTTTCTGATTTTCCAAATTTTATGTCATTTTCCTGCATTAAAAGAAGCACAAGATATCCTGATTCTTCTTGTGTTTGGCAATATGTTATTAACTTGTGATTTCTGCTGGAAATATACATAAAATCAAAAGTTCAGACTTCTTCTAATTGTCTAGTAAAGATAGAGAAAAGATTTTTCTTAAAAGTCTGATGAATGAAAAGGGAAAATATCACTGAATGGCAAAAAAATGTTGACACACATAATCAATCTTTTTAATCCAGAAACAGCTAAAAATTTCATGAATAGAATAATGAGGTAAAATAAATGTTTAAAAGTCACAGAGAGGAAATGCTTTAATATCAGGAAGAATCTTTGTGTTCCATATCTGGAACATTAGAAACACTCCACTGTGTATGCAGGTGGTGATTCTGCAGACTATGAAAACAGTGTCTCCTCTGTCATTTATAATCTATAAACTGTAATATGAAGTATTTCTCATCTCCAAGGTGAGAAATANGGAAAAATCTTTGTGTTCCATATCTGGAACATTAGAAACACTCCACTGTGTATGCAGGTGGTGATTCTGCAGACTATGAAAACAGTGTCTCCTCTGTCATTTATAATCTATAAACTGTAATATGAAGTATTTCTCATCTCCAAGGTGAGAAATAATACTCAATATTTCGGTATTTCAATACCCGAAGTTGTGACCCATTGAAAAAAAAGTAGAAGAATATTATGAGGGCTGAGCTCATGAGGAGATGCCTGAACGAATGAATGAACGAACGAATGAATGAACGAACGAATGAATGAATGAATTCAGAGCTCTCACAAATGAATGAACGAGTATCTTCTGAGTGTGAGCCTGAGTCATGGGTAGGAGGTCCAACCTACAAAGGTCAAAGTGAACTTCACAATTATTTACAATTGTTACAGTGATTTGAACAAATATTAGAAATAATAGACGATATTATAACAGATAATCCATTTACTACTGTGAGGATGACACCATTCTGGAGCTGTACAGTACACCACTAACATAATAAGTTCTTGCATGCTAATACCTGTAAGAATTTTCTGAGGATGCTCAGTCTGAACTGGCTTCTAGGAGATTAAGTAGAGGTGGGCAAATCTGAGAAAAATTAATCAGCGAAATTTTTTCTCTTCTAAAACTTAGCATACATTAAAAATAAACCATAATAACAAAATTCACATGAGCATAAGGAATGAGGAAGTTGACTGTAGTATCATATAAAAGCTATGTCTGAACTCATCAATCAAACGTGCCCAGGATGGTTCCTGGGCACAGAGGACAGCTGCCATGGCATGGCCCATGTGTCTGCTAAATTCCCCCAGGTCTTGGGGTAAGGTGTCCCATCTGACCTTTCTGATGGGAAGGAACGAAGGCTGTGGTAACTCCCAAAATGTGTCTAGGGATGGTTTGGTAGAGCAGGAGCTAGCACAGGCCAGCCTTGAACTGAAGGCAACTCTGACAACTTCAGTGCCTGGAAATGCTCCCTTGAACTCTTTAATTTACTAGTATTGACATGAGAGAGACAGCCCTAACGTAATAGCTGAGTATGTGCATGTATGGGAATTGTAATAAAGTCTTGAAGTCTAACATTTTTATCATCTTTCTAAGTATGTATGTTTAAATCCTGCAGTTATGCCCTTGAACAAGTCACCAAGAACCTGGTCCTGCGGATAGGGAGAGTGAATATCTCAAGAACAATTAAGGGAGGAGGTATTTGTGGGGAGCAAATAAGCAAGTGTCAGCAGGATTAATATTTAGGCACCTCTGCTCACCATGCCAGCACACTGGCATTGATTAAAGTCTACTCTTAATTGTATTAGTACCTATTGTCCTCGGGGACAAGACTCCAGTACTGAACCAGCAAAACGTAGACAGCTCAGAGCTGCCCTGTGTCTCTTCAGCTCTGCTTGCCCGCTTGCCCCTCTGCTTACCCCTCTGCTGCTGCTGCTGCCACCTTCCCCACACTCCTGGGGCCTCTCCGAGCAGCGAGTTGTATCTCCCATCACGCAAACTCTGCCTCTCCATCTGGCTCCTGTTCTCCTGAACTCGCAGTTATCCCTCCCTCACCAATTAGTCACATCCTTCCTCCACGGTGCTTTCCGCCACAAACCCAGGCTCTGTTTTCCCTCTGGCTCAGCCCCAATCCATTTGGGCAGCCAGTATCCTTTTCTCCTCCAGCATCGAGCCTCAGCCTTCCTGGGATCCTCATTCCTCTCTTTCTCCTTCCTCTGGCCTTTGAGTCATCTCCGCTCCAGGACCAAGAAGCAGCCGAGCCCAGAACACCCATGAAAGACGAATTTGCCTTGGCTGGGTGTCCCGGAGGCTGTGAGTCATGCCGAGGGGATGGTGCCCTCCCAGTTGCTGGAGCAGCTTGAGCAAGACCAGAGAAAATGAAATTCTTGGAAACTGTGCAGGGAAAATGGAAGTCTCCACCCAACAAGAACAAATTGCATTTTTTCCCCCATAAATTCAGAAACTGGCAAAATCTGGGCACATTTATCACAAGGCAGAAAAAGTGCAACTCAGAAGCAGGAATCGGCCGTTGCACTGAAACATGGTAGCGCCAGATTTGGCTCTTCTGCCATCAGGATGTTTAACACT
Source organism: Steatornis caripensis (assembly GCA_013398225.1). Lineage (NCBI taxonomy): Eukaryota > Metazoa > Chordata > Aves > Caprimulgiformes > Steatornithidae > Steatornis > Steatornis caripensis. Next base: position 73,760 of record VZSC01000541.1, read on the forward strand.
GGTAAAACAACAGATTTCTCCAAGTCTTGCCCCCTGAAATGACAGAAACGTTTGGGCAGCAACACTCAAACCAGACAGCCCCTGTAACAAATGCAGCCTGAAGCAAACTCTCAGCATAGAAATGTCTTTTAACCGTATGGGCACACTTCTAGAAGAAACTGAAAAGTAGGATATTGCTAACCTCACGTTCTATATAAACCCATTCTCATAATGTTGGTTAATATGGATTACCAGAGCCATTCCAGTTTGATGTCGAGTGGGTTAGCTGGTTCAATACCGCATTTGAAATGTTTACACAAATGTTAGATACTCACATAAGAAAGTTTTGTTGGGATCCTTTAGCTGATTCTCCCGTACCGATGCTGTAACATAGCCTAAAGCAATTGAAATGATTGACTAGCAAAATGTGCTAATAACTTTGATTAGCTTCATTTATTTGCATATAATTATTTGCTAATTTCTCTGCAGTAATTAGGACAGTGACACATTGCTGACATTACTTTTTTAAACAAGAATGCTTTCAGTAATATTCAAAGCTGTTTTGTGATTTTCAGCCGGTGTTTTCCATAAAAAAAATCACCTTCAGGAAAGATATTTCTGAAATAAATATGTACTTGTAGATTTTAAGCGGTTATTAGACAGAGCATTTGCTATGAATGTAGATGTTCAAAACTCGGAAGACATTTCTCTTGAGATTATGGCTCAGTCAAGATAGATCACTGTAGCTGGTCAGGTAGGAGTTGTTGCCTGGGAAATATGGAAATGACCCAAAGTCTCAAAGCCCCAAACAAGTTGGAAGAAGACACTGGCAGAAAATAGTGCACTCCTGTAGTACCCTAACAAATATATTACAATTTGCCACTCCACCTGTGGCATTTCAGTAAATTTACGGTAGTTACTAAATTGATTACTAATTATGCATATTGCATTTTGGTCAGCAATTTTCCCTACCAAATCTTTGGTTCTTTTTGGAGGCTATTTATGATCATGTTACTCTTGTAAACATATTTAAATGCTGTTTTTTCTTTCGCCATTTTAAATCGCATTTGTACTGCGCATTACTGGGTACTAGCCACAGAAATATGCTTTATAGAGCTAGCCAGGATATTAGTGTCTTTTCTTATCTCTCATTAACATCAGGCTAGCATACAATTCAGAACCTGGTTTTATGTGTGTCCCCCTGCAAGACAGAAGAATAAAAGTCAAGGACAAAAAAACTCTATTCTGAAAATCGTGACTGGACAAATGTAAACTTTCCTGACTGCTTTGCCAGCCTCTTGACAATTTTAAATAGAAGACAGCGAACAGGTGAAGAAAGCAATCAAAGCCAGCATTAATTCTGCTGCCTAAACAGTTTAGCTGTCTTTGCTCCATTTCTTCTACAGCTATTGCTGACTGTGACTACAGATAAGTTGAACAAGGATGGAGGTCACCAAAACAAGAAATGCTTAATAATTGAGGGCTCAATATGTTTCACAAATGCACCTTCTTCTGTGTCTGCTGCCAAACAGCTGTGGATCTGTGATATCTTGTAAAAATAAATTAAGAAACCTGAAAGGCTCTGCTCATAATCTAAATGTGGAACTGGAGATGCAGAATGAGGATGAAACTACTAATTACTCTCCCCAAGCTCATACTTGCAGCATAATCAAATCCGTCTACCGGGGCGATCCGCACTTAATCAATTGAAGTGTGATGTAACCTTGCACTTCATGATAACGTGAAGCTAGAACTAAAAAAATCCCTGTCTTTGTTACAAGTGTATTTTAAAGGCATGGAATTAGCAGGCTTCACTCTCCAAAATGAGCCCCTCAACATTTAATTAACCATAGTATATGCTGCAAACATTTGTTAAGGTCTGTCCGTAGCTAACAGCCAAACCTGCCAATGCCAGCAAGTCCTTCCTCTGCTGAGAACGGTTTGCTGTTGTGATACCTTACTCCAGTGCACTTCTCTGTTGCCAAAATGTTAACTACTCTGCTTGTTTGAATGCAAAGGATGACTTGTTCAGAACATTTTTCACGTTGCTGTATCTCAAAGCCTGAAGAAAAGGCTAATCATGGAAGAGAAAGTATTTTTTTTCCTTTTGTAACTGACACTATTCTCGTAGCTGAAAACCTCGGTATAGTATCAGCAGCCACTTAAATGCTGTGTTTGGACAGATAGCAAAATTTTGTTGGCTATGTATTTAAATCTCAAGGGAGCTTCTCTGCCTGTCACATGGGTAGTTGGCAGTTGGAGAGGCAGGTTTTCCTCAAAGATTCACTTACCCTTTAATTGTGGAGAAGTGAAATAGCATCTGTCTGGGGGTTTTTATGACTCCTACTTCCAGATGAAACAGGGAAATACAAGGACATGAAAAAGAGCGAAAGGTCTCAGCTTTCTGAATCTGTAAAGCTTTGGTTAGGAAATGGAGTGAAGATTCTGCATCAGCTCTTGTTTATTCAGATGTGATTATGCTGCCCTCACAACTGGTATTCCTACTCCATGCCCATTTCCATGTTCCTTTTCAATCAGCGTTGACATAGTAGAAATATTGGCAGAAACCACCTTGCTTTTGTTTGTGATATCCTTTTAAAAATTGTTTGTCTCCCAAACTTTGATTTGGAAATGCTAAACCAAAGAAAAATCTTTTTCATGACATTGCTCTGTTTTGAAATTTCCAAAACAAAGTTTAAGGACTATTCTCTCCCTGAAGAGGTTGGTAAAGGGGCTGTTTATTTTGTTCGAAGACTGAAAGAAATATGCAGGACACTGCCTGCATATGGAAGGTCTTCTGTCCTGGTGCTCACAAGCCCACATCACTCCAGACAGCTGTGGTGTCACCAACTTGCTTCCCTCTCCTGGGTGCCTGACTTTTCTCCACTTTGCCTCTGGAGGCCATCCACTGTGGGCATGGCTGTTGCCTTAAGAACTGTGGAGAATAACTTACTTGCACGTTGTTTGCATTTCATCACTCTTAGGGATTCTTTAATACACATTTGTGTTGATTTGTAATATTGCATCTTTGGTTATATGCCTTGGATTCCGGAGAGAGGAGTTAATCCGGCAGTGTCACAGCAGAGAAACGCGGGCTCCGGTAGGAGAAGCAGCTCGGATAGAACCGGCTGTGCTGTGTGGAAGGCAAAGCACGTTGGATGAGTTTTCATCCCCCGTTCAGGGTGGGTAATCACTTGCACCTGTGCAAAGCCAGGGCACAAGCCCCCGTTCTCCTGCTGTACCGTGTCCTGCTCCACGTGATCGTGCGTTACTGTGCAAAGTGCAAGAGGGAGCATTTGGCCTAGTGACTGTGTTTCTGCCAAAACCAAAACCGGTCAAGTGGCGAAGACAAAACACTGTACTGAAAAACCTTCACATTTTCTGCGTCTGTTTGCTGTGAAGTCTGTCTTGTAAAGAAAGGAAGGCCAAATTTAAGCCACTGCAGAAATGAGCAGACTGCATGTTTTGTTTCTGCTTTCTAAGTCCAACACAGCCTATGTTCTCAGAAAAATATTCTACCAGTAAGTGAAATTTGAGCACAAAAACATGCTAACTTTTCTCACTTCTATTTTGTCTTATCACCTTCTATCAATCTCCAAACAAGGGAAACAGTCTTTGTAATTTAAAAAAACCCAAACAACAATTCTCTGTGTTCTTCCTTCTGTTGAACAGGAGGATATCAGCCGTCTCCTTTACTTTTTGCCAGCAAAAGAAGAACATCAGAATTATGAAAATGTCCAAACGCTGTCAAGTGTTCATTAGCATTCTGGGGAGTCACTTCAATTAAAGAAAACTTATTTTGTTTGCCTCACTAGAGAAATCCAGACTAAAATTGGAATGTAAATGCGGCTATATTTTATAATGATTTAATGTGACAATCCTCCTTTTTGCAAATGTCCCAGTAAAGGGTCACAGTTTAACATAAATTTGTAGAGGAAGATGCAAGTTCAAAAACATGTCAGAACAATTTGCAGGATGTTTTTCAATTATCTGGCAAAGGACACATGGAGGTTTCTTACATTATTTCATTTTTCTGTGAGACTTTATGTGCTGCCAGTTCTGAACCACTACTTTGAATTCTTAAATTCCTGTTTGGGAAATTTTTCTAAAATGCTAACAAGAAGCTCTAGCTCCCTTCATTTCCAAACCACTCCAGGTGGGCTGTCTTTTCCCACTGATGGGATAAATGGGCTGAGCGTTTTCAGATGCATCTCAGATAAAACCAAGCAACATCAAGCCCTTAAGGCTCTGATTTTCAGAGTGCTTAGCGCTAATAACTGTAGCTAAAGGTGATTGAAGCTGCTGGGGTACTGTAGCCCTGAAAACTTGAAACAAAATGCTGTTTTTATGATGCGGATGGTGCTTGGATTTTTGAACCTGCCTGGAGAAGGGAGGTAGGATGACTTAGCATATACTGCTCAGAGTAGGTCTGTGCTTTAAATTTTGTCTGGAATCTGGGTGATTGTGGTTTAACGTGCTGTGCACCTCTCCTGTGCAGTTAGGGCTGAGAAAGTGCTCTAGGTATCCAGTGAATAGGTACAGGGGTTCTTCCTGCCCTGAGGAGTTTCCAGTGGTGGGAAGGTGCCCTCTACACCTGTAGGAGCAGACCAGGTAGCAGCCTGGTTGCTGGTTCCCTCCTTGCCTGGGCATGGGGATGTATGTTTGCGTGTGCCAGGCTTCTGTGTGTGCAGGGGTCCTGATCTTGTGACACTGGGCACCTCCCAGGCAGCGCCCGCTTGCCCACTCTTATGGAGGAGAGCGCCTACTCCGTCACACACCATCCAGGAAGGAACAGAAGCAAAGCAAGGCTGGGGACCTTTTGTAACTCTTAATTTCTTCTGTGGGAAGAAGTTGGGAAGTAAGTAATAGTGGTATTCCTGAGGTCTCTTCTTGTGTGTGTGTGTGTTTTTAAACCCCTCTATGTTACCCTGTCTTTATTAACTCTCAGGACAACATGTATAGAGTTTTTGCCAAGTTCCAGTGTAGCCTGGTCTATTTAACAGCAAGATCTTGAAACTCTATTTTTCAGAGAGTTGAGAACTTTTTTTCTGCAGCTGAACATGACAGAGACTGGTGGTCAAATGTCTCAGTCACGCCTGTTACTACTACAAAATCTCAGGCTCGTTGTGCCTCTGCCGTTGATGTGCCCATTGCCAAATACCTTGATTGTTTCTCCCAGCTAGGGCTCCAGAAAAGCACCAGGACTCACTGGCATCAATGCCACCAAATAGTGCCACCCAGTATTACTAAAGCCAGTGGAACCAAAGCAAGGTTCAAACTGTGCTCTGTAACTGGTAGTCTGTGGTTACTGCAAAATAACAAACCAAGACTTAAACTACCATCTCGGTATTTGTTGTAGTTAAAACTGAGGCATATTGTGACTGAGATAAACTTCATTTGCACCTAAATTGGTATGCCAGGGTCAACACAACTGTCCATCCTCAGTTGCCATGAAGACTTGAAGACATGCTATAGTTAGACCTCCCGTTGAAGCCTTGCTCCTGTGTCAATTTGTAACTTGCATTCACTCATTTCTTTCATAGCTGATATTGTAGCTTTGAACTGTGAAACTTTAAAGTGCCACTGAAAAAATATAATCTTCATAGTCTGGTGGGGCTTCCTGCTCATTGTCTGTCAGCACATCCCATACCAAATATGTTTACTTTACTGGAATAAAAAAATAAAAGTATTTTATTAGCTGTCAAACTTAGAAGCTGGAGTGTGTTGAGCACATGAGAACGTCTAACCCTGTGCAGCCAAAATATTCATTTAATCCATTATCTTCTCTCTGATAGAAAGTAACTGTTGATGCAGTGAGAGGAGTACAAAGCCAGGGCAGCTGTGAAACCCTTCCCCATCATAATGTCTCAGTTTCTGGTGACCTGTTGTTTCTGGGCTGCAAATTTTGTTCTCATGTTTCATAGAGCTGGGTGGATTTTTCTCACCCTGATTTGACTAACTGCTTTCTGAAGCCAGGAAATCTCTGGTGAAAGCCTATGGAAAGAAAAGCCTATTTCACAGCTGACTGTGTTTTATTTCTTCTGTTTGTTTAGAATTTGCCATCTTCCAGCTTCCTTTGAGGTTTCCTGGTTCTCGTATTAGAAAACGCAATGAACACAAGGTCCTTATTTATGTTCTCTATACACTTGTGGTTTCATAGGTGTTTCTTATAGCTTAAATTGGTCATCTCTTTTCAGACTGAAAAAGCATAATCTAATTAATAATTTCAGATGCAAAGCCATTCGATACCTTTGTTGCTCTGATACTCTGTCTCTGAACCTGTTTTTCAGACCTGCTATACACCTTGGAGATGTGTGGACCAGAATTGCCCGCAGTATTCAAGGTGTGGATGCCCCACATCTATGCACTATGGGATGACGTTCTCTCCCTTTTTCTCTTTTCCTTTCCTAATAACTCCTAACATTCAATTTGCTGTTTTTATTACTCCTGAGCATTGATCTGACACTTTCACAGACTGTCTGTTGTATTTCCAAGACCTTATTCCCGAATGATGATGCTAATTCAAAGACTGTCACTGTGTGTGTAAAGTTAGGATTGTTTTCCTCATGCACGCTACTTTACACTTATCTACTTTGAATTTCATCTGCCACTTAATCATCTAGTCAGTCTGCACCCTGCAGGTTGGTTTTTTGTTTTTCCCCTAATCATTACAGAGAATAAACTCTTATCAACAGAAAACACTGCCATCTTTTTCAGGTAATTTAGAAGTGTGTTGAACAGGGCAGACCTATCACATACCCAAGTAAGACTCTAATGGTGCCTTCCCTGCATTGAGAAAATTGGTTGTTTATTAGTACCTTTCATTCCTTAAAGCTGAACTCTTTATTTATCCCTGACAGGAGTTCCTTTCCTATCTTGTGGCAGCACATGTTTTGGAAGAGCTTTTGGTGAAGGATACTGTTAAATGCCTTTCAGGAATCCCAGGAGATTAAATCCCAATTAGTATGTGCAGGAGAGGGTTGGAATTGCTTGTTCACTGTCTCTTGTATACGGACTGGAGGACACTGGAAGGACACTACTAGAAGGCGTACTTAGAACAAAGAAAGCAAGGTGATTCTTCATGCAACATGTAGTTAAGTTTCAAAATTTGTTGCCTCACATAATTTTGATAGCCTAAGTTTTTGTGGATTCAAGGGACAGACTGGGCTAGTTCACTGATGACAAATCCATTGGGTGTTACTAAATGCATAGAAGTAAAGGCTACTTGAAGAATTCCTGAAAGCCAAAATGATTGGAGGCACTAAGAGTGCTCATCTGGAGCATTGTGTACACGCGCCCTGGCCGTCTCTTTCCTGGACATTCATTTTTGGCAAGAGGAGACTGAGCACTTAGCAAGCCCAGCACGGCCATTCTTTTGCCTTTTTTGTGCTGATGTTCTTAATTGGGTGTCTTCTTGGACCCCTTCAAAGAACTCTGCCTGGTTTGCAAAGTGTGACTTCCCTTTTTGAAAGCTGCTTCTCCAGGGTGCTATGCTTTTGCCAATATCCACTGATATAGTTCCTACCAATTCTCCTGATACAGTTGTCAAACTAATACATGCCACAGCTCCTAGGTTGTAGCTCTCCAGATACACCTTGCAACTGTTAAAATTTGCCATTATGTTTGCCCGCCTCCATTCCTGCAGTGCCACGGCTTCTCTAAATGCCTTGCAGCTTCCTTTAGTAGGTCAGCTTTTAAATCACCTGGGCGTGACAATTTGTTGCCTTAATTTTGACAATTTCTTCTATAGGATCTTCTAATGGACTTGCTCTGAGGTAGTTCCTCTGACGTATCCCCTCTGATGTACGAAGAAGAGTTCCAGCTCAGAAATTTCCCTAAACTCCTTCAAGGTTGCAAAATATAGTTTCATTTTCCTCTTCTGCTTTATCTTCTCCGAGAGCTCCTTTTGCACTTTGGTCAATTAATGGGCCTACAAACTCCATAGCTTCCTGCTCCTGATGCGTTTGAAGAAACGATTAATTATGAGGTTTTTACGCCTTCTTCAAACTGTTTTTTTACTGGCCTGAAACCAGGAACAAGGGAACTTTGCTGAAGGCATTCATGTTGATCTTTTTTTTGTATTTGTACTTCAGTAAATAAAGGAAAATTCTTATTGATTTTCATAATCATGCACATATAAAAATTTGCAACGGAATATACTTTTATGCCAAATTTGTTACTCTTTTGGCCCTACATACATGTTTATTACAACAGTTACGTACCATAACCTGCTTTTTTCTGTAACAACATTTTTTCATTTTTTCTAACACATTAGTATATGCTTAATAGCTAGATACGTTTTTCCTTGTGGTTGTGCCAAGTTGCTTCTGGATGGAAAGTGGATTTCAATTTAAAATGCGCAAAAGTAGTATTTTAGTGTTCTCTTTCTTTAGCTAAATAAAACAATTTGGATGCCTTTCCATTTGTCTGATTGTGCCCAGCTGATTTGCAGCTCACTTTATTCTTATGCCAGTTTGTTGCTCTGTTGTTCTTCCACAGATCCTCTTTCACACTTACGTGGCTTCTGGCTGATATTTGCTGTTGAACCTTATGTAATTCTGGTTTGGTACTTGCCCAACCCCTGGTCGGTATTACTATTTCTGGTCATTAATATCTCCTTTGTTCATGTATTTCTATGTAGCTTTGCCACTCTGCTCAACTTTTGATATAGAGGACATGGTGAATGTAAATAATTTCTTGGCTCTTGTTTTGTCTGAGGACCATGTGGTGGTTGGGCACGCTTCTGTTCTTCCTGCTAATGGCAATGACCCTCTGTTGTTGTATAGCTTCATCTTTGTACATGTTGACTGAAGGTTTCTGTGTTGCTTTTTACTGTACCTGAAATGTTCATATTCCCAGAAACATTCTCTGTTCATACCTCTATTTCTGCTTTCTTGTTCACAATGTTCACAGAGCTTCCTATTTGCTTTTTGTTATGCTGAATCATTCAAATTTTGCTGAAGTTGGTCATCTTGTTGAAACATGTCTTTCCCGTTACTCCTGGCTTTGGAGGTTTATCTGAATGTGCACAGAAACTGGGATGAGGGTTAAGTCAGTAGCAAACTAGAGGCCTTCCTGTTTTAGTGAAGGAAATACACATTTCAGCCCAGGAACTTTGCAGTGTCCTTTGTGCAGGGCTGTATCGTGGGCCTGTCCATGGCCAGCACAGAAGGCTGTGACATTAACACCCAAACTTCTTGCTTTTTACTCCTGATTTTTTTCTGGCTGACAGCATCTGTCTCCTCACTAGACGATTATTACTGCTGTCTAATTTTATCTTTTGAGGTCACTATATTCCGTGAAGTGTCTCTTGAATGACTATTAGTAGAGATATTGTGTACTTCTAGGATTCTTAATGACACAGTATTTTGTTCAATATATGATTAGAATGTAGTCGTGGATGGCTATGTACTTTTTAGGAAGATAGGCCAGCAAGGCATGGTGGTGGAGTTGCTCTATATGTGAGAGACCAATGGGAATGTATCAAGCTCTGCCTAGGGGTGGATGGAGAACGAGTTGAGAGCTTATGGGTGAGAATTAAGGGGCAGGCTAATACGGATGACAGTGTCATGGGTGTTTACTACAGGCCACCTGATCAGGAAGAAGTTGACGAGGCCTTCTACAGACAACTGAATGTTGCTTTATGATCACAGGCCCTGGTTCTCATGGGGAGCTTCAACCATCCTGATGTTTGCTGGAAAAACAACACCGCTAGGCACACGCAGTCCGGGAGGTTCCTACAGATCACTGATGACAACTTTTTGACACCGGTGGTGGAGGAACCAATGAGGAGAGGAGTGCTGCTGGACCTGATGCTAACAAAGAAGGACTGGTTGGGGATGTGAAGCCTGGGGGCAGCCTTGGCTGCAGCAACCATGAGATGGTGGAGTTCAGGATCCTGCGTGGAAGAAGCAGAGGCACAAGTAGGATTACAACCTTGGACTTCAGGAGAGCTAACTTTGGCCTCTTCAATGATCTACTTGGAGGAATCCCATGGGTTAGGGCTTTAGAAGGCAAGGGGGCCCAAGAAAGCTGGTGAATATTCAAGAACCACCTCCTCCAAGCNGCACAAGTAGGATTACAACCTTGGACTTCAGGAGAGCTA